>CM042692.1:134292187-134659220 GCA_023614405.1 Avena insularis
AACCACACCCAGTGTCATTGCATATGTGTTCTTCTCACAAAGCACATATCACCAGTGTCATTGCATGTGTGTTCTTCTCAAAAACCACATAGGGATTCACCTAGTGTGATTGCATGTGTGTTCTTCTCACAAACCACATAAGGATCCACCAGTGTCATTGGATGTCTGTTCTTTTCATGAACCACAGCCAGTGCCATTGGATGTGTGTTCTTCTCACAAACCACATAAGGATCCACCAGTGTCATTGGATGTGTGTTCTTTTCATGAACCACACCCAGTGTCATTGGATGTGTGTTCTTCTCACAAACCACATAAGGATCCACCAGTGTCATTGGATGTGTGTTCTTTTCATGAACCACACCCAGTGTCATTACATGTGTGTTTTTCTCATAAACCACACATGGATCCACCAGTATCGTTGCATGTATGTTCTTTTCACAAACCACAGCCAGTGTCATTACATGTGTGTTCTTCTCACAAACCACACATGGATCCACCAGTGTCATTGGATGTGTGTTGTTTTCATGAACCACACCCAGTGTCGTTGCATGTGTGTTCTTCTCACAAACCACATATCACCAGTGTGATTGCATGTGTGTTCTTCTCATAAACCACATATGGATCCACCTAGTGTGATTGCATCTGTGTTCTTCTCACAAACCACATAAGGATCCACCAGTGTCATTGGATGTGTGTTCTTTTCATGAACCACACCCAGGGTCATTGGATGTGTGTTCTTCTCACAAACCACACATGGATCCACCAGTGTCATTGCATGTCTGCTCTTTTCAAAAACCACACATGGATCCACCCAGTGTGATTGCATGTTTGTTCTTTTCACAAACCACATATGGATCCACCAGTGTCATTGCATGTCTATTCTTTTCATGAACCGCACCCAGTGTCATTGCATGTCTATTCCTCTAATAAACCACATATGGATCCACCGGTGTCATTGCATGTGTGTTCTTCTCATGAACCACATCTAGAGTCATTGCATGTCTGTTCTTCTCACAAACCACATACGGATCCACCAGTGTCATTGGATGTGTTTTCTTTTCATGAACCACACCCAATATCACTGTATGTGTGTTCTTCTCAGAGACCACACATGGATCCACCTGTGTCATTGCATGTGTGTTCTTCTTATGAACGACATGTAGAGTCATTGAATGTCTGTTCTTCTCACAAACCACATAAGGATCCACCAGTGTCATTGGATATGTGTTCTTTTCATGAACCACACCCGGTTTCATTGCATGTGTGTTCTTCTCATAAACCACACATGGATCCACCAGTATCGTTGCATGTATGTTCTTTTCACAAACCACAGTCGGTCTCATTACATGTGTGTTCTTGTCACAAACCACACATGGATCCACCAGTGTCATTGGATGTGTGTTGTTTTCATGAACCACACCTAGTGTCATTGCATGTGTGTTCTTCTCACAAACCACATATCACCAGTGTCATTGCATGTGTGTTCTTCTCATAAACCACATATGGATCCACCTAGTGTGATTGCATGTGTGTTCTTCTCACAAACCACATAAGGATCCACCAGTGTCATTGGATGTGTGTTCTTTTCATGAACCACACCCAATGTCATTGTATGTGTGTTCTTCTCACAGACTACACATGGATCCACCTGTGTCATTGCATGTGTGTTCTCCTTATGAACCACATCTAGAGTCATTGAATGTCTGTTCTTCTCACAAACCACATAAGGATCCACTAGTGTCAATGAATGTGTGTTCTTTTCATGAACCACACCTAGTGTCATTGCATGTGTGTTCTTCTCACAAACCACATATCACCAGTGTCATTGCATGTGTGTTCTTCTCATAAACCACATATGGATCCACCTAGTGTGATTGCATGTGCGTTCTTCCACAAACCACATAAGGATCCACCAGTGTCATTGGATGTGTGTTCTTTTCATGAACCACACCCAGTGTCATTCGATGTGTGTTCTTCTCACAAACCACACATGGATCCACCAGTGTCATTGCATGTCTGCTCTTTTCACAAACCACACATGCATCCACCCAGTGTGATTGCATGTCTGTTCTTTTCACAAACCACATATGGCTCCACCAGTGTCATTGCATGTCTGTTCTTTTCATGAACCACACCCAGTGTCATTTCATGTTTGTTCCTCTCATAAACCACACATGGATCCACTGGTGTCATTGCATGTGTGTTCTTCTCATGGACCACATCTAGAGTCATTGCGTGTCTGTTCTTCTCACAAACCACATAAGGATCCACCAGTGTCATAGGATGTGTGTTCTTTTCATGAACCACACCCAGTGTCATTGGATGTGTGTTCTTCTCACAAAGAACACATGGATCCACTAGTGTCATTGCATGTCTGTTATTTTCATGAACCACACCCAGTGTTATTGCATGTCTATTCCTCTAATAAACCACATATGGATCCACTGGTGTCATTGCATGTGTGTTCTTCTCATGAACCACATCTAGAGTCATTGCATGTCCGTTCTTCTCACAAACCACATACGGATCCACCAGTGTCATTGGATGTGTGTTCTTTTCATGAACCACACCCAATGTCATTGCATGTGTGTTCTTATCATAGACCACACATGGATCCAGCTGTGTCATTGCATGTGTGTTCTTCTTATGAACCACATCTAGAGTCATTGAATGTCTGTTCTTCTCACAAACCACATAAGGATCCACCAGTGTCATTGGATGTGTGTTATTTTCATGAACCACAACCATTGTCATTGCATGTGTGTTCTTCTCATAAACCACACATGGATCCACCAGTATCATTGCATGTATGTTCTTTTCACAAACCACAACCAGTGTCATTACATGTGTGTTCTTCTCACAAACCACACATGGATCCACCGGTGTCATTGGATGTGTGTTGTTTTCATGAACCACACCCAGTATCATTGCATGTGTGTTCTTCTCACAAACCACATATCACCAGTGTCATTGCATGTGTGTTCTTCTCATAAACCACATATGGATCCACCTAGTGTGATTGCATGTGTGTTCTTCTCACAAGACACATAAGGATCCACCAGTGTCATTGGATGTGTGTTCTTTTCATGAACCACACCCAGTGCCATTGGATGTGTGTTATTCTCACAAACCACACATGGATCCACCAGTGTCATTGCATGTCTGCTCTTTTCACAAACCACACATGGATACACCCAGTGTGATTGCATGTCTGTTCTTTTCACAAACCACATATGGATCCATCAGTGTCATTGCATGTCTGTTCTTTTCATGAACCACACCCAGTGTCATTGCATGTATGTTCCTCTCATAAACCACACATGGATCCACCGGTGTCATTGCATGTGTGTTCTTCTCATGGACCACATCTAGAGTCATTGCATGTCTGTTCTTCTCACAAACCACATAAGGATCCACCAGTGTCATTGGATGTGTGTTCTTTTCAGAAACCACACCCAGTGTCATTGGATGTGTGTTCTTCTCACCAAGCACATATGGATCCACCTGTGCCATTGCATGTGTGTTATCCTTATGAACCACATCTAGAGTCACTGAATGTCTGTTCTTCTCACAAACGACATAAGGATCCACTAGTGTCATTGAATGTGTGTTATTTTCATGAACCGCACCCAGTGTCATTGCATGTGTGTTCTTCTCACAAACCACATATCACCAGTGTCATTGCATGTGTGTTCTTCTCATAAACCACATATGGATCCACCTAGTGTGATTGCATGTGTGTTCTTCTCACAAACCACACAAGGATCCACCAGTCTCATTGGATGTGTGTTCTTTTCATGAACCACACCCAGTGTCATTGGATGTGTGTTATTCTCACAAACCACACATTGATCCACCAGTGTCATTGCATGTCTGCTCTTTTCACAAACCACACATGGATACACCCAGTGTGATTGCATGTCTGTTCTTTTCACAAACCACATATGGATCCACCAGTGTCATTGCATGTCTGTTCTTTTCATGAACCACACCCAGTGTCATTTCATCTTTGTTCCTCTCATAAACCACACATGGATCCAATGGTGTCATTGCATGTGTGTTCTTCTCATGGACCACATCTAGAGTCATTGCATGTCTGTTCTTCTCACAAACCACATAAGGATCCACCAGTGTCATTGGATGTGTGTTCTTTTCATGAACCACACCCAGTGTCATTGGATGTGTGTTCTTCTCACAAAGCACACGTGGATCCACCAGTGTCATTGCATGTCTGTTCTTTTCACAAACTACATATCGATCCACTAGTGTCATTGCATGTCTGTTATTTTCATGAACCACACCCAGTGTTATTGCATGTTTATTCCTCTAATAAACCACATATGGATCCACTGGTGTCATTGCATGTGTGTTCTTCTCATGAACCACATCTAGAGTCATTGCATGTCTGTTCTTCGCACAAACCACATACGGATCCACCAGTGTCATTGGATGTGTGTTCTTTTCATGAACCACACCCAATGTCATTGCATGTGTGTTCTTCTCATAGACCACACATGGATCCACCTGTGTCATTGCATGTGTGTCCTTCTTATGAACCACATCTAGAGTCATTTAATGTTTGTTCTTCTCACAAACCACATAAGGATCCACCAGTGTCATTGGATGTGTGTTGTTTTCATGAACCACACCTAGTGTCATTGCATGTGTGTTCTTCTCATAAACCACACATGGATCCACCAGTATCGTTGCATGTATGTTCTTTTCACAAACCACAGCCAGTGTCATTACATGTGTGTTCTTCTCACAAACCACACATGGATCCACCAGTGTCATTGCATGTGTGTTCTTCTCACAAACAACATATCACCAGTGTCATTGCATGTGTGTTCTTCTCATAAACCACATATGGATCCACCTAGTGTGATTGCATGTGTGTTCTTCTCACAAACCACATAAGGATCCACCAGTGTCATTGGATGTGTGTTCTTTTCATGAACCACACCCAGTGTCATTGGATGTGTGTTCTTCTCACAAACCACACATGGATCCACCAGTGTCATTGCATGTCTGCTCTTTTCACAAACCACACATGGATCCACCCAGTGTGATTGCATGTCTGTTCTTTTCACAAACCACATATGGATCCACCAGTGTCATTGCATGTCTGTTCTTTTCATGAACCACACCTAGTGTCATTGCATGTCTATTCCTCTAATAAACCACATATGGATCCACCGGTGTCATTGCATGTGTGTTCTTCTCATGAACCACATCTAGAGTCATTGCATGTCTGTTCTTCTCACAAACCACATACAGATCCACAAGTGTCATTGGATGTGTGTTCTTTTCATGAACCACACCCATTGTCATTGCATGTGTGTTCTTCTCATAAACCACACACGGATCCACCAGTGACATTGCATTTGTGTTCTTCTCATGAACCACATCTAGTCATTGCATGTCTGTTCTTCTCACAAAGCACATAAGGATCCACCAGTGTCATTAGATGTGTGTTCTTTTCATGAACCATACCCAGTGTCATTGCATGTGTGTTCTTCTCACAAACCAGACATGGATCCACCAGTATCATTGCATGTCTATTCTTTTCACGAACCACACCCAGTGTCATTGCATGTGTGTTATTATCACAAACCACACAAGGATCCACCAGTGTCATTGCATGTCTGCTATTTTCATTAACCACAGTTAGAGTCATTGCATGTGTGTTCTTTTCACAAACCACATATCACCAGTGTCATTGCATGTGTGTTCTTCTCATAAACCACATATGGATCCACCCAGTGTGATTACATGTGTATTCTTCTCACAAACCAAATAAGGATCCACCAGGGTCATTGGATGTGTGTCCTTTTCATGAACGACACCCAGTGTCATTGGATGTGTGTTCTTCTCACAAACCACACATGGATCCACCAGTGTCATTGCATGTCTACTCTTTTCACAAACCACACATGGATCCACCTAGTGTGATTGCATGTCTGTTCTTTTCACAAACCACATATGGATCCACCAGTGTCATTGCATGTATGTTGTTTTCATGAACCACACCCTGTGTCATTGCATGTCTATTCATCTAATAAACCACATATGGATCCACCGGTGTCATTGCATGTGTGTTCTTCTCATGAACCATATATAGAGTCATTGCATGTCTATTCTTCTCACAAACCACATAAGGATTCACCAGTGTCATTGGATGTGTGTTCTTTTCATGAACCACACCCAATGTCATTGCATGTGTGTTCTTCTCACAGACCACACATGGATCCACCAGTGTCATTGCATGTGTGTTCTTCTTATGAACCACATCTAGGGTCATTGAATGTCTGTTCTTCTCAAAACCACATAAGGATTCACTAGTGTCATTGGATGTGTGTTCTTTTCATGAACCACACCCAGTGTCATTTCATGTGTGTTCTTGTCATAAACCACACATGGATCCACCACTATCATTGCATGTATGTTCTTTTCACAAACCACAGCCAGTGTCATGACATGTGTGTTCTTCTCACAAACGACACATGGATCCACCAGTGTCATTAGATGTGCCTTGTTTTCATGAACCACACCCAGTGTCATTGGATGTGTGTTCTTCTCAGAAACCACATATCACCTGTGTCATTGCATGTGTGTTCTTCTCATAAACCACATATGGATCCACCCAGTGTGATTGCATGTGTGTTCTTATCACAAACCACATAAGGATCCACCAGTGTCATTGGATGTGTGGTCTTTTCATGAACCACACCCAGTGTCATTGGATGTGTGTTCTTCTCACAAACCACACATGGATCCACCAGTGCCATTGCATGTCTACTCTTTTCACAAACCACACATGGATCCACCTAGTGTGATTGCATGTCTGTTCTTTTCACAAACCACATATGGATCCACCAGTGTCATTGCATGTATGTTATTTTCATGAACCACACCCTGCGTCATTGCATGTCTATTCATCTAATAAACCACATATGGATCCACCGGTGTCATTGCATCTGTGTTCTTCTCATGAACCATATCTAGAGTCATTGCATGTCTATTCTCCTCACAAACCACATAAGGATCCACCAGTGTCATTGGCTGTGTGTTCTTTTCATGAACCACACCCAATGTCATTGCATGTGTGTTCTTCTCATAGACCACACATGGATCCACCAGTGTCATTGCATGTGTGTTCTTCTTATGAACCACATCTAGGGTCATTGAATGTCTGTTCTTCTCACAAACCACATAAGGATCCACGAGTGTCATTGGATGTGTTTTCTTTTCATGAACCACACCTAGTGTAATTTCATGTGTGTTCTTCTCATAAACCACACATGGATCCACCAGTATCATTGCATGTATGTTCTTTTCACAAACCACAGCTAGTGTCATTACATGTGTGTTCTTCTCACAAACCACACATGGATCCACCAGTGTCATTGGATGTGTCTTCTTTTCATGAACCACACCCAGTGTCATTGGATGTGTGTTGTTCTCAGAAACCACATATCACTAGTGTCATTGCATGTGTGTTCTTCTCATAAACCACATATGGATCCACCCAGTGTGATTGCATGTGTGTTCTTCTCACAAACCACATAAGGATCCACCAGTGTCATTGGATGTGTGTTCTTTTCATGAACCACACCCAGTGTCATTGGATATGTGTTCTTCTCACAAACCACACATGGATCCACCAATGTCATTGCATGTCTGCTCTTTTCACAAACCACACACGGATCCACCCAGTGTGATTGCATGTCTGTTCTTTTCACAAACCACATATGGATCACTAGTGTGATTGCATGTCTGTTCTTTTCATGAACCACACCCAATGTCATTGCATGTCTATTCCTCTCATAAACCACATATGGATCCACCGGTGTCATTGCATGTGTGTTGTTCTCATGAACCACATCTAGAATCATTGCATGTCTGTTCTTCTCACAAACCACATAAGGACCCACTAGTGTCATTGGATGTGTGTTCTTATCATGAACCACATAAGGACCCACCCAGTGTCATTGCATGTGTGTTCTTCTCACAGACCACACATGGATCCACCAGTGTGATTGCATGTGTGTCCTTCTTATGAACCACATCTAGAGTCATTGAATGTCTGTTCTTCTCACGAACCACATAAGAATCCACTAGTGTCTTTGGATGTGTGTTCTTTTCATGAACCACACCCAGTGTCATTGCATGTGTGTTCTCACAAACCACACATGGATCCACCCGTATCATTGCATGTATGTTCTCTTCACAAACCATGGCCAGTGTCATTACATGTGTGTTCTTCTCACAAACCACAAATGGATCCACCAGTGTCATTGGATGTGTGTTCTTTTCATGAACCACACCCAGTGTCATTGCATGTGGGTTCTTATCAAAAACCACACATGGATCCACCAGTATCATTGCATGTCTGTTCTTTTCATGAACCACACCCAGTATCATTGCATGTATGTTCCACTCATAAACCACACATGGATCCATCGGTGTCATTGCATGTGTGTTCTTCTCATGAACCACATATAGAGTCATTGTATGTCTGTTCTTATCACAAACCACATAAGGATCCACTAGTGTCATTAGATATGTGTTGTTTTCATGAACCACACCCAGTGTCATTGCATGTGTGTTCTTCTCACAAACTACACATGGATCCACCAGTGTCATTGTATGTGTGTTCTTTTCATGAACCACACCCAGTGTCATTGCATGTCTGTTCTTTTCATGAACCACACCAAGTGTCATTGCATGTGTGTTCTTCTCACAAACCACACATGGATCCACCAGGGTCATTGCATGTCTGCTCTTTTCATTAACCATAGTTAGAGTCATTGCATGTGTGTTTTTTCACAAACCACACATGGATCCACCAGTGTCATTGCATGTGTGATCTTCTCATCAACCACATATGGATCCTAACCTTAGGAGAGACCTAACCTTAGCCCCCTAATGGGTGGCCGTTAGACCGAGTCTTATAGAAGGCATGCCCTAACACTGTTGTTCTGCTTGACGATTGTTACATACCGTTCGATCGGGCGCTTGGGCGATTGGGATGGTCTTTGTGAGAGTGATCCGTGAGTAGGCTGTTCTGCGGCATGATTGGCCACGCTTGCTCTGGACAAACTGGCAACACTGGGCACTCCCCTGTTGCGAGTGTCACGACTCACGAGTTCAGTGGGCCATATCCCAGTGTCACGTCCCCATTACTTCTCTTCCTCCCCGTACTTCTCTTCCTTCCCCTCGAAGCCACTTTCCCCACTTCACTCCCATCCTGCCGTAGCCGCAAGCCGACGACGCCTCCATCCCAATCCCCTCTCCAGCAACCACCCCCATTCCCCCCCTCTCGCCATGGGTACAAGGGGAGACGGCGAGGAAATTCTCCGTGACGACAGGGACGGTGATTTCAATGTCAGTCGTCTCATCTCTATCTCTATCATCTGTGGCCAGTTATCTATTTTTTGAGCTAGATCTACTCTGTTTACTCATGTGCGTATGATGTGTTAGGCCAACCAGACGATTTATGACTCCGACTATCACGGTTTAGCGGATGAAGACAGTCCTCTGCTATGTAAACATGGATATGTGCCCGCTAAATTTGTAGCGTTCGAAGGACGAAACGCAGGCAGGAGGTTTCTACGGTGTCAAGGACATCATGCAATGATGCAAGGTGGTAGTTGCGGTGTTGTCAAATGGGTAGATCCAGAGTGGCCCAAATCGATGCAAAAAACGCTGGACAAACTATGGGAAATGACTATTGAGTTGAAAGAATCCGTATTCAGCTCACTTCTTGACCGTGTTGAGATGAAGCTATGGGAACTAGTTGACACGACCAAGCATAAGCAAGATCTCAGGTGGGTGAAAGACAAGGTTAGCAAAGTCGAGAAGGAGAGGGACGTGGTGTTGGCCCTGAAGGCTAAAGTAGAGCAAGAACTGACCCAAGCAAGGAATGATCTTCACCAGGCCAAAGTCCTGGAGTTCACAACTACGAGTATTGACAAGTGCACGAGGAAAAATGCAGAGAAACAATTGAAGCTGTGCAAGGAAGATGCTAAAAGGAAGGAGAAGACGATTCGATCCTTGCTCTCGCAGGAAGATGCGCATCGGGCTAAGATTAGGAAGATCAAGGAGATGTGTGATAACTAGTTCTATTTAGCCTTAGCTCTGTGCCTTTTTAAGTTGTAATAGTTGTACTTGTTGACCTAGCGGTCTGAACTAGTGGTCCCGGAGTCCTGGGAGGAAAAAAATTGGTCGCCTGTTAATTTGTCTTAACCCTGCATTACATCCTTTTGTCTGATCATGGTGGTATTCTAACATTGGTGGTTTGTTTAAACGTAATATACGTGGATTGTGCCGCATGCAAATGGCACAACCACAATTTATAAAGTGGAAGCACGTACACCCGGTTACTGGAGATCCGGGAGCTTCGCCAAATGTAGGGGATACAGGAGCAGAGAGGCAGTGAGATAGACGGGCTCAAGATTAGGCCAGAAAGTGGTACCGATTTCCTCCTCATCTGGGCATTATTGGTTGCCATTGTTGTTTATGTTGCCATGTCATTGTGTGCAGCAGCTGAAATAAGTTTCTACTTCGTGGAGTGTAGCAGCTTAAATAATTTATTTCTGTGCCACTTACATTCCGTCATATTTGGAGACCTCCTACCCCTCAGCAATCGTGGAACCAGTGCTGCGTGTTTTCAGATAGTAGTGGCACAATCACAATTTCGGATTCAACTATTGACTCGAGCGTTTCCAAACCCTAAGTCGCGGTACATTTTACTAAGAGAACGTGGGTAGATTGTTTCGCCCAGCAAAGTTCCACACACAGATCTCCAGAATTTAACCGAATTACATATATAGGTTCAAATTCAACACATTACTATGCATCTTCATTGCTAGCAGCCTTCTTCCGCAGCCTGGATACCAAGCCTTCACGTCCACTGGCTTGTTCACTTCCTGCCTTCTTCCTCTTCCTCGGTGCCAATTTTCTTAGCTTCACATACTCTACATCGCCGAGACAATGGGCAACAGAATCATGTCCATCATCATCTTTCCACTCGTTTTTAATTTCTTCAGGCAGCAAAATGACTGACCCGGCAGTCATGTTTCTAACCTTTCGGCGCTTCTTGTCAAAGAAACAAGACTATTGCATAACTGCCCAATATCTACAGAGTAAATAAAACAAAAATTACAATTCAGCACAAACATGCGGACCCCAAGAGACTTTTGCTTACTAGGAGCTAATTGGGTTCGAGCAACCACCATGTCCAAGACTAGAAGGGCGACTCCCAGTTGCAGTAGCTTCCACATCCAGTACATCACAATTCAGCTCAAACATGCAAGCCGAAGCATACCTTTTCATCAACCCAATTAGCTGACTGTCACATGTTAGAGGAACCATGATGCCATGTTCATCCGTGAAGCTGAACTTTGCAGTCTGCTTTGGCTATAATTCATCATGATTACGCAGAGCAGCAACCATACCAGATATAGTGCAGATCTGCGCAGGCACTTCTTCCATCGTGATAAAATGGTGTCCATACCACTTGCCCTTAGAGTCGTACCTGAAGAGGACTACCATAACCAGGTAAGGGTGGTCCGCAGAGATCCCACTTGACAGAAAACTATGGACAAAATATGTTTGTCAGTGTTGGGCTAACAAACAATTTTAGGTATAGTAGCCAGCTAGCAGTTATAATTAGTGTGAATAGCAAAGAGAAGGGTAGCTCACCCGCTTGTAGCCAGAACTTCTTCTTCCTTGGTAGTAGGATCTATCATCCTCTGAGCTGCTCGGATCGTCGGCGGCGGAGGCAGGCTAGAGCCTCGCAACGGTGGATACGGCATGTGCCATTGGAGCTCGGGATCAGCAACTGGGCACAGAAACTTAGTGCCAGAAGTCAAATGTCCCAAGGGATCGTCCTGCCTAGAGGGTGGATTCCGACGCCGTTAGTTCTAGGGGAAAGGTGGGAATGGATTTGTGAAATTGGTCAACCCATCCAATCCACTTAGTTCCTCGATTTTCCTAAGAGGTTGTCGCATTGGCGCTCGCGTCACAGATAGATGACCGACATGAGGGTCCCGACCGTCTACTTCACGGCGCAGTTTCACGGAATGTTTGAATTTGGTAGGGGCGAGATGAGTTTGCATCAAAATGGCCCCTCTCAGTAGTTGGCGGCCCAACATTTAGAAACGTGACAATTTCAGGCAACTTAGGTACCGCCATGCGTTGGCCCGGTGTGGCATCCCGCTAAATCCACTACTAGAAAATCGCTGTGTTTTTGTGCATTGCATCATCATGACCGCATGCTCATGTAATCATGCCACATTGCATTTGAGCATCGTCATCATCATGCATCTATTTGTCTGAAACTATTTTCGAAAAGTCTATTTTTGTTTTCTAAATACCCCGCCTTTATTTCAAATCGAAACACCGGGCCTCTTACGGATATTTTGTTTTGTCTAAAAATAATTTAGAAAAGGTTGTTTAAATAAAACAAGTCAAAATATAAATAAATAAATAAATAAAAACTATGTTTTTTCTGGGGAAGGCCGCCACCGGCCAGGCCCGAAGGCCCAGCTGGCAGCAGCCTACTACCCCATATACCCTAATCTATCCTAACCCTAAACAGCCACCAACTCTCCCAGCTGCATCCGCCTTTTCTCCCCACCCCGCCGCCGCACTCTCTCTCTCCCACCCCGCCTGGCCACCTCACCAGCCCCCACTCCCCTGCCCACACCCCAACGCCACCACATGCACATTCCCCACCACCATCTCCCGCCCACCACCTGCCAGCTCTTCACCCAGCGCCCACCAACCCCTGGCCCACCCTAAGACCGCGTCCACCCCGCGGGCACGACACGCCCCAGTGGCCTCCACCTACCCTCTCTCCTGCCCCGGCCCCACCATGCCCTGTCGTTCGACGCGCCTCCCTGTCCCTTCCTTCCTCGCAGAGCATCACGCTGCCGCCATCGTCCCCATCTCCTGCGGCCGTCTCCCTCTGCCTCTTCCTCCACCTCGGCTCGCCCGCCGTTCCGCCTACTAGCGACGCTTGGCCGTGGACACGCTCGCGCCTCCCCTTTTTCCGCAAGCTTCTCCTCGCCTACAACCTGAGCGCCGCCAGCAACCCCCTCCGCCGTCGAGCTCCTCTCGTTGGACGTCGTCGCCTCGCCCTCTTCACTGGAGCCCTGGCCTTGCGCGAATCTGCCCTGTAGCAAGCTCCATCACTGCCACGGCCCACGGGTCCCTGTGACGCCTCGGCCTTCGGATCCTCACCGTGCCGCCTCCCTGTTCTACGACACAGCCTCCCCGAGCCCTTGGCCGCCCTCCGCCGGCCGCCGGCCCTGCACCTCGAGCCTCGCCTCGCCTCCCCATCAAGGTGCGCCGTTGCTGGGCCCTGGGTGTCCTTGCCCCTACCCTCCACCTCGCAGAGCATCCCCGCCCCCGAGCATAGCCCGCCGCCACCGTCTCAGTCCTTGTCTCGTGCGTGGAGCACCACCCGGAAGCTCCACTGTCGGCCTCATCCTCGTTGTCGTATTCTGGTTCGTCCGCTCTGGCCTCCAAAGTACTCGATCGATGTTAGGCCTCGCTGTGTGTGCTCTGGTGTTGGGGTTGTCGTTGCCCAATGGTGCTGGTGTGTGGGTTGTGGTAGACAAAACCTTTTGCGTTAATGCACCAAGATCTTCGGCAACGCCCGATAATCAAGATCGACCTTGCCTCGGCGACTACTGCTGCAAGCCTCCTGAAGCCGACAAGTTCGTCACCAAGACCCGCCTCGACAAGATCTTCTCCAGAACCAAGGACGGAAGCGGGTCGAAGCACCACAGAACGCCAAGTACTTCTACTGGGGGCTAGTGACCCGAAGCTCCTCTTCACGGAACGACAAGTTCTCCATCCAGGAATGGAAAGATCGACTGCACGGAACACCAAGATCTCCTAGCACGGAGACCCGAGTCCGACACCGACAATCGAACCGCAGAACCGACAAGTTCGCCTACACGGACACCGAGTGTCAAGATCTCCTTCACGGAAAACCGTAAGATCTCCATCCCGGACTCCAAGGACTCCCTCACGGATCACCGAGATCCCCATCATGGATCCGATGGCCGAGACCCTGAAGACCGCGCCTCAGCGCGCCAAGTTCTTCCTCTCGGATCCGAAACCCCGACTCGAAGACCGATCCCGTCGAACCCGAACCCCTCCGGAACCCCAAGATCTCCGAACCCATATGTGTGAACCCTATCTGATCCCCTATTTTATAAATGTAATATAAACCTTGTTGCATATTAAATCGTTCATGCTTGCATACATCGCATCATGTGGTTGGGGGCATTATGTCAATTCACCTCGTAATTAAATATGGAGTCTATATGCGGGCTATTCTAGTCTTATTCCGGACTCCATTTAAATTTGTGTAGCGAACCAATGCCATGTTTTGCCATGTTAAATCAACATTTAAATTGTGGGGGTTTCAAATAACTTGAACCGTTTAATTAATTGTCAGGACCCCGGTTCTGCTTAATATGGCCTAATTGCACCGCATCTGTGACATGCCATGCATCATATCATAAGCATGTTGGATCTTCTGCCATAGTATTAAATATTGCATCCGGTGTTTCTTCTAGTGTTTTCTTCTTTGCAGATTAGGCCGATGAGTTGATGCGAGTATCGACAAGTTCTCCGGATATGAACCTTCGGCAGTGTTTCCCAGGCGAGCATCTCTCCCCTTTCTACCTATTTTGCATTTATAGTCTTTATTTCCTCCTGTTGATCTATTGCTATCCGTGTCGCGATGCTTTAGTTTCCGTTCACCAGTTATATCCCGTGCAGCCTCTATATTGCCATGGACACCTCCTAATACCTGTTGTTTGGTAGATAGCTGGCCTTGCGAGTCGTAGTTGCTTGCTCAGGTGCGATCTCGTGTTATCGAGTACCACAGTTGTTGGAATGCTGGCAGATGTTTATGGTGGAGATGATCATGTCTTTAATTACAACTATTAAATTGCTGGGATAACTAATGAAAGAGGCACCGGTGGATAATATATGCTATTTGGTTTTTATGTCCACTTGTGTCCCGTAGGCCTCGAGTACTTGATACCTGTTCCTTGACTATTCGCACTATCCACATCCGGGAGACCCTATGGGATCCCCATGAGCCAGAGCTTGATTCATTTCTATATCTTGGGGCTACAAACTAGTTTGGGGCTTTATTACTATCCTGTACTTATGCCATGCTTTACTGCTTTATTTAAGATTGTGCGTGGAGCACCTGTACTGTTTAGGATTGCGGAGTGTTTTCGGGGTATCGACAAGCCTAGTCACACTTTCGGGTTCCCAGTCGTTTACAGCCATTGGCGCAAACCTTGGGTCCGTCTCGGAGCTGGCCAACTTCGTTGCGGGTAGCTTAATGGGGTGGCCCCCTGAAATATTTTATGAATCCTGTGATCGCTTTGTCGTGAATGCCTCGTTGGGTTTTGAGTTGGTTTTTCCGAGGTTGATCGAGTGTGTGTTGCTATTTGTGCACCCCTGCAGGGTAAATCTTTCTGAAAGCCGTGTCCACGGTTATGGACGACTTGGAGCACAGTATCTCGATCATAGACAAGCATAACTAAAGTAGTGCTATAAATTTGACTTAATATGTGACTAGTAATTCAGCTTCACTACAATGGAATGGATAATAAAAATGCCAACAACTGGTGGATCTGTGTCATACTATACCTGCCTAGTAAGTATTGCAACTCCAATGGAATGTGATAAAAGTGCCAACAACTGCTGGGTTTTGGGATTCCTCAGGACAATTATAGCTGACTAGTAAATGTTCCCAACTACCACGGAATGGTTATTTAAAACTGCCCACTACTTATGCTTCAGGATGACTCATGCTATCTATATCTGATTAGTAAGTGCTGCAACTATAACGGAATGAGTAAAATTGCCAACTGTGTGAGTTCCTTGGTCCGACTTCCTCGTTTGGTCTCGAGGGGGAAATACCAGGATGGGTATGATTGGTGTTAGTATCAGGTTGGATCCGAATAGGTCTTTCTTATCCCTCTCTAATAGCCGCCAGTTTTGCTGAGTCTCTATAGGTTGTTTAGTGCTGCTGTGCTGCCGCTTCAGTCCACCATACCTATGTAGGCGAGAGCCGCTGAATTCTAGCCTCGCCGTGTACTGGCCTCAGTATTGACACTCCTCTTTTTCCTTTGCCCTTTGTCGGCACCTCTTTTGTTTTAGCAGGTTTGAGATCGACGTCGTTAGCAGGGTTACCCTTCCGGCTTGGCCTGGGCAGGGTTATGGACGCCATTGGTTATTCTTCAAGGATCTTTGCCCCATTTGCATCTTGTCTGTAGTCGGACGCTCTATCGTTTTCAAGGTGATTTGGACCTTTGTACTGTATATCTGTGTTCTTGACTCATGGAGTCGTGTTGTATATATATCTGTGCTATGGGTCCCATCGAGGACTGTTGTGTAATGGTATTACTTCGTTTTCCACCCGCACGAAAGTGCCTGGTGGGCGTCCTTGAATCGTTTCTATGCGGGTTTGGCGGAAAGGGATAAAACTTGCATAGGGCCGATTCGAGGGTGTTACACCCGGGAACTTTGGTACCGCAGACGAACAGGCCCCTAGATGGTAGCCCTATTCTCACATTCCCCTCAAGTAAATTAATCAAATCTTTCATAGTTCTTAGGGATGGCCTACCTAGAATTATAGGTGCTATGGGATCTTTAGGCATGTCCACAATAACAAGATCAATAAGAGCGGGACTACCTTTAATTTCAACAACTCTATGTTCTTTAATCCCAACAACTTGTTTATAAGTTGAATCAGTAGTAACAAATGGCACCAAGTTTAATTTGTCGAATAAGCTTTTGGAAATTGTTGAGACGCTCGCACCAAGATCACAAAGTGCGGATATCTCATTGACTCCCAACTTAATTTTAATAGTGGGCTCAAATATATCATCTAGATGATCTGGAAGCTTATCAGCTAGTCTTTTATTCTCCATATCTAACTCACAAACTTTAGATGCTACTTGTTGTATAAATTGTTGGTGCATAGCATCATTACCTTGTTCTATACCTTGATTATTCACGGTGATCGTCTTTAGTAGATCTTCCACGGTATATTCTGGTGTTGGCGTGTTGCTATATTCATTACCACCCTCATCATTTTGAGGTCTTCTACCAGATTTGGCTCGGGTTTCCAGCAAACTTTGCTAGTATGAGAGCTTGGCTCTCAGCTACCTTACCCAGCTGAGCCTCCATGGTCTTTGTCCTTTCCTATAGAGCTTGCACATCATTTCTAATTGCAACAGCCTGGTTAGATAGTTTTCCTATACTACTCTCATGGTTCTCCATGATTTTAATAAGCATAGTATTTTGCTCTATTTGAGCTTGTATGAAGGTTCTAACAGTTTGCTCAAACGAGAGATTGCCATGATTTTCTCCATTATTGTTATCATAATTATTATAAGGAGCTCATGTTGGATTAAAATGATATTTTTGAACATTAGAAGCATAATTATTTTTCCATGCAGGATTAAAAGGAGTGCAAGCTATAAAATTAACATCACTAACATTGGTAGCGATAGCATTAACTTGGGTATATTCTTTACACTTTACTATACTAAGCAACTCGCCTACCTTAGATGTAAGATCTTCATTATTTACCTCGGTAGTTGAACTTACTCTCTTGGAGGTTCTTTCTACATGCCATTGGGCATGACTATTTTGCATATCATCAAGTAACTTCTTTGCAACACTCACATGCTTTCCCATGATTGTTCCTCCTGTTGTAGTACCTAGCATAGACTTAGACATTGGGTTAAGACCATTATAAAACAAATGTAATATAAGCCACTCTTCCATCCAATGACTAGGACAATTCATTACGGCTTCTTTCATCCTTTCCCACGCAAGCGCTAGTGGCTCATGGTCTTGTCTAAATCTTGTAATGTTGGATCTTAGCTGTATAGTTTTAGCTAGGGGAAAAATAGTCATAAACAAGTTAGTACATTCCTCCCAGGATTTAATAGTTCCCTTTGGTAGAGCTAGTAACCAATCCTTAGCCTTTCCTCTAAGAGAGAAAGGAAATGATACGTCCAAAACGTATCTAGTTTCCCGAACACTTTTGCTATTGTTTCTCCTCTAAACTTGTGTGATTTGGATGCAACTAACGTGGACTAACGCTGTTTTCAGCAGAATTGCATTGGTGTCTACTTTTTGTACAGAAAATCAACTATCAGGAAAAATCCCGGAAAATATGCCAAAAATCCTATTTCACGAGAAGACTCCCGGAGCCAGAATACAGACGAAGGGGGGCTGGGCCCAGGCCACACCACATGGCCGCGTGGGCAAGCCCAGGCCGCGCCAGGGGGTGGTCTGGCCGCCCCAGACTCCCTATCGGTCTCCCTCTTCGCCTATAAGTTTCCTTCTGACCAAAAAACTCAGGGGGGTTCGACGCTTTTCCAGAAGGAGTTCCGCTCCGCCGCCACCACCAGATTCCATGAAACAGCACCAGAAACTCCGTTCTGGCACCCTGCCGGGATGGGGAATTGGAGGAGATCATCGCCATCATCATCACCATCGCTTCTCCATCGACCATCCATGTTTCCCCCATCTATGAGTGAGTAATCCCCCACTGTAGGCTATGGGGATGGTAGGGATTGGATGAGATCGTTCATGCAATGGCATCAGATTGTTAGGGCATGGTGCCTAGTATCTTCTATTAGTGCTTTATGACTTTGTTGCGACTTGTTATGCTTAATGCTTGTCACTAGGGCCCGAGTGCCATGATTTTAGATCTGAACATGTTATTGATTCATTATGATAGTATTGTTTATGGTCTTATCTGCAAGTTGTATACACACGTTGCTGTCCGGAACCAATGGCCCCGAAGTGACAGAAATTGGGATAACCGGAGGGAATGGCTTTGATGTGAGGATCACATGTGTTCATGGAGTGTTAATGCTTTGCTCCGGTGCTCTATTAAAAGGAGCACCTTAATTGCCAGTAGTTCCCTTGAGGCCCCGCTACAAACGGGCTGGCAGGACAAATGATGTTGTGCAAGTTCTCATTGCGAGCACGTATGACTATATATGGAACACATGCCTAGGATTATCTAGTACTTGGATGCTTTATCTTATTTATTTGCAATTGCCTTATGTTCTGATTTCTATGTGAATTGTCTTGTCCATGCAACACCCGTCCATCCATCCCTATGCCTACCGCACTCGAATCCTACTGTTTATTGCTATTGTTACTACTGTCTTTACTTTACTGTTGCTGCTACTTTGCTATTCCTACTAAAAAACTGTTGCTACTGATAAACTGATGTGACCAAGATTGTTTCCAGGTGCAGCTGAATTGACAACTCAGTTGTTAAGGCTTATAAATATTCTTTGGCTCCCCTTGTGTCGAATTAATAAGTTGGGTTTCACTTCCCTCGAAAATACTGCGATACACCCCCTATACTTGTGGGTCAACAAGACTATTTTCTGGCACCATTGCCGGGGAGCATAGCTTTATTTATTAAGTTCACTTGGATTCTCTATTGTTCGCGGCTATCCATCCATCATGGGTAAGTCTCGTGATGGCAAGGTTCCTATTTTACCATCCACTACAAGAAGAGGTACGCTTCTGAACACCTCTATTGCTCTTGATTCACCATCTGTTATGAGTAAGCTCGTTATACCACCACATACACATGCTACACACACTGCTACTACTGCTGAATCTGAAACTTTTGATGCTTATGATGCTGCTTCTACTATGCTTGATAAGAGTGGTTCATTAGGTCCTTTCCTAGATGCTACGATTGCTAGAACTATAGCTAGAAATACTAAAACTTCTAATGAAGACACTACCACACCTGTTAGTTCTCCTGAGTCTAGTGAAAGTTATGATATTGAAGATGGTTATGTTGAGATGACCAATGAATTTATTAAAGAATGTAAAAACACCCATGATAGGATCGCTGCTAAGAGTCTCCTTGAGAGGCGTACTATTAGACCCAAATTGTCTCCTATTGCTAAGTTTGCTGCTTCTCCCATAAACATTATAGATAAAGATTATGATTTCTCTCTTGATCTATCTTACATAGCTATTGTTGAGAAAGAAACTTTTTGTGGGACTAAGAATGAAAGTGCGGTAGCACATATGAATGAGCTTTCTACCATGAGTGGCTTGTTTTCTGATGATATTAAGATGCGTACTTACTCTGTTGCTAAGATTTTCCCTTTCTCATCGAAAGGAGAAGCTAAAACTTGGTTTAGTAATTTACCTCCTGGATCTATTGATAGCCCTAATTGCTTGATTAGTACTTTCCTGCAGAAATATTTTCCTCCTAGTGCTAGACATGCTATTTTGCAGGAACTTTTTGATTTTAAACAGGGAGAAAAAGAGATATTGCCCGAATCTTAGGCAAGGTTTTGTGCTTTGATTCATGCACAAGCTGGAAGTCCATTACCTAAGAATGAGATTCTTGATATATTTTATAATGGACTAACCGAAGAATCTAGGACATACCTAGATAGTTGTGCTGATTGTGTTTTCAGGAATAGGACTCCTAAGGAAGCTGAGGAATTAATGGCTAAAATAAGTAAAAACTATGAAGATTGGACTCCTCCTAAACAAGATATACCTAAAGTATTTGTACCTAAACCTACTGTTCCGGTGCCTATTCCAACATCAAAGAAGAGGGGAGTTATTGAATTAAATGATGAAGTGATGAAGGAAGCTAAGAAATGTCTTTAGGAAAAGGGAATTAAAGCTTCAGATGTCAAGAATTTACCTCCTATAGAAGAATTATGTAAGCCTATTCCCTACTCACCCACTATTGAGGTACACTCTCTCCAACACTTTGAAGAAGGTGATATCCCTTATTCTAAACCTCCTGATCAATGCTTAGAAGAATTCGATATCTTTATTGTTAAGCAAGATAATTTTAATAAAAGGGTGCAAAATCATCTAATGGAAAACACTAGAGCTATTGTTGAGTTGAAAGATATTGTGGAAAGAACCTCTAATGATGTTAAAATGATTATTAAACACTTTCAAATGGTTCAAACTCAAATAGATCAAGTAGTTAAAGTGCAAAAAGACTTGCTCATTAATGCTGCTAAAGAAAAACATGCTTATGAAATTAGAACTAGAAGTGGTGCTGCTACCCAGGATCCTCTCTATCCTGAGGGGCATCCCAAAAGAATTGAGGAGGATTCTCAACAAGCTGAAAATAGTGGTTCTACTCGTAAGAAAAGGAAAAAGAAACATAAAACTGTTGTAGAACCCTCTGAACCTGCTATAGATCCTAATAGTATATCTATCTCTAATGCTAAAACTAAAAGTGATATGAAGAAAATAAAGTTCCTAATGAAGAAAAATTTAAAGAAGAACCTGAAAAGCACACTAAGAATACTAAATACACTAAAGAAGATTTTGCTGCTAAGAAACATGGTAGTGAAAGAGATCCTTGGGTCCAAAAACCTATGCCTTTCCCTGATAAGAAACACAAGTCAAAGGAAGATGAACACTATAATAAGTTTTGTGAGTGGATGAAACCTTTATTCCTACAAATTCCTTTGACTGGTCCTATTAAATTGCCTCCTTACTCAAAGTATATGAAGGATATTGTCTCGAATAAAAGGAAGATCCCTAATGAAGAAATCTCTACTTTGCTTGCTAATTATTCCTTTAATGGTAAGGTTCCAAAGAAACTTGGAGACCCAGGGATTCCAACTATCCCTTGCTCTATTAAGAATAGTTATGTTAGAACAACTTTGTGTGATTTGGGAGCTGGAGTTAGTGTTATGCCTTTCTCTCTCTATAAGAGGCTTCAACTAGAAAAATTAATACCAACTGATATATCTTTGCAAATGGCTGATAAATCTACCACTATTCATGTTGGTATATGTGAGGATGTACCTGTTCAAGTGGCTCATAATTGCTTGATATTAACAGATTTTTTTGTGCTTGAAATGCCTAAAGATGATAATATGTCCATTATTCTTGGGAGACCTTTTCTTAGTACTGCCGGAGCTGTTATTAATTGTAATCAAGGAAAGGTGACTTTCAATGTTAATGACAAGGAACATGCTGTCTATTTCCCCAAGAAAATTGAAAGGACTTATGGTTTGAACTCAATTGAACATGTTGAGGGCATTCAAGTTGGAGAAATATATTGTCCCATACCAAGACAAAATTTTGAAACTATTATGATTGTGACTATTGCTATCAAGGTTAAGGTAACATAATCATTAGTGGAATACAAAGTTTTGTCTCATATGGAATTGTTTTGGTAACAAGACCTGATCAACCTTGTTAACAAAAGGATTTCATTGAACAAAACAATGTTTTCACTATGATTATTTCCGAGTACTTCTATTCGATCCATTTTAGTTTTTGCTTTCGTTTAGTTTTCTTTTTGTTGTTAGTTGCCTGCTTGTTAGAGTGTCTTAGCACTTCTATAGTTCTAGCTTTGTTTTGTCCTTGCATCATTTCAAAAAAAATCTGTCTGTCAGAAATTCATTCATCTATACCTCAAAAATGCCCAAAAATAAAGTGTCTCAAAAAATTCCAGAAAATTCATATTAAATTTTTACGTGAAAAAAGGGGCAGAGGAGTGCCTGGAGGGTGCCAGGGGGACCCACCAGGCAGTCTCACCACCTGGTGGCGCGGCCTGCCCTGGGTGGCGCCATGCCATGGTGTGGGCCACCCCTGGCCCTCCACTAACTCTCTCACCTGCCACTTTCCTCTCTATCCCGAGTAAGCTCCAGTTCATTGCTCAAAATCATGTTCTTGCTGTGCTTGCTCTCGATTTTTTCGATCTCCTTGCTCAGCCCATCTTTGTTGCTGAAATTTGGAGCACTTGTTCTCTGGTATGTGACTCCTCCTCTTGTCCAAGTAGAATTGTGCTTAGTGGATTATATCTTGAGTATTTTGCTGCTGTAGGTGACAGGTTATGAGAGCTCGTAAGCTTGTTTGATTCTTAGAGATTTAGTATTGATGCATGTTTAGGCCTCTTACAAGTCCCTATGAGTAGAATCCTTCATTTTATTCACTTTGCAATCACTTGTTTAATAGGTGTTTAAATTTTAGAATACCAAGCATGAACAACCATACCTTTGGAGAGATATTTGAGAGGGATGCACCTAGGAGGTCGAGGCCCTCAAGATCAGCCTCTCAGTTTAGGCCATCATACAACAAAGATCTCATTGCAACTCGTATTGGTAATGAAAGGGATGATGGGGATGCTCACCCATCTACTTTTCCTTGTTTTACTTTCTTACAAGTTGCAGGGATTCTTGATGATTTCTTGCTATTGATTGAGAGGGTCGGTTTGAACTCATATATGCAAGATGAGAGTGAGCAATATGCTATGCTCACCAAAACATTTGTTGAGAGCTTCACGTTTACCAACACGCCGTATCAGTCAACTATCTATTTCAAAATTTATAATCTGCCCTTTACCATGCCATTGGAAAGATTTTGCAGTGTTGTAGGTGTAAGCATGACAGGGACCATGAAGAAAATTCAAGGGCGACCCGCGGATTTGCTGGAGCTTTACCGAGGGGTGACCAATGATGATGACCGTGTGGCGCAACGCGTAAAGATAAGAAACATCCAACTCCCTGCTCTCGGATACTTTGCATATTATCTTGCTACTAGCATACTTGGTAGGGAGAACACAAGTAATATCTCCAACTACCATTTAGCCTTCCTTGCTGCTGCGCTTAACAATGAAACTCGATACAACCTTGGCTCGCTTATTGCTCGCCGCCTAGCTGCTAGGGGGCATATCTATGGGGGCATCATTGCCTCGTGTATCGTCAATGCATTAGGTCTTTTAGTGGACCCCAATGATACTATATTGGCACCACAAAGGCTTGACCTTGTTTCTATGAAACTCATCACTTTGTCACTGCTGCTTCTGATTTGGACAGTCCATTATAAAGGATGTTGTTTACTGACGGGGATGAGAGGGAGATCCCTTTGCTGCAGTCTTCTTTGTTTAGTGTTCACAGGAGACCGTGGTCATGCTCCAAGGAGGAGGTGGACGAGCAGCTTCGCTTGCTGGGTTTCCACGAGCAGCACTAGGAGGATGTACCCTCCTACGATCACTCCGCACACTACGGAGGGACGTACTCGAGCTCGCACTAGGACGAGGGTACCTCCTCGTCATACTACGGTGACATGTCATCCTGGCCGTCTTGGGATTGATACCCACTTAGGCCAAAAGCATAAGCATGGGGGGAGGTACGCCGACATTGCACTCATATCCTTATTATGTTGCGTCGGTACTTTGTATATTCATGTTTCGTTTTTTTTCGTTTTCGTTCTTTCTTTGCTTTTGCTTTCTAAAACACAAAAAGACCAAAAATATTTCTGTTGTTTCTCTTTGGTTTGCTTCTTCTTCTTTTTGCCTTGGTTTGTTTTTCCCTTTTTTGCTTTGTTTGAATTATTCTAAAAACCCAAAAAGATTTTGCTTTGCTTCTTTTTCCTTTTTGGTTCTTGTTTTAAAAATCAAAAACAACAAAAATATTTGTCGTTCTTCTTTGGTTTTGTGAGTTTGCTACAGGGTTCAGCAGTCCATAGTGGATATTGGTTTCATATTATTATTCAAGCCACACAAGTGAAGAGCAATAATGAGGATTAATGACAACTTGAGGCATGGTAAGAGGCTGGTAACGAACTCTATTGTTTTCATTTTTGTACATATACTCATCACTGTGGGCATGCTTAGTCTGTTAGTGTAAGGTGTATGTTATCTTTGGATGCTTAGTAGTTCTTGCTTTCGTATGATTAGTTCTAGCTTGCTAATAGTTTGTAGCATGTCTTATGAATGTTTGCTTGCATTACTCTACTCATAATTTGGTATGACACCATGGTATCCTCCTCTGAATGTTTCATTTGAATTGACTTGGCACATGCTCACGCATGCACATGACTGTAATAATCAGTTAAGCCTCAATGAATTATTTTTCCTTGAGGATCTTGAATCACTTTCATGCCATGATTAGTCCTGTTTTGTTGCAAGCATGATTATGACAGCTATTGCTCTCTCGTTTGTCGCTCCCTTACTATTGCTAGCCTTCACTTTCAATGAGTATGTTTTACTCATGTTTCCAACTCCCTAAAACCAAATATTGCCAAAGTGTCCACCATACCTACCTATTAGCATCATTTGCTACTTCCGTGCATATTCAATATGCCTTGTTTTCTTCTGAATAAAATGTTTGCTTGTTATGAGAAAGTTAGTTAGTAAAGCTCTCACAAACTTGATGGCACATTTTATTTTTTTGCATTTAATAAACCTGAACCATTGTGTCCTTCTTTGTTGCGTATATGCTTTCGCTTTATAAGTTGAAGTTAGCAGAACCATGTATCATGGGGAACATTTTCAACATTGCATTGGGACGTAGTACCTCGTTGATATCATGTTCTTTTGCTTATGGATCCCGGCTGTGTGAAATAAAAGTGGAACTTGTAAGATCATGGAGTTTGTATGTATGTTAGAGAAACGCCTGGGTCGCTAGCCTAAGCCATGCCTAATCATGGTGGAAACTTGAAGCATAACCATAATGAGCATTCTATGAAGCATCCTCAATAAAAATCTATGCACATAGTAAATAAAAAGATCGCTGAGATGCTCATTGTCTGCTTGCCTTGTCATTTTGATTATGGGATATCTCTTGTGTCATGTGCATGGGGTGCCCCATTGGCGGTTTCTCTATGATACATATATACTTACAATGACAAGATCTTACTTGTGACTGAAGTTGAGTAGCATGAGGATCGGTCTTCGTAAGTAAGAGACATGAGACTTCGATTTATAACTTGTCAAGCATAACCTCTTAGTTGTGTCACTTTAACCTTAACCATTAAATATGCTTATGATAGGGGCAATGAGAGCTCAAAGCTAATGAGTACCATACTTTCAGCATTTGGAACCTTTCAAACTATTCAAAACCTTTTCTTTTACTTGTTGAGTCTCCACATATTCTTTGAGCACCTTCTTGAGAGCATAGTTGTCATTCTTTGTGCTTGTCTCAAAACTTGATTATTTGTGTTATGACTTTGATGCTTGTATCTTTGATATCTTTACTCTAGTCTTCACCTGAAGTTCAGAGGTGCCTTAAATCAAAGGCAAGCGAGATACCTTTTTATGGGCATTGTAATGTTGCTTATGTTTATACTTCATGCTACTTATTATTTTTCAGTTGGAATCTCTTCATAGCTTGCAATGCCTATTAAATAAACTTAGTTGCATACTCCTTATTATGAATTGTCTAAGTAGTTGATCACATGCTGAGAATATATACATCATATGAAGCAAATGTGTTCGTGAAAGTTCTTTTATCGCACTCAGTTTTCAACTGAATTGCTTGAGGACAAGCAATAAGCTAAGCTTGGGGGGAGTTGATACGTCCAAAACATATCTACTTTCCCGAACACTTTTGCTATTGTTTCTCCTCTAAACTTGTGTGATTTGGATGCAACTAACGCAGACTGACGCTGTTTTCAGCAGAATTGCATTGGTGTCTACTTTTTGTGCAGAAAATCAACTATCAGGAAAAATCCCAGAAAATATGCCAAAAATCCTACTTCACCAGAAGACTCCCGGATCCAGAATACGAGACGGAGGGGGGCTGGGCCCATGCCACACCACCTGGCCGCGTGGGCAAGCCCAGGCCGTGCCAGGGGGTGGTCTGGCCGCCCCAGACTCCCCCTCGGTCTCCCTCTTCGCCTATAAGGTGCCTTCTGACCTAAAAACTCAGGGGGTTCGACGTTTTTCCAGAAGGAGTTCCGCTCCACCGCCACCACCAGATTCCACGAAACAGCACCAGAAACTCCATTCTAGCACCCTGCCGGGATGGGGAATTGGAGGAGATCATCGCCATCATCATCACCATCGCTTCTCCATCGACCATCCATGTTTCCCCCATCTATGAGTGAGTAATCCCCCGCTGTAGGCTATGGGGATGGTAGGGATTGGACCAGATCATTCATGTAATGGCATCATATTGTTAGGGCATGGTGCCTAGTATCTTCTATTAGTGCTTTATGACTTTGTTGTGACTTGTTATGCTTAATGCTTGTCACTAGGGCCTAAGTGCCATGATTTCAGATCTGAACATGTTATTGATTCATTATGATAGTATTGTTTATGATCTTATCTGCAAGTTGTATACACAAGTTGTTGTCCGGAACCAATGGCCCCGAAGTGACAGAAATCGGGATAACCAGAGGGAATGGATTTGATGTGAGGATCACATGTGTTCACCGAGTGTTAATGCTTTGTCCGGTGCTCTATTAAAAGGAGCACCTTAATTGCCAATAGTTCCCTTGAGGCCCCGCTGCAAACGGGCTGGCAGGACAAAAGATGTTGTGCAAGTTCTCATTGCGAGCACGTATAACTATATATGGAACGCATGCCTAGGATTATCTATTACTTGGATGCTTTATCTTATTTATCTGCAATTGCCCTATGTTCTGATTGCTATGTGAATTGTCTTGTCTATGCAACGCCCGTCCATCCATCTCTATGCCTACCGCACTCGAATCCTACTGTTTACTGCTATTGTTACTACTGTATTTACTTTACTACTGCCGCTACTTTGCTATTCCTACTACAAAACTATTGCTACTGATAAACTATTGTGAGCAAGATTGTTTCCAGGTGCAGCTGAATTGACAACTCAGTTGTTAAGGCTTATAAATATTCTTTGGCTCCCCTTGTGTCGAATCAATAAGTTGGGTTTCACTTCCCTCAAAAATACTGCGATACACCCGCTATACTTGTGGGTCATCAGGAAATAATATTAATTTAGCAACATTTGGATCTACATCCTTAATACGCATCATGTCGCAAATTTCAGTGAAAGTGTTTAAGGGCAAACCCGAATCTTCAGCGGATGAGCCCCCAAATTGGTTTTGTTGAACCAAACTTAAAAGGTTAGGCTTTATTTCATATGTTTCCGCATCAACTACGGGCTGAGTGATAGGTGCACGAATAAAATCATTAGTGGGAGTAGCATACTCCCCTAATCTCTTTTGAGCCATGGCTCTTATATTTTTGGTATTTCTTTAAGTAATTAAAATGAATAACAAGTAAATAATTTTTTTGGGTTTTCAAATAGATAACAAGAAAGTAAACTAATAACAAGAATTAAACTACAAACGAATAATAAAACTAAAAACAAGGTCTCTAGTGACCTCATCAGGATAGCGAAATTGCTTCCCCGGCAACGGTGCCAGAAAAAGGGTTGATACCTTCAATCCGTATTCACGAATGTAGTATAATAGCTTTTTCCATAGAAGACCTAGGTTTAATTGAACCCCGGAAAGCAATGCTAAAAGGAAATAACAAGGACACGTCTACAATACTTTGTTTGTTCGTTTTACCTTAGTTTACCAGACCAATCTAGTTTACTTTATAATGGGTTGAATCAATGGATGGAGATAGACCAGGTTTGAAGATCCACCTGTAGCTGCACATCATATGGGATAAAAGATAATAATAAGCATATTCATGTGTTATGTTTGAACGAAGATAATCTCTTGTGGGAAACACATCCTAATATACTCGAGCCCCCGTGATGCAGCGGACATAGCAATAGTATTTTAATCCAACCGAGTGCACACCAAAGCAATGGGTTACAAACGATTATTAAGTGTAAAACACATATCAAAGGTTTAAGTGCTGATGTTGTTGTGATCTACAATGGGTTGCTAAGCGAAGACCGTACTACCCTTTCTGTCACTGGGGTTCCTATGAGATCGCAGCTAGCCAAGTATCTCACCTCAAGCCTTTATAAATCTATGGGATCTTGGGTACCTACAAGTCCATAGGTTGAGACAAGAGACAAAGAAACAAAAGATACAAAACTCAATTGCAAACAAAATATAATATTCCCATGAATTAGATGCACATAATCGCTGCGAGGTTTCTCCCCAACCCGACTACTCACTCATAACAAATAGATCAGAGACAGAAAACATCAGACAAATACTTAGATTGAAATCAAATATTCTTCCAATGGTCACCAAATCACAAGGAGATCTAAAGTACAAAGCAATGGCTTTGGCTAGAGGATGGGATGGATGGTGGAAGTGATGAACAATGGACGAACAATGGATGAACAATGGTGTGGATCTCCTTTGGTGGCGTTGTGATGTAATCTGAGAATGGCGGCTCTCAGGCCGGCAGTTGGAGCCTCAAAATATATAGGCGTCTTCACAAAAGTCGTAGGGTTTGATGAGGCCAACACCACCTGGTACTGGTGGGCCCTGCCTGTACCAGTGGTCGTTAAGCATGCAGACGCCCTAGAATGGCTTCCCAATTACTTGGTCATGTGGACTTCCTCAAAAATCTTCATTATGACTCCTGATTTTGCATTAAAAACCGGGATTTCCTGCACAATATAATTCAAAGATAGGTTTTGCATATCTTTGCAATTATTACTCATTAGTGGCATGGATTGAGAGTTTCTTCTCAATTGCTTGACCAAAAAAATATTTAAACGCAGTGGAGGATGGCTAATTTTGGAGCCATCATGCGCCAACATTGCACCAGGTACATGGTGCCACCTTGCCTTCGGTATATCATCTCATAAACACTTACCTTGACCATACATACCACAAGCCCCTGCAAAATAAAGGTAGATGCCTCTACTTTATCTTTGCATGGTTTACGCGGTTGTTAGGGCTTTCGTAAGAGAACTGTTTCTACCTACGAACTTCCAACCATAACATGGATTGACTAGCTGCCACTTTAAATCCCTTTTTAGGGTCGTCCTTTGTAAATGCCATATTAACTAATGTCGGAGCGATAGACACCCGCTGGACACTTATATGGTACAAGCCATATGTCAGTCATGGAACCTGTCTCATGTAAGGTCGGTCTGGGCCGCTTCACCCGACATTACTACGATATGAAGAAGTACACGTGGAAGGGTAGCAACCAGAAAATAGATTCCCACACAATCAACATGTCTTCTACTCATACCAAACATCAATGCATAGATTGGCTCTGATACCACTAAAGGGGTTGCGTGGAAAAAAGTAAAATTTCCTACGGTGAACACACCTAGTTAAGATCTGTCTATGAAGATGTAGGGTAACGAGCGAGGATTCGGTGTTCATACCTTTGAAGACCGAACATGTTCAATGTTTTGCGAGGAACATGGATGACATAGTAATACTCACCCGACCTCAAGGTCGCAAAGCTCCTCGCAAGTCACCCCTAGTCCATGTACGACATAGTCGATCTCATGGTTGCATTGACATCCAAGATCCAAGCTCCAAGCAAAAGCACCACAAGTGGCGGTGCCTCATGGCCTTACGCCCATACGGTGTAGATATGTCTCATGGGATCCGATCAAACAAAGCAGTGGAAGAAGATTGATCCGGGCCGAGTTCAGCAGCACGACGACATGCGTATGGTGGAGAAACCTATATACCCACATGTAGTTCCAAACTTGGGAACCACACATGAGGGAGAGAGAGAGGGAGTGAGAAATAGGCAAAGGCCAATTGATGGGGATGGATTTGGTGAGAGGGGTTCCCCTCTTTATATAGATGGAAGGGAGGGACCACCTCCCTCAAAGTCCCAAGGTGGGAATAATCAAGGGAGGATGTGGGAGGAGGCGGGCCAACCCCCTGATACATTCGATCTGGATTCATGGATGTAGTATAACAGTCTTATTCCCTAGAAGACCTAGCTTTAATCGAACATTGGGAAACAATGCTAAAAGGAAATGAAAAGGACACATCTACAGGATTTTGTTTCTTCATTTTACCTTCATTTACCATACCACTCTAGTTTACTTTATCGTGGGTTGAATAAATGGATGGAGATAGGCCAGGGTTGAAGATCCACCTTCAGCTACACATCGTATGGGATAAAAGATAATAATAAGCAGAGTCATGTGTAATTTTTAATAGATATAATCTATTGTGGGCAACACATCCTAATATATTAGATCCCCTGAGAGGCAACATGCATATTAATAGTCTTTTGATCCAACCGAGTGCACCACGAAGCACCGAGCTACAAACGATTATTATGTGTAAAACACATATCAAAGCCTTAAGTGGTGATGTTGTTGTGATCCCGAATGGGTCGATAAGCCAAGACCATACAACCCTTTCTATCACTGGGTTTCCTATGAGATCGCCGCTATCCAAGTATCTCACCTCAAGCCTATATATATCTCAGGGGTCTTGGGTACGTACGAGTCCAAAGATTGAGACAAGAGAAAAAGAAACAAAAGATACAAATATCTCTTTCAAACAATACACAATGCTCCCATAGATTAGATGCACATAACTACTGCGAGGTTTCTCCCCAACCCACAGCTCGTGAGGACTACTCACTCATAACAATAAGATCAAGGATAGAAAACATTGTGCAAAATACTTAGATTGAAATCAAATATTATTACAATGGTCGCCAAATCACAAGGAGATCTCAAGTATAAAGTAATGGATATGGATAATGGAGGGGATGGAAGATGGAAGGGATGGACTATGGTGTGGATCTCCTTTGGTGGTGTTGTGATGAAATCTAAAATGGCATCCTTCTACGCGGCAGCCGAGGCCTCAACATATATAGGCGTATTCACGAAAGTTGTAGATTTTGACGAGACGAAGCTGACGCCACATGGTATGGGCAGACCCTACCCGTACCAGTGGTTATTACGGCTGTAGACGGCTGACAATGGCTCTAGGATTAGTGGTCATGTGGACTTCCTCAAAACCTTCATTATGACTTCTGATTTTGCAATAAAAATCGTGATTTCCTACACAACACAAATCAAAGCAATGGTTTGCATATCTTTGCAATTATTAGTCATTAGTGGGAAGGCTAGAGAGTTTCTTATCAATTGTTTGACTAAAAACAATGTTTAAATGCGGTGGAAGATTGCTATTTTTGGAGCCATCAACCTCCCCAAAGCTCAAACCTTGATCGCCCTCGAGCAGGAAGAAACAAAAGAACTATAAGGAATTCAACGTTTAAACTTGAAACAACGAGAATAAGAATTCACTTATGATTGGTAGTCATATGTGTCCAGAACTTTATCCATTTGAAAGTATTATCAAAGTTAGTGAGATGCCAAGAATACTATACAATCTTTGGCAAATCAAGTCAATCAAAGTAGAGTTTAATATAAGTATAAATAACTAGAAGTGTAACAATCAATCCAATTCTTCTAGTTAACTCTCAGCTTTCCAAGGAACACTGGGATGTTTTAATAGCATAATTGAGTAAGAGAATTCATGTCCTAAGTAGTATAACAATGAAGTTTCTTATTGACGCCCACATCATTAAATCAAGGCTATCAAAACACTTCTAATCCAGTCATTGTCTTTCAAGAAAATTCTTAAAGTAGTAATGAGACCATGCTAAGGACTTGTTATGTGGATGTTCATATTTTTTTCCTTCCTTCTTGAAGAATCAATGAGTGTTTATTTTATAAGTGCTTGCATAACCTTTTATAGTACCAATACTTTTGCCCATTACATTGATACGTATGCCACTTATGCCATTAACTCATAGCCGAAATCCGGGGTTATACCATATATCGTTTGTAGGCTAACGGAGTTGTTGGCATTGAAAGGTGTGCATTAGAAACATAGAACTTTTTTAACAAGTGCCATGGTTTGATCCACAAGGTTAGCTTTGGCATGCATCACAATTACAGCTAGACTTCATTTCAATCAAACAACTCCTTTCAAGAGTGTTGTCATGTCTATCAAAACATCTATGGGGTTAAGTATCTTCAAGGATAAACTCTCAAGACAATCATTCATCAAACAAGTCATAAATTTTAGACTTTTTATTTTTGTACTTGTTTGGCAATATTATTTCAAAGGCAAGATTCGGTTAGCTAAAAGAACTAGAGCAAAGCTTCCACAACTAATCAGTCATACAAAAAAAGCTTTATTCTAACTATTTTGAATTATTCCCACTAGCATGGCATCTTAGCAAATCAACCAAATAAAATAAACAACTCAAACTTCAAAAGTGGGAGACATAGGACATACCTCTCATGAGTGACTTCATAATCCTCTTCCTTATAGGGATGTTGAAAGATCATGGATATCGCTGATGACTGCAAGTGCACAGGTCGTTTGTAGCTAGTTTTGAAATAAAGATATCGATCCCACAGGGAGCAGGAGTCTGAAGTATAATAACTCTTGAAATAAATAATACAATACAAATGCTAAATAAAGTTCTAAGTGATAAGATAAAATGTGACTATTGCGTAAAAAGGTGTTTTGGGGTTTTTGATATAAGAGCAACAATAAGTAAAGTAAAACAACTAAACACAGAAAGTAAGTATCGCGTATGTAAGAGAGATTGGAACTGCAATAGGGAAAACGTTCTTAGGGAGTAGCAGATACACCACTAGAATTATAAAGAGCTAAAATAAAGATTATTATCATGAACATTATCAACTATGTATGTGTGGGACGAACTCCGTATATGGACAAATAGGCAGTAACCACTGCTCACATCATCCTCATAACCACAGCAGTCAGCAATCGACATCAATTGAACTAATGCGCTATTAAGGGACATAATACCATAGGACGTATCCCATGGCATGGATAGTGTTCCGTGAGTTTCATCGGTTCCCAAGTTGATACATAAGGAGTGCCAACAGCTTTAGAGTCACTTTAAATTCTAACACACCTCCGTCTACCAACAGGTAGTTCCCTCCATCAAGTCCCCATGAGAGGCAAATATTGAGAGGCCGACTTCTCTCAACATCAAGATGAAGACAATCTAACATATGGTCACAGTGATGAATATCATAATAAACTTTATCTTATTTCAATCTCATACTAGGGTTTCTCCATCTCCCCAAGAACTAATGATCTACTCAGACATGGAGGCAATCAACATCATGGCAATAGAAATAGAATCTATCTTAGATGAATAGTACATGTATAAATCCACAATGAGTATGGAAATTACAACAAGATCTAGACAAGATGTAGATGGGATGGATGGATATGGTGGTGATGTAGTGGTTGATGATGAAGATCGATGCCTTAGCCTTCCAGATCTGCGCAGGGCGAAGATGGATCCCCGGTGGACGAGTTCCCCCTCCAGATGCCTTCTAGAGGTGAGGTTTCAGCGATTTCTAGTTTTTCTGTATGTCACCTCCCTCAACCAGTTGGGGTGAAACTATTTGAGGAGGCGGTGGTGGCGCCAACTATACGGCGGGAACTATATGGCCGGAAAATTTATTCCCGCCATATAGTTGGTCGTTAAACCGTCTGTGTGCTTTGATAGCTTCGGGTTTTCATCTGTTATTATGGATATTTCCCAAATAAGTGATTTACATTGTTTTTTGCTCCTTTTCTCCCCAGTATAACTGCTCCAAGAATTATGTCCATTGTATCCATCATTTGTCCTGATCCTAGTAAAAATAGACATAGTATGTGCATGGAGCACCGTAAAATACCAAGATCCTACATCTACAATTTAAAATAATAATATAAAACATGATTCAAATATGCACTCATAAACTTCCCCAAGCTTAGACTCTTGCTCATCCCGAGCAATTTTAGCTTAATGGATGTGATCCGCATATTCATGAAGCTGAGTCGATAATATAAATGAGGAAGTTGCATCATGTGTTTATCATATAGGATAGATAGGAATAAGTTCATGATGAATAGTACCTTACTCGAACCATCTGAATAATATTAGAAGGCTTCCACACCTTAGTGATTCACGGTTCACAAAAGATGAATCACATCATGATGTAAAAGTATTCAGTTCGACTGAATGAGTTAGTGAGGTAGTCCCAAGTGTTTTAGGATTAACATATTCACTTGGGATTCAAAATCTCAACGCGTCTCTTTGTCATACTACAATATAGTGGTGTATGCCTATTTGCTCTTTGCACATTCGCTCTTTTTATTCATTCTTTTCTTGTTTTCTTTGATTTTGAATATATGCTCACACTTTTGTTTAAGTGATGTGCAAAGGAACTAGCCATACATTCCACTTCATGTAGGAATTCAAAGTTTAACAATCTCAATTACGAAATTCCAATTGTATATGAAGCAATCTTTGTAGCTTGAATATTCAACCTCGTCTTGTTCTCTCTCTAATTTGATAGCACTTTTCCTTTGTTCAAGGTTTCTTTTAGACTTAACTGATTAGATAATTTTTCTTTCTTTGTAAATCAAACCATGTACTTACAACATATTGACCAAATTATCTTTGTATGTTCCATTAATACCAATGGTGTGGAAGAATCCTATTGCTATCATCAAGTGCAAGTAAAATTATACTCAAGACATTAATATATCCAATAAGACAAACACAAACTCAATATTGCTCCATTGTGATAATAAACTCGGAGTTTCATAAAAGGGATCGACTATTCCTGAAGGGAATTCTAATGATGCAAACTTTAATTCTAGTTTGAACTAATGCAAAACTGAAATAGTAATGTAAAACTTATAAGATAGATTACAAGGTCTTAAAGATCTCCCCAAGCTTGGAATCAAGCCAGGCGGGATCAAATAATCCCTTGCGATTATTTGATACCGTGATTATTGTATATCACTGTGGCACCATGGTACGCGGTATCTTATCTTCACGGGCTAGCCTGAGATGGAGGGATTGATTGATAGCTTCTAATTCTTTAACATGCATCTTGTAGAAAAGATTATTCCTCTCCAGCACTTTCACTTGTTCTTTAATGAACTCATTGTTATCCTGGAGGGTTTGTAGCGCTTAACACTCATAGAAAAATCTACTTTGGTTGTATGCTTAATATCTTCATCAAGTTTGTCAAGGTAAAGTCATAGCAACCGAAGATGTTTGGGTGTCCCTGGTGTCTCCTTGTCCATCTCTTCAATCTTTAGCTCGAGGGCCTTCAACTCCCTCTTTCGGCATGCATTGTTGGCATCAAGGAACTCGATAGGGACGATCTTGATCTCCTCGCCTTGCTTGCTATTGCTCCTGATGTCCATAGGAACCTTTCTTCTTGGCTTTCGTCCCTTGGTTGCGTGTCCTCATGTGTGAGTAAGAGGTAGATTAATTTCTGGAGATTATGATTAGAGGGAGAGACAATGGCAATATATAAGGGGGTTAGAGGTCGGTAAAACTCGTGAGAAACACCAAATTCTCGCCCAAGAAAAGAATCTTAATGGAATAGGAAAACAAATTGTGGATTTGGAGGAGTCCTGCCACGTAAGGACCAACTATACGGGTGTGGCTCGTATAGCTGCGGCCGTATACTTGGTTCCGGGAAGATATTTCCAAATATCTCGAGTCCAGGTCGGTTAAGTTATGACTCGGAACCGAAAATAACATTTTTTTTCATCAGGGGAAAAACGAAAAAGTAAACGAAAATGTTTGAGAGTTAACGAACAACTATACGGCCGTAATATTATCTCCGGTCCTATAGTTACAACCGTATAGATACAGACATAAAAAATCGAAAGTGTCCGAGCGTTCTATGACCAACTATACAGCCGGATTTTTATCTCCGGTCGTATAGTTGCGCCTATATATGTCCAGATATCAAAAACAATTTCACGAATAAGATACAGAGGGTTTAACAACCAACCATACGGCAGGAGATTTTTCTTTGGTCATATAGTGTTGCCCGTATAGTTGGTAAAAACCTCCAGAAACATCAGAAAAACAAGAGGAATTCAAAGACAAAAATTTCAGAAGTAAAATCCGTGAAAACAAATCACTTATTTGAGTAAAAACACTTACCTTGAACTTACCGTTTACTTATTCGAGGATGACAAGATCCTCCGACAACAAAGACTTCTTCTCTTTTGGAGGAATTGACCTTAGTTCATTGAATAATTCTCGTAAGCAAAAATCACCAGGACTAAAGTTCCTCTCAATAAGATTGGTGTCTTGCCGGGCAAATATGGACACTGCATCCAACATTTTTATTTCTTGCCTTTGCATAATCTGCAACTCAAATTCTTGAAGTAAAAGAATCCAATGGATCAGTCTTGGCTTATGGTTTTTCCTCCCAAGGAGTTCTTTTAAACCATCACGATTCGTATGAACTCTTAATTTTGCATCAACTATATAAGAACGAAATTTATCGCAAGAGAAGAATTTAGCAAAAAGTTCCCTTTATTCCTTAGGATAATTCTTTTGAGCACTATTAAGAGTTCTACTAGCATGATGTATAATATTAAATTTGTGACCAATATGTTGTCCCAGAGTTACTCCTACAGCATCATAACTAGCTTCACATATTACACTACTAGGAAACAGCTTATAGGTAGACAAGATACTTAGTGGTGCATATGTAAAACCATGCACCACAGATATGTATTAGTGGCGCACTAGAAAAAATGCGCCATAGAAGTTTGGCACTTCTGTGGCGCACGAAACCGATATGCGCCACTGAAGTCCACATTTCTGTGGTGCATATTTTCGTGTGCGCCACAAAAACTGATGATTTTGTGGCCCATATGGATGTATTCTCCACAGAAGGTTGATGGGACCAAGCACCAAAAAAAGGGGGGAGACGCCACAGAAAGTGATGTTTCTATGGCGCATATAGGTGTATGCACCACAGAACAAGCAAAAACATATCTCCCCCCGGTGGATTGCCTTTTCAGTTTTGTAAAAAATAAACAGAAATGATAGAAACTTCAAAAAAATAATTCCTTTGAGTTGTAGTTAGATTTTAGGGTATAGATATAGACAAAATTGAAAAACATGAATTTCAATGTATTTTGCAAAAATAGGTCATGGCACGGTAAAACGGGTATAACTTTTGCATACGATGTCGGAAAAAAATCATTAACCTATCAAAATGATCATCGCGAAATTCCCTACTCCAATTCAACCACCTATGGTTGTTCTGGATTTTACAGAATCCCCAAATTCTAAAAGAGTAAAGAGTTATTTACAGTAGAACATTTTTTACTGCAAAAAAAAGGGGAGAAACTTCTGTGGCGCATTTCCCCCATATGCGCCACAGAAGTCTTGGGCGGGATTCGAAATTTGAATCCCGCCGGTGCCCTTCTCCCTCCCTTTTTCCTTTTTCTCCCCTCCCCATTTCTTCTCCCCTCCCCACTTCTTCTCCCCTCCACACTTCTCCCCTTCTCCTCCCTCCTCCTTCTCCACTCTCCGGCGACCTCCTCCTCCTCCTCCTCCACCACCACCAACTCCGGCGACCTCCGGTGACTTCCTCCTCCTCCACCACCACCAACTCCGGCGACCTCCTCCTCCTCCACCACCACCAACTTCGGCGACCTCCTTCTCCTCTTCCACCACCAACTCTGGTGACCTCCTCCTCCTCCTCCACAACCAACTCTGGCAACCTCCTCCTCCTCCACCACCACCAACTCCGGCAACCTCCTCCTAGCGCTCCTCCAGCCACCACCACCACCACCACCACCACCAACCAACTCCGGCCAGATCTAGATCTGGCCGGGTTTTTTTGAAATTTGGAAAAAACTTTTGTGGAGCATATTGGCCATATGCGCCATAGAAGTTTGAGATCTGGCCTGCCTTTTTTTTGAATTTTAGAAAAAAACTTATGTGTCGCATATTGTCCATATGCCCCACTGAAGTTTGAGACTTTTGTGGCGCAATTTGAAATGCGCCACAGAAGATAGTTATCAATGGCGACGTATCAGTGGCGACTAAGATATGTGCCACCGATAGTGAAAAAATGTGCGCCACTGATAAGGGGTTTCCTAGTAGTGTTAAGTCAAAAGTTATATTTTAGATAGGTGGTTTAATGATAGGAGCATAGGATAAAGCATATTTGAGTTTATCAAAGGCTACAAGACATTTATCATCAAAGTTAAATCTTACTCCCTTTTGCAGGAGGTTAGTCAAAGATTTAGATATTCCAGAGAAATTTCTAATGAACCTTATATAAAAACCCACATGACCAAGGAAACTTCTTATACCTTTAATATCCCTAGGTTCTGGCATTCTCTCTATGGCCTCAACCTTAGCTCTATCCACTTCAATTCCCTTACCTGATACCTTATGTCCAAGGACTATACCTTCTTTGACCATAAAATGGCACTTCTCCCAGTTTTGAACAAGATTGGTTTCTTTGCAACGCTGCAAAACTCTTATGAGATTATCCAAGCAACTATTAAACGAAGTTCCATAGACAGAAAAGTCATCCATAAATACTTCCATTATCTGTTCTATAAAATCTGCAAAAAATGCAGTCATGCATCTTTGCAAAGTAGCCGGAGCATTACATAAACCAAAAGGCATACGACGGTAAGCATGTAAACCATAAGGACTAATGAAAGTTGTTTTAAGTTGGTCATCATGATGAACAGCTATTTGAGAAAAACTAGAGTACCCGTCCAAGTAGCAAAATGAGTGTGGTTTGCTACCCTTTCTAAAGTTTGATCTATGAACAATAAAGGATAGTGATCTTTCCTAGTTTCTTTATTCAATTTCCTGAAGTCTATGCACATCCTATGCCCAACAATAGTTCTAGTAGGTATCAATTTATTTTTTTCATTACGAACAACAGTAACACCGCCCTTCTTAGGGACACAATGAACAGGACTTACCCATTCACTTTCTTTAACAGGATAGATTATACCTGCGTCTAGTAGGCATACAATTTATTTTCTTACCACTTCCTTCATTTCGTGCTTTAGTCTTCTATTAAATTCCGCAAGTGGTTTAGGACCTACTTCCATGAATATTCGATGGACGGTTATCATGGGACTAATGCCCTTCAAATCATCCATTGAGTACCCAAAGGCCTTGCGATGCTCCTTAAGTATTTTCATGAGTTCTTCTTCTTCTTCTCCTGAAAGTTTAGCACTAATAATAACAGGAAATTTATTTGTATCATCTAAAAATCTATGTTTAAGATTATCTGGTTGAGTCTTCAATTCTGGGGTGGTAATTCCTTGTCCCCTCTCTTTTCTAGCTCTTCAAAAGCCTCATTAGTTGGAGGCCCTATAATGGGAAGTGAATCGAATTCATCTTCTAGTTCTTCTAGGGACTTGTCCTCCATAAATATTTCTTCATAATTTAAGTCTTCATTTGTTTTTTCTTTTTGATCACTAAAGAAAAGAGCTGCCATTTCCTCAATAGTTTTCTCTTTATTTGTGGAGGTATGTCTTTAAATTTGGAAAAGTGGAATTCTTTTTCCGCTCCCCCAAGCTTAAGAGACAAATCTCCTTTTTAAAATCAACATAGGCACCTACATCACTTAAAAAGTTTCTTCCAAATATAATTGGGAAAAGAGTGTCAACTGGCATATCAACAACTACAAAATCTATAGGAAAGTTTTTATTGCCAATTGTGATAGTTGCATCTTTAACTACTCCCATTGGAATTCTAAGAGTTTTATTGGCTAACATGATTGTCATATCAGTATTTTCAATTGCAGCCGGTTCTATTTCCTCTTTTATTTCTAAATAGAAATCATAAGATATAATTAACTTCGGTGCCAAGATCGCCTAAACCATAATGCAAGGTTTCCTTAAATATTCAGGGAAGAATAGGCTTACCCACATCTTTTACCTTTGTTTTACCTTCAACCAATACGAAAGTCTCTTTATTGAGTTCAACTATGTTACAATGTGCATACATAGCAATAATTGCTTCCTTGGTTACCTCTTCATATTTGGTTTATTCCAGATGTTCCACGACTTCTGGCATACTTTCCTCTTCCTTCTTCTCATGTACTACTTTGACTGTTCATATTCAAAAATATGCTTCTGTGCAGTCTTAGGGAAAGGTTTCTCATATGTTGGTTCTAGGGAGGCTAGTGTTGCTTTAACTTGTATTTTCTTCTTAGGTTCGGGTGGCAGATCATACTTGACCAAACCCTCTTTCGGAGCTTTGATGTGTTCTGTAAAAGCTTTAACAACTTGAAACACAAGATCTGAATCCAAATAAAGTTCCTTAGATAATTCTTTAACATGGCCCTTTTTATTATAGTCATGAATACAATGATGATCTATTTCTACGCCTCCTTCACTTCCTAGACAAAAATTCCATGAAACTCTATGATCGTGAATTATATTAAGTAGATCTGAAGCTTTAGTTATAGGAAGATTCATAAAGGCTCCTTCCGCGAAAGAGACTAGTTCAATTTTATTAGGTTCAATTAAACCGCCATAAAAGATATGCAATAAATACCATTTAGGAAAATCATGATGAGGACATACATGAAGTAAATCTTTAAATCTAATATAAGCTCTTACTAGTCCTTCATTAGGACGGTTCCTCCAAGTCATTATAAGATGCTTGATTCCAAAAGATTTCGATAATGGATAATATTTTTCTAGAAACTCACAGGCTAAATTATCCCAAGTAGTAGTGGCTTCTGGGGGTAGAGATCTATACCATGAGAGAGTTGTACTAGTCAAAGTCTGACTAAAAAGTTTAACCCTTACCTCATTAGCAGTATATCCCGTCAATTGAAAAGTGCCACATATATCTTTGAAACATTCAATATGCTCATATGGATCAGGATCTTCTTCATCCCTAGTTACTTGCTTCTTGTGTAGAATACCAAGTAATAGAGTATTTATTTCAAACCCCCTTGTCTTCTCGTCGGAGTTGTCTCTTTTATAAATATCATAAGGCTTCCCAAAGTGGCTGAGTTGGTTAGCACTAGTCATATGCTCAAACTCCATCATGTTGGTGGAAACCTGTAACTCAAAACAAAACTTAGCAAGATAAAAATAAATAAGCAAAAACTAAAAGACCTGCAAAGCTTAGCTCCCCGACAATGGCGCCAGAAAATAGCTCGATGACTGCAAGTGCACAGATCGTTTGTAGCTAGTTTTGAAATAAAGATATCGATCCCACAGGCAGCAGGAGTCTGAAGTCTAATAACTCTTGAAATAAATACTACAATAGAAATGCCAAATAAAGTTCTAAGTGACAAGATGTATTGCGTAAAAAGATGTTTTTTGATTTTTGGTATAAGAGAAACAATAAGTAAAGTAAAACAACTGAACACAAAAAGTAAGTATCGCGTATGTAAGAGAGATTGGAACTGCAATAGGGAAAAAGCGTTCTCAGGGAGTAGCGGATACACCACTAGCATTATAAAGAGATAAAATAAAGATTATTATCATGAATATTCTCAACTATGTATGTGTGGGAGGAACTCTGTATTTGGACAAATAGGTAGCAACCACTACTCACATCATCCTCATAACCACAGTAGTCAGCAATCGACATCAATCAAATTACTGCACTACTAAGGGACGTAATCCCGTAGGACGTATCCCATGGGCTTGTTCGTCTGCGGTACCAAAGTTGGCAAGCCAGCGCATGGTGGTACCTAAGTTGCCTGAAATTACCGCGTTTCGAAAAGTTGGGCCGCCAACTACTGAGAGGGGCCATTTCGAGGCAAACTCATCCCACCCCGCCAAATACAAACATTCCGTTAAACCGCCCTGTGAAGTAGATGGTCGGGACCCACATGTCGGTTATCTGTCCGTGACGCGAGCGCCAACGCGGTAACCTCTTAGGCAAATCGAGCAGCTAAGTGGATTGGATGCATTGACCAATTTCACAAATCCATTTCCAGCTTTCCCCTAGCACCGGTGGCGTCGGAATCCACCCTCCAGGCAGGACGATCCCTTCGGACATTTGACTTCCAGCGCCAAGTTGCTGCGGCCAGTTGCTGCACCCAGTCGCTGATCCCGAGCTCCAATGGCGCATTCCGTAGCCACCGTTGCGAGGCTCTAGCCCGCCTCCGCCGCCGACGAGCCGAGCATCTCAGAGGATGGCAGATCCTACTATCAAGAAAGAAGAAGTTCTGTCTACAAGCGGGTGAGCTAACCTTCTCTTTGCTATTCGCACTAATTACAACTACTAGCTGGCTACTGAACCTCAAATTGTTTGTTAGCCCAACGCTGACAAACATATTTTGTCCACAGTTTTCTGTCAAGTGGTATCTGCATGGATCCCCCTTACCTAGTTACGGTAGTCCTCTACAGGTACGACTCTAATGGCAAGTGGTATGGAAGCCATTGTTTCACGATGGAAGAAAGCGCTGCACGATCGCACTATATCTAGTATGGTTTCTGCTCTGCGTAATCATGTTGAATTATGGCCGAAGGAGACAACAAAGTTCAGCTTCATGGATGAACGTGGCATCATGGTTCCTATAACGTGTGATAGTCAGCTAACTGGGTTGATGAAAAGGTATGCTTCGGCTGCCATGTTTGACCTGTAATGTCATGTACTAGATGTGGGAGTTGCTGCAACTGGGAGTCGCCCTTCTATTCTTGGACAGGGTGGTTGCTCGAACCCAATTAGCTCCTGGTAAGCAAAGGTCGCTTGGGGTTCGCATGTTTGTGCTGAATTGTAATTTTTGTTTTATTTACTCTGTAGATATTAGGCAGTTATGCAACAGTCTTGTTTCTTTGACAGGAAGCGCCGCAAGGTTAGAAACATGACTGTCGGGTCAATGATTTTGCTGCCCGAAGAAATTAAAAATGAGTGGAAAGATGATGTTGGACACGATTCTGGTGCCCATTGTCCCGGCGATGCAGAGTACGTGAAGCTATGAAAATTGGCACCAAGGAAGAGGAAGAAGGAAAGAAATGAAGAAGCCAGTGGACGTGAAGGCTTGGCACCCAGGCTACGGAAGAAGGCTGCTGGCAATGAAGATGCATAGTAATCTGTTGAACTTGAACCTATATATGTAACTCTGTTAAATTCTGATCGCTCTCTGTGTGGCACGTTGCTGGGCGAAACAATCTACCCACGTTCTCTGAGTAAAATGTACCGCGACTTAGGGTTTGGAAACGCTCGAGTCAGTAGTTGAATACGAAATTGTGATTGTGCCACTGCTATCTGAAAACAATGATCCACCGGTTCCACAGTTCTTTGAGGCGGGAGGTCTCCAAATCTGACGGAATGTAAGTGGCATATAAATAAATTATTTAAGCTGCCACACTCCACGAAGCAACAACTTATTTGAGATCTTTGCTAGCGACGTGGCAACATAAACAACAATGTTCTCACCGATAATGCCCAGATGAGGAGGAAATGGATACCACTTTCTGGCCTAATCTTGAGCCCGTCTATCTCACCGCCTCTCTGCTCCTGCATCTGGCGAAGCTCCTGGATCTCTAGTAACCAGGTGTACGTGCTTCCACTTTATAAATTGTGGTTGTGCCATTTGCATACGGCACAATCCACGTAGATTACGTTTAAACAAACCACCAGTGTCAGAATACACTAGTAGAAAAGGTGTCTTTGGTCCACGGTTACGTTCCCAATCCAGGACAAAGATCTAAATTGAGGCAGAAATTGATCTAAATCACAAATTCTTCCACAAATTAATCGAGACAGAGATCTAAATCGAGGCATTTCATTAATTCAACCACAAATTCTAAACAAAGGTGTGATTTCACATCCTACATTAATTTAACCAACTAGTCAACAATTTCACTTCCGCTGCCACTGTCCTCCGAGACGATGGCTTCCTCGTCTTCGTCGGACGGAACCTCCACGATTTCCGCATTGTACGCAAGACGGAGCACCTCTTCACAGAGAGCGGAGGCGATGACGGTGAACTTGGTCCGTCCAGGGACGGACCAGAACCTCTCCCGCCCTTCTCGGTTGTGGAGATCCCGGTGCACCATGCGCCCATAAACGATGCGGTTGCCAATCTTGGCCTTCCGCTCCTTCTTGAACAGTGCCGGCCAGTACGGGCTGGCCGCCGCATACCGTGGCAACGCCCTCTTCCATGTGGGCATCTGGAGGTGGCGCGCCGCGATTTCGCTCTCCATCACGGCTCCGCCGTGGAATAGGAGCGGAGCCACCGGCACCCCCGCATAGCTGATGCGCCATCCGTGGGGCACCGTCGCGGCTAGTGGCGTGAGGATGTCGAAGTGCGAGAACATCACCTCCCCGTAGAAGTTTAGCGAGGGCATCTCCATGGCAGCGCGGTGGAGATTGGAGAGGAAGCGAGGGGGTGGACGGCGCGGTGGAGATTGGAGAGGGCGAGGGGATGGGCGACGAAGCGATGAGCTGTGGCGCCTCCTATTTGTACACGAGGACGACGAAGCGACGGGCAGAATATCCAAGGGGCATTTGTCAGACAAAAGGAAGTAATGCAGCGTTAAGACAGATTAACGGGCGACCAATTTTTTTACTCCTAGGACTCCAAGGCCAATAGTTCAGACCGCTAGGTCAACAAGTACAACTATTACAACTTAAAAAAGGCACGGGGCTTAAGCTAAATAGAACTAGTTAACACACATCTCCTTGATCTTCCTAATCTTAGCCTTATGCGCATCTTCCTATGAGAGCAAGGATCGAATCGTCTGCTCCTTCCTTTTAGCATCTTCCTTGCACAGCTTCAATTGTTTCTCTGCATCTTTCCTCATGCACTTGTCAATACTCGTAGTTGTGAACTGCAGGACTTTGGCCTGGTGAAGATCCTTCCTTGTCTGAGTCAGTTCTTGCTCTGCTTTAGCCTTCAGGGCCAACGCCACGTCCCTCTCCTTCTAGACTTTGCTAACCTTGTCTTCCACCCACATGAGATCTCTCTTATGCTTGGTCGTGTCAACTGGTTCCCATAGCTTCATCTCAACACTGTCAAGAAGTGAGATGAATGCGGATTCTTTCAACTTAGCAGTCATTTCCCATAGTTTGTCCAGCGTTTTCTGCATCGATTTGGGCCACTCTGGATCTACCCATTTGACAACACCGCAACTTCCGCCTCGCATCATTGCACGATGTCCTTGACACCGTAGAAACCTCCTGCCTGCGTTTCGTCCTTCGAACGCTACAAATTTAGCGGGCACATATCCATGTTTACATAGCAGAGGACTGTCTTCATCCGCTAAACCGTGATAGTCAACGTCATGCATCGTCTGGTTGGCCTAACACATCATACGCGCATGAGTAAATTGAGTAGATCTGGCTCAAAAAATAGATAACTAGCCACAGATGATAGAGATAGAGATGAGACGACTCACATCGAAATCACCATCCCTGTCATCACGACGCGTTTCCTCGTCATCTCCCCTTGAACCCATGGTGAGAGGGGAGGGGGGTAGTGGCTGCCGGAGAGGGGATTGGGATGGTGGCATCATCGACTTGCGGCTACGGCAGGACGGGAGTGAAGTGGGGAATGTGGCTTCGAGGGGAAAGAAGAGAAGTACGGGGAGGAAGAGAAGTAATGGGGACGTGACACTGGGATATGGCCCGATCAACTGGTGAGTCGTGACACTCGCAACAGGGGAGCCCCCGGTGTTGCCAGTTTGTCTAGAGCAAGTGTGGCCAATCATGCCGCAAAACACACTACTCGCGGATCGATCTCACGAAAACCATCCCAATCGTCCAAGCGCCCTGATCGGACAGTATGTAACAATCGACAAGCAGAACAACTGTGTTAGGGCGTGCCTTCTAGAATACTCGGTCTAACGCTAAGGTTAGGGCTCTCCTAAGGTTAATTAGTATCCATATGCGGTTTATGAAAAGAACATGCATCCAATGACACGGGTGGATCTAGCTGTGGTTAATGAGAAGAGGAGACATGCAATGACACTGGTGGATCCATGTGTGGTCTTTGGGAAGAACACACAAGCAATGACACTGGTGATATGTGGTCTGTGAGAAGAACACACATCCAATGACTCTAGCTGTGGTTCATGAAAAGAGCAGACATGCAATGACACTGGTGGATCCATGTGTGGTTCATAGGAAGAACACACATGCAATGCACTGGGTGTGGTTCATGATATGGTTTGTGAGAAGAACACACATGCAATGACACTGGTGGATCCATGTGTGGTCTTTGGGAAGAACACACATGAAATGACACTGGTGATATGTGGTCTGTGAGAAGAACACACATCCAATGACTCTACCTGTGGTTTATGAAAAGAGCAGACATGCAATGACACTGGTGGATCCATGTGTGGTTCATGGGAAGAACACACATGCAATGACACTGGTGGATCCATGTGTGGTATGTGTGAAGAGCAGACAGGCAACGACACTGGTGCATCCATGTGTGGTTCATGGGAAAAACACACATGCAATGACACTAGGTGTGGTTAATGATATGGTCTGTGAGAAAAACACACATGCAATAACACAGGTGGATCCATGTGTGGTCTGTGAGAAGAACACACATGCAACGACACTGGTTGTGGTGCATGATATGGTTTGTGAGAAGAACACACATGCAATGACACTGGTGGATCCATGTGTGGTCTTTGGGAAGAACACACATACAATGACACTGGATCCATGTGTGGTCTGTGAGAAGAACACACATCCAATGACTCTAGCTGTGGTTCATGAAAAGAGCAGACATGCAATGACACTGGTGGATCCATGTGTGGTTCATGGGAAGAACACACATGCGATGACACTGGTGGATCCATGTGTGGTCTGTGAGAAGAACACACATGCAATGACTCCGGTGGATCCATGTGTGGTTCATGGGAAGAACACACATGTGATGACTGTGGGTGTGGCTCATGATATGGTTTGTGAGAAGAACACACATACAATGACACTGGTGGATCCATGTGTGGTCTTTGGGAAGAACACACATGCAATGACACTGGGTGTGGTTCATGATATGGTTTGTGAGAAGAACACACATGCAATGACACTGGTGGATCCATGTGTGGTCTTTGAGAAGAACACACATGCAATGACACTGGATCCATGTGTGGTCTGTGAGAAGAACACACATCCAATGACTCTAGATGTGGTTCATGAAAAGAGCAGACATGCAATGACACAGGTGGATCCATGTGTGGTTCATGGGAAGAACATACATGCGATGACACTGGGTGGATCCATGTGTGGTTTGTGAGAAGAACACACATGCGATGACTCCGGTGGATCCATGTGTGGTTCATGGGAAGAACACACATGCAATGACACTGGTGGATCCATGTGTGGTCTATGAGAAGAGCACACATGCAACGACACCGGTGGATCCATGTGTGGTCTATGGGAAGAACACACATGCAAGGCCACCGGTGGATCCATGTGTGGTATGTGCGAAGACCACACATGCAACGACACCGGTGGATCCATGTGTGGTTTGTGAGAAGAACACACATGTAGTGACACTAGTGGATCCATGTGTGGTCTTTAGGAAGAACACACATGCAATGACAATGGTGATATGTGGTCTGTGAGAAGAACACACATCCAATGACTCTAGTGGTGTTTCATGAAAAGAGCAGACATGCAATGACACTGGCGGATCCATGTGTGGTCTTTGGGAAGAACACACATGCAATGACACTGGTGGATCCATGTGTTGTATGTGGGAAGAGAATACATGCGATGAGACTGGTGGATCCATGTGTAGTTCATGGGAAGAATACACATGCAATGACACTGGGTGTGGTTCATGATATGATCTGTGAGAAAAACACACATGCAATGACACTGGTGGATCCATGTGTGGTCTGTGAGAAGAACACACATGCAACAACACCGGTGGATCCATGATATGGTTTGTGAGAAGAACACACATGCAATGACACTGGTGGATCCATGTGTGGTCTTTGGGAAGAACACACATGCAATGACACTGGATCCATGTGTGGTCTGTGAGAAGAACACACATCCAATGACTCTAGCTGTGGTTCATGAAAAGAGCAGACATGCAATGACACTAGTGGATCCATGTGTGGTTCACGGGAAGAACACACATGCAATGACACTGGTAGATCCATGTGTGGTATGTGGGAAGAGCACACATGCAATGACACTGGGTGTGGTTCATGATATGGTTTGTGAGAAGAACACACATGCAATGACACTGGTGGATCCATGTGTGGTCTTTGGGAAGAACACACATGCCATGACACTGGATCCATGTGTGGTATGTGAGAAGAACACACATCCAATGACTCTAGTTGTGGTTCATGAAAAGAGCAGACATGCAATGACACTGGTGGATCCATGTGTGGTTCATGGGAAGAACACACATGCGATGACACTAGGTGGATCCATGTGTGGTCTGTGGGAAGAGCAGACATGCAATGACTCCGGTGGATCCATGTGTGGTTCATGGGAAGAACACACATGCAATGACTCTGGTGTGGTTCATGATATGCTCTGTGAGAAGAACACACATGCAGTGACACTAGTGGATCCATGTGTGGTCTTTGGGAAGAACACACATACAATGACACTGGGTGTGGTTCATGATATGGTTTGTGAGAAGAACACACATGCAATGGAACTAGTGGATCCATGTGTGGTCTTTGGGAGGAACACACATGCAATGACACTGGATCCATGTGTGGTCTGTGAGAAGAACACAAATCAAATGACTCTAGCTGTGGTTCCTGAAAAGAGCAGACATGCAATGACACTGGTGGAACTATGTGTGGTTCATGGGAAGAACACACATGCGATGACACTGGGTGCATTCATGTGTGGTCCATGAGAAGAACACACATGCAATGACTCTGGTGGATCCATGTGTCCTTTATGGGAAGAACACACATGCAATGACACTGGTGGATCCATGTGTGGTCTGTGAGAAGTGTAGACATGCAACGACAACGGTGGATCCATGTGTGGTCTGTGGGAAGAACACACATGCAATGACACCGGTGGATCCATGTGTGGTCTGTGAGAAGAGCAGACATGCAACGACACCGGTGGATCCATGTGTGGTTTGTGAGAAGAACACACATGCAATGACACTGGTGGATCCATGTGTGGTCTTTTGGAAGAACACACATGCAATGACACTGGTGATATGTGGTCTGTGAGAAGAACACACATCCAATGACTCTAGCTGTGGTTCATGAAAAGAGCAGACATGCAATAACACTGGTGGATCCATGTGTGGTTCATGGGAAGAACACACATGCAACGACATTGGTGGATCCATGTGTGGTTCATGAAAAGAGCAGACATGCGATGACACTGGTGGATCCATGTGTGGTTCATGGGAAGAACACACATGCAATGACACTGGGTGTGGTTCATGATATGGTCTGTGAGAAAAACACACATGCAATGACACTGGTGGATCCATGTGTGGTCTGTGAGAAGAATACACATGCAACGACACTTGGTGTGGTACATGATATGGTTTGTGAGAAGAACACACATGCAATGACACTGGTGGATCCATGTGTGGTCTTTGGGAAGAACACACATGCAATGACACTGGATCCATGTGTGGTCTGTCAGAAGAACACACATTAAATGACTCTAGCTGTGGTTCATGAAAAGAGCAGACATGCAATGACACTGGTGGATCCATGTGTGGTTCATGGGAAGAACACACAAGCGATGACACTGGGTGGATCCATGTGTGGTCTGTGAGAAGAACACACATGCAATGACTCTAGTGGATCCATGTTTGGTGTTTGGTAAGAACACACATGCAATGATACTGGATCCATGTGTGGTCGAAGAACACATCCAATGACTCTAGCTGTGGTTCATTAAAAGAGCAGACATGCAATGACACTGGTGGATCCATGTGTGGTTCATGGGAAGAACACACATGCAATGACACTGGTGGATCCATGTGGGTTTGTGGGAAGAGCAGACATGCGATGACACTAGTGGATCCATGTGTGGTTCATGGGAAGAACACGCATGCAATGACACTGGTGAATCCATGTGTGGTTTGTGAGAAGAGCAGACATGGAACGACACCGGTGGATGCATGTGTGGTCTGTGGGAAGAACACACATGCAATGACACCGGTGGATCCATGTGTGGTCTGTGAGAAGAGCAGACATGCAACGACACCGGTGGATCCATGTGTGGTTTGTGAGAAGAACACACATGCAATGACACTGGTGGATACATGTGTGGTTTTTGGGAAGAACACACATGCAATGACACTGGATCCATGTGTGGTCTGTGAGAAGAACACACATCCAATGACTCTAGCTGTGGTTCATGAAAAGAGCAGACATGCAATGACACTAGTGGATCCATGTGTGGTTCATGGGAAGAACACACATGCAATGACACTGGTAGATCCATGTGTGGTATGTGGGAAGAGCACACATGCAATGACACTGGGTGTGGTTCATGATATGGTTTGTGAGAAGAACACACATGCAATGACACTGGTGGATCCATGTGTGGTCTTTGGGAAGAACACACATGCCATGACACTGGATCCATGTGTGGTATGTGAGAAGAACACACATCTAATGACTCTAGTTGTGGTTCATGAAAAGAGCAGACATGCAATGACACTGGTGGATCCATGTGTGGTTCATGGGAAGAACACACATGCGATGACACTAGGTGGATCCATGTGTGGTCTGTGGGAAGAGCAGACATGCAATGACTCCGGTGGATCCATGTGTGGTTCATGGGAAGAACACACATGCAATGACTCTGGTGTGGTTCATGATATGCTCTGTGAGAAGAACACACATGCAGTGACACTAGTGGATCCATGTGTGGTCTTTGGGAAGAACACACATACAATGACACTGGGTGTGTTTCATGATATGGTTTGTGAGAAGAACACACATGCAATGGCACTAGTGGATCCATGTGTGGTCTTTGGGAGGAACACACATGCAATGACACTGGATCCATGTGTGGTCTGTGAGAAGAACACAAATCAAATGACTCTAGCTGTGGTTCCTGAAAAGAGCAGACATGCAATGACACTGGTGGAACTATGTGTGGTTCATGGGAAGAACACACATGCAATGACACTGGGTGCATTCATGTGTGGTCCATGAGAAGAACACACATGCAATGACTCTAGTGGATCCATGTGTCCTTTATGGGAAGAACACACATGCAATGACACTGGTGGATCCATGTGTGGTCTGTGAGAAGTGTAGACATGCAACGACAACGGTGGATCCATGTGTGGTCTGTGGGAAGAACACACATGCAATGACACCGGTGGATCCATGTGTGGTCTGTGAGAAGAGCAGACATGCAACGACACCGGTGGATCCATGTGTGGTTTGTGAGAAGAACACACATGCAATGACACTGGTGGATCCATGTGTGGTCTTTTGGAAGAACACACATGCAATGACACTGGTGATATGTGGTCTGTGAGAAGAACACACATCCAATGACTCTAGCTGTGGTTCATGAAAAGAGCAGACATGCAATAACACTGGTGGATCCATGTGTGGTTCATGGGAAGAACACACATGCAACGACATTGGTGGATCCATGTGTGGTTCATGAAAAAGCGGAACATGCGATGACTTGGTGGATCCATGTGTGGTTCATGGGAAGAACACACATGCAATGACACTGGGTGTGGTTCATGATATGGTGCTGAGAAAAACACACATGCAATGACCTGGTGGATCCATGTGTAGTGCGTGAGAAGAATACACATGCAACGACACTTGGTGTGGTACATGATATGGTTTGTGAGAAGAACACACATGCAATGACACTGGTGGATCCATGTGTGGTCTTTGGGAAGAACACACATGCAATGACCTTTGGATCCATGTGTGGTGCATCAGAAGAACACATTAAATGACTCTAGCTGTGGTTCATGAAAAGCGGACATGCAATGACCTTTGGTGGATCCATGTGTGGTTCATGGGAAGAACACACTGGCGATGACCTTTGGGTGGATCCATGTGTGGTCTGTGAGAAGAACACACATGCAATGACTCTAGTGGATCCATGTTTGGTGTTTGGTAAGAACACACATGCAATGATACTGGATCCATGTGTGGTCGAAGAACACACATCCAATGACTCTAGCTGTGGTTCATTAAAAGAGCAGACATGCAATGACACTGGTGGATCCATGTGTGGTTCATGTGAAGAACACACATGCAATGACACTGGTGGATCCATGTGGGTTTGTGGGAAGAGCAGACATGCAATGACACTGGTGGATCCATGTGTGGTTCATGGGAAGAACACGCATGCAATGACACTGGTGAATCCATGTGTGGTCTGTGAGAAGAGCAGACATGCAACGACACCGGTGGATGCATGTGTGGTCTGTGGGAAGAACACACATGCAATGACACCGGTGGATACATGTGTGGTCTGTGAGAAGAGCAGACATGCAACGACACCGGTGGATCCATGTGTGGTTTGTGAGAAGAACACACATGCAATGACACTGGTGGTTACATGTGTGGTTTTTGAAAAGAACACACATGCAATGACACTTGTGATATGTGGTCTGTGAGAAGAACACACATCCAATGACTCTAGATGTGTATCATGAAAAGAGCAGACATGCAACGACACTGGTGGATCCATGTGTGGTTCATGGGAAGAACACACATGCAATGACACTGGTGGATCCATGTGTGCTATGTGGGAAGATCAGACCATCGATGACACTGGTGGATCCATGTGTGCTTCATGGGAAGAACACACATGCAATGACACTGGGTGTGGTTCATGATATGGTTTGTGAGAATCACACACATGCAATGACACTGGTGGATCCATGTGTTGTCTTTGGGAAGAACACACATGCAATGACACTGGATCCATGTGTGGTCTGTGAGAAGAACACACATCCAATGACTCTAGCTGTGGTTCATGAAAAGAGCAGACATGCAATGACACTGGTGGATCCATGTGTGGTTCATGGGAAGAACACACATGCCATGACACTAGTGGATCCATGTGTGGTATGTGGGAAGAGCAGACATGCGATGACACTAGTGGATCCATGTGTGGTTCATGGGAAGAACACACATGCAATGACACTGGTGGATCCATGTGTGGTCTGTGAGAAGAGCAGACATGCAACAACACCGGTGGATCCATGTGTGGTATGTGGGAAGAACACACATGCAATGACACCGGTGGATCCATGTGTGGTCTGTGAGAAGAGCATACATGCAACGACACCGGTGGATCCATGTGTGGTTTGTGAGAAGAACACACATGCAATGACACTAGTGATATGTGGTCTGTGAGAAGAACACACATCCAATGACTCTAGCTGTGGTTCACGGGAAGAACACACAGGCAATGACACTGGTGGATCCATGTGTGGTTTGTGGGAAGAACACACATGAAATTACACTGGTGGATCCATGTGTGGTTCATGGGAAGAATAGACATGCGATGACACTGGTGGATCCATGTGTGGTTCATGGGAAGAACACACATGCAATGACACTAGGTGTGGTTCATGATATGGTCTATGAGAAAAACACACATGCAATGACACCGGTGGATCCATGTGTGGTATGTGAGAAGAGCAGACATGCAACGATACTGGGTGTGCTTCATGATATGGTTTGTGAGAAGAACACACATGCAATGACACTGGTGGATCCATGTGTGGTCTTTGGGAAGAACACACATGCAATGACACTGGATCCATGTGTGGTCTGTGGGAAGAACACACGTCCAATGACTCTAGCTGTGGTTCATGAAAAGAGCAGACATGCAATGACACTGGTGGATCCGTGTGTGGTTCATGGGAAGAACACATATGCGATGACACTGGGTGGATCCATGTGTGGTCTGTGAGAAGAACACACATGCGATGACACTGGTGGATCCATGTTTGGTGTTTGGTAAGAACACACATGCAATGATACTGGATCCATGTGTGGTCGAAGAACACACATCCAATGACTCTAGCTGTGGTTCATTAAAAGAGCAGACATGTAATGACACTGGTGGATCCATGTGTGGTTCATGGGAAGAACACACATGCAATGACACTGGCTGATCCATGTGGGTTTGTGGGAAGAGCTGACATGCGATGACAATGGTGGATCCATGTGTGGTTCATGGGAAGAACACGCATGCAATGACACTGGTGAATCCATGTGTGGTCTGTGAGAAGAGCAGACATGCAACGACACCGGTGGATGCATGTGTGGTCTGTGGGAAGAACACACATGCAATGACACTGGTGGATCCATGTGTGGTCTGTGAGAAGAGCAGACATGCAAAGACACCGGTGGATCCATGTGTGGTTTGTGAGAAGAACACACATGCAATGACACTGGTGGATACATTTGTGGTCTTTAAAAAGAACACACATGCAATGACACTTGTGATATGTGGTCTGTGAGAAGAACACACATCCAATGACTCTAGCTGTGTTTCATGAAAAGAGTAGACATGCAATGACACTGGTCGATCCATGTGTGGTTCATGGGAAGAACACACATGCAATGACACTGGTGGATCCATGTGTGGTATGTGGGAAGATCAGACATGCGATGACACTGGTGGATCCATGTGTGGTTGATGGGAAGAACACACATGCAATGACACTGGGTGTGGTTCATGATATGGTTTGTGAGAATCACACACATGCAATGACACTGGTGGATCCATGTGTTGTCTTTGGGAAGAACACACATGCAATGACACTGGATCCATGTGTGGTCTGTGAAAAGAACACACATCCAATGACTAGCTGTGGTTCATGAAAAGAGCAGACATGCAATAACACTGGTGGATCCATGTGTGGTTCATGGGAAGAACACACATGCCATGACACTAGTGGATCGATGTGTGGTATGTGGGAAGAGCAGACATGCGATGACACTGGTGGATCCATGTGTGGTTCATGGGAAGAACACACATGCAATGATACTGGTGGATCCATGTGTGTGCATGAGGAAGAAGCGGACATGCAACAACACGGTGGATCCATGTGATGCATGGGAAGATCACACATGCAATGACACCGGTGGATCCATGTGTGGTCTGTGAGAAGAGCAGACATGCAACGACACCGGTGGATCCATGTGTGGTTTGTGAGAAGAACACACATGCAATGACACTAGTGATATGTGGTATGTGAGAAGAACACACATCCAATGACTCTAGCTGTGGTTCACGGGAATAACACACAAGCAATGACACTAGTGGATCCATGTGTGGTTTGTGGGAAGAACACACATGAAATGACACTGGTGGATCCATGTGTGGTTCATGGGAAGAAAAGACATGCGATAACACTGGTGGATCCATGTGTGGTTAATGGGAAGAACACACATGCAATGACACTAGGTGTGGTTCATGATATGGTCTATGAGAAAAACACACATGCAATGACACCGGTGGATCCATGTGTGGTATGTGAGAAGAGCAGACATGCAACGATACTGGGTGTGGTTCATGATATGGTTTGTGAGAAGAACACACATGCATTGACACTGGTGGATCCATGTGTGGTCTTTGGGAAGAACACACATGCAATGACACTGGATCCATGTGTGGTCTGTGGGAAGAACACACATCCAATGACTCTAGCTGTGGTTCATGAAAAGAGCAGACATGCAATGACACTGGTGGATCCGTGTGTGGTTCATGGGAAGAACACACATGCGATGACACTGGGTGGATCCATTTGTGGTATCTGGGAAGAGCAGACATGCGATGACACTGGTGGATCCATGTGTGGTTCATGCGAATAACACACATGCAATGACTCTGGGTGTGGCTCATGATATGGTTTGTGAGAAGAACACACATGCAATGAAACTGGGTGTGGTTCATGATATGGTTTGTGAGAAGAACACACATGCAATGACACTTGTGGATCCATGTGTGGTCTTTGGGAAGAACACACATGCAATGACATTGGATCCATATGTGGTATGTGAGAAGAACACACATCCAATGACTCTTGCTGTGGTTCATGAAAAGAGCAGACATGCAATGACACTAGTGGATCCATGTGTGGTTCATGGGAAGAACACACATGTAATGACACTAGTGGATAAATGTGTGGTATGTGGGAAGAGCAGACATGCGATGACACTGGTGGATCCATGTGTGGTTCATGGGAAGAACACACATGCAATGACACTGGTGGATCCATGTGTGGCCTGTGAGAAGAGAAGACATGCAACGACACCGGTGGATCCATGTGTGGTCTGTGGGAAGAACACACATGTAATGACACCGGTGGATCCATGTGTGGTCTGTGAGAAGAGTAGACATGGAACGAAACCGGTGGATCCATGTGTGGTTTGTGATAAGAACACACATGCAATGCCACTGTTGGATCCATGTGTGGTCTTTGGGAAGAACACACATGCACTGTCGCGGGCATTATGTGGTCTGTGAGAAGAACACACACCCAATGACTCTAGCCGTGGTTCATGAAAAGAGCAGACATGCAATGACACTGGTGGATCCATGTGTGGTTCATGGAAAGAACACACATGCAATGACACTGGGTGTGGTTCATGATATGGTATGTGAGAAAAACACACATGCAATGACACTGGTGGATCCATGTGTGGTATGTGAGAAGAACACACATGCAACGACACTGGGTGTGGATCATGATATGGTTTTTGAGAAGAACACACATGCAATGACACTGGTGGATCTATGTGTGGTCTTTGGGAAGAACACACATGCAATGACAGTGGATCCATGTGTGGTCTGTGGGAAGAACACACATCCAATGACTCTAGCTATGGTTCATGAAAAGAGCAGACATGCAATGACACTGGTGGATCCATGTGTGGTTCATGGGAAGAACACACATGCGATGACACTGGGTGGATCCATGTGTGGTCTGTGAGAAGAACACACAAGCAATGACTCTGGTGGATCCATGTGTGGTTCATGGGAAGAACACAGACGCAATGAATCTGGGTGTGGCTCATTATATGGTTTGTGAGAAGAACACACATGCAATGACACTGGTGGATCCATGTGTGGTCTTTGGAAAGAACACACATGCAATGACACTGGGTGTGGTTCATGATATGGTTTGTGTGAAGAACACACATGCAATGACACTTGTGGATCCATGTGTGGTCTTTGGGAAGAACACACATGCAATGACACTGGATCCATGTGTGGTCTATGAGAAGAACACACATCCAATGACTCTAGCTGTGCTTCGTGAAAAGAGCAGACATGCAATGACACTTGTGGATCCATGTGTGGTTCATGGGAAGAACACACATGCAATGACACTGGTGGATCCATGTGTGGTATGTGGGAAGAGCAGACATGCGTTGACACTGGTGGATCCATGTGTGATTCATGGGAAGAACACACATGCAATTACACTAGTGGATCCATGTGTGGTCTGTGAGAAGAGCAGACATGCAACAACAAAGGTGGATCCATGTGTGGTCTGTGGGAAGAACACACATGCAATGACACCGGTGGATCCATGTGTGGTCTGTTAGAAAAGCAGACATGCAACGACACCGGTGGATCCATGTGTGGTTTGTGAGAAGAACACACATGCAATGACACTGTTGTTAGGTGGTCTGTGAGAAGAACACACATCCAATGACTCTAGCTGTGGTTCATGGGAAGAACACACAGGCAATGACACTGGTGGATCCATGTGTGGTTTGTGGGAAGAACTCACATGAAATGACACTGGTGGATCCATGTGTGGTTCATGGGAAGAATAGACACGCGATGACACTGGTGGATCCATGTGTGGTTCATGGGAAGAACACACATGCAATGACACTAGGTGTGGTTCATGATATGGTATATGAGAAAAACAAACATGCAATGACACCGGTGGATCCATGTGTGGTATGTGAGAAGAGCAGACATGCAATGACTCTGGGTGTGGCTCATGATATGGTTTGTGAGAAGAACACACATGCAATGACATTGGTGGATCCATGTGTGGTCTTTGGGAAGAACACACATGCAATGACACTGGGTGTGGTTCATGATAGGGTTTGTGAGAAGAACACACATGCAATGACACTTGTGGATCCATGTGTTGTCTTTGGGAAGAACACACATGCAATGACACTGGATCCATATGTGGTATGTGATAAGAACACACATCCAATGACTCTTGCTGTGGTTCATGAAAAGAGCAGACATGCAATGACACTAGTGGATCCATGTGTGTTTCATGGGAAGAACACACATGTAATGACACTAGTGGATCAATGTGTGGTAAGTGGGAATAGCAGACATGCGATGACACTGGTGGATCCATGTGTGTTTCATGGGAAGAACACACATGCAATGACACTGGTGGATCCATGTGTGGTCTGTGAGAAGAGCAGACATGCAACAACACCGGTGGATCCATGTGTGGTCTGTGGGAAGAACACACATGTAATGACACCGATGGATCCATGTGTGGTCTGTGAGAAGAGCAGACATGGAACGACACCGGTGGATCCATGTGTGGTTTGTGATAAGAACACACATGCAATGCCACTGTTGGATCCATGTGTGGTCTTTGGGAAGAACACACATGCAATGACACTGGTAATATGTGGTCTGTGAGAAGAACACACATCCAATGACTCTAGCCGTGGTTCATGAAAAGAGCAGACATGCAATGACAATGGTGGATCCATGTGTGGTTCATGGGAAGAACACACGTGCAATGACACTGGTGGATCCATGTGTGGTATGTGCGAAGAGCAGACATGCGATGACACTGGTGGATCCATGTGTGGTTCATGGGAAGAACACACATGCAATGACACTGGGTGTGGTTCATGATATGGTCTGTGAGAAAAACACACATGCAATGACACTGGTGGATCTATGTGTGGTCTGTGAGAAGAACACACATGCAACGACACTGGGTGTGGATCATAATATGGTTTTTGAGAAGAACACACATGCAATGACACTGGTGGATCTATGTGTGGTCTTTGGGGTAGAACACACATGCAATGACAGTGGATCCATGTGTGGTCTGTGGGAAGAACACACATCCAATGACTCTAGCTATGGTTCATGAAAAGAGCAGACATGTAATGACACTGGTGGATCCATGTGTGGTTCATGGGAAGAACACACATGCGATGACACTGGGTGGATCCATGTGTGGTCTGTGAGAAGAACACACATGCAATGACTCTGGTGGATCCATGTGTGGTTCATGAGAAGAACACACATGCAATGACTCTGGTGGATCCATGTGTGGTTCATGGGAAGAACACAGATGCAATGAATCTGGGTGTGGCTCATGATATGGTTTGTGAGAAGAACACACATGCAATAACACTGGTGGATCCATGTGTGGTCTTTGGAAAGAACACACATGCAATGACACTGGGTGTGGTTCATGATATGGTTTGTGTGAAGAACACACATGCAATGACACTTGTGGATCCATGTGTGGTCTTTGGGAAGAACACACATGCAATGACACTGGATCCATGTGTGGTCTGTGAGAAGAACACACATCGAATGACTCTAGCTGTGGTTCATGAAAAGAGCAGACATGCAATGACACTTGTGGATCAATGTGTGGTTCATGGGAAGAACACACATGCAATGACACTGGTGGATCCATGTGTGGTATGTGGGAAGAGCAGACATGCGTTGACACTGGTGGATCCATGTGTGATTCATGGGAAGAACACACATGCAATTACACTAGTGGATTCATGTGTGGTCTGTGAGAAGAGCAGACATGCAACAACACCGGTGGATCCATGTGTGGTCTGTGGGAAGAACACACATGCAATGACACCGGTGGATCCATGTGTGGTCTGTGAGAAGAGCAGACATGCAACGACAACGGTGGATCCATGTGTGGTTTGTGAGAATAACACACATGCAATGACACTGCTGTTAGGTGGTCTGTGAGAAGAACACACATCCAATGACTCTAGCTGTGGTTCATGGGAAGAACACACAGGCAATGACACTGGTGGATCCATGTGTGGTTTGTGGGAAGAACACACATGAAATGACACTGGTGGATCCGTGTGTGGTTTATGGGAAGAATAGACATGCGATGACACTGGTGGATCCATGTGTGGTTCATGGGAAGAACACACATGCAATGACACTAGGTGTGGTTCATGATATGGTCTATGAGAAAAACACACATGCAATGACACCGGTGGATCCATGTGTGGTATGTGAGAAGAGCAGACATGCAATGACTCTGGGTGTGGCTCATGATATGGTTTGTGAGAAGAATACACATGCAATGACACTGGTGGATCCATGTGTGGTCTTTGGGAAGAACACACATGCAATGACACTGGGTGTGGTTCATGATATGGTTTGTGAGAAGAACACACATGCAATGACACTTGTGTATCCATGTGTGGTCTTTGGGAAGAACACACATGCAATGACACTGGATCCATATGTGGTATGTGAGAAGAACACACATCCAATGACTCTAGCTGTGGTTCATGAAAAGAGCAGACATGCAATGACACTAGTGGATACATGTGTGGTTCATGGGAAGAACACACATGTAATGACACTAGTGGATCAATGTGTGGTATGTGGGAAGAGCAGACATGCGATGACACTGGTGGATCCATGTGTGGTTCATGGGAAGAACACACATGCAATGACACTGGTGGATCCATGTGTGGTCTGTGAGAAGAGCAGATATGCAACGACACCGGTGGATCCATGTGTGTTCTGTGGGAAGAACACACATGTAATGACACCGGTGGATCCATGTGTGGTCTGTGAGAAGAGCAGACATGCAACGACACCGGTGGATCCATGTGTGGTTTGTGATAAGAACACACATGCAATGCCACTGTTGGATCCATGTGTGGTCTTTGGGAAGAACACATATGCAATGACACTGGTGATATGTGGTCTGTGAGAAGAACACACATCCAATGACTCTAGCCGTGGTTCATGAAAAGAGCAGACATGCAATGACACTGGTGGATCCATGTGTGGTTCATGGGAAGAACACACATGCAATGACACTGGTGGATCCATGTGTGGTATGTGCGAAGAGCAGACATGCGATGACACTGGTGGATCCATGTGTGGTTCATGGGAAGAACACACATGCAATGGCACTGGGTGTGGTTCATGATATGGTCTGTGAGAAAACACACATGCAATGACACTGGTGGATCCATGTGTGGTCTGTGAGAAGAACACACATGCAACGACACTGGGTGTGGATCATGATATGGTTTTTGAGAAGAACACACATGCAATGACACTGTTGGATCTATTTGTGGTCTTTGGGAAGAACACACATGCAATGACAGTGGATCCATGTGTGGTCTGTGGGAAGAACACACATCCAATGACTCTAGCTATGGTTCATGAAAAGAGCAGACATGCAATGACACTGGTGGATCCATGTGTGGTTCGTGGGAAGAACACACATGCGATGACACTGGGTGGATCCATGTGTGGTCTGCGAGAAGAACACACATGCAATGACTCTGGTGGATCCATGTGTGGTTCATGGGAAGAACACAGATGCAATGACTCTGGGTGTGGCTCATGATATGGTTTGTGAGAAGAACACACATGCAATGACACTGGTGGATCCATGTGTGGTCTTTGGAAAGAACACACATGCAATGACACTGGGTGTGGTTCATGATATGGTTTTTGTGAAGAACACACATGCAATGACACTTGTGGATCCATGTGAGGTCTTTGGGAAGAACACACAGGCAATGACACTGGATCCATGTGTGGTCTGTGAGAAGAACACACATCCAATGACTCTAGCTGTGGTTCATGAAAAGAGCAGACATGCAATGACACTTGTGGATCCATGTGTGGTTCATGGGAAGAACACACATGCAATGACACTGGTGGATCCATGTGTGGTATGTGGGAAGAGCAGACATGCATTGACACTGGTGGATCCATGTGTGATTCATGGGAAGAACACACATGCAATTACACTAGTGGATCCATGTGTGGTCTGTGAGAAGAGCAGACATGCAACAACATCGGTGGATCCATGTGTGGTCTGTGGGAAGAACACACATGCAATGACACCGGTGGATCCATGTGTGGTCTGTGAGAAGAGGAGACATGCAACGACACCGGTGGATCCATGTGTGGTTTGTGAGAAGAACACACATGCAATGACACTGGTGATATGTGGTCTGTGAGAAGAACAGACATCCAATGACTCTAGCTGTGGTTCATGGGAAGAACACACATGCAATGACACTAGTGGATCCATGTGTGGTATGTGGGAAGAGCAGACATGCGATGACACTGGTGGATCCATGTGTGGTTCATGGGAAGAATACACATGCAATGACACTGGTGGAACCATGTGTGGTATGTGGGAAGAGCAGACATGCGTTGACACTGGTGGATCCATGTGTGATTCATGGGAAGAACACACATGCAATTACACTAGTGGATCCATGTGTGGTCTGTGAGAAGAGCAGACATGCAACAACATCGGTGGATCCATGTGTGGTCTGTGTAAAGAACACACATGCAATGACACCGGTGGATCCATGTGTGGTCTGTGAGAAGAGGAGACATGCAACGACACCGGTGGATCCATGTGTGGTTTGTGAGAAGAACACACATGCAATGACACTGGTGATATGTGGTCTGTGAGAAGAACACACATCCAATGACTCTAGCTGTGGTTCATGGGAAGAACACACATGCAATGACACTAGTGGATCCATGTGTGGTATGTGGGAAGAGCAGACATGCGATGACACTGGTGGATCCATGTGTGGTTCATGAGAAGAACACACATGCAATGACAGTGGTGGATCCATGTGTGGTCTGTGAGAAGAGCAGACATGCAATGACACCGGTGGATCCATGTGTGGTCTGTGGGAAGAACACACATGCAATGACACCGGTGGATCCATGTGTGGTCTGTGAGAAGAGCTGACATGCAACGACACCGGTGGATCCATGTGTTATTTGTGAGAAGAACACACATGCAATGACACTGGTGGATCCATGTGTGGTCTTTGGGAAGAACACACATGCAATGACACTAGTGATATGTGGCATGTGAGAAGAACACACATCCAATGACTCTAGCTGTGGTTCATGAAAAGAGCAGACATGCAATGACACTGGTGGATCCATGTGTGGTTCATGGGAAGAATACACATGCAATGACACTGGTGGATCCATCTGTGGTATGTGGGAAGAGCAGACATGCGATGACACTGGTGGATCCATGTGTGGTTTGTGAGAAGAACACACATGCAATGACACGGGTGGATCCATGTGTGGTCTTTAGGAAGAACACACATGTAATGACACTGGTGATATGTGGTTTGTGAGAAGAACACACATCCAATGACTCTAGCTGTGGTTCATGAAAAGAGCAGACATGCGATGACACTGGTGGATCCATGTGTGGTTCATGGGAAGAACACACATGCAATGACACTGGGTGTGGTTCATGATATGGTCTGTGAGAAAAACACAAATGCAATGACACTGGTGGATCCATGTGTGGTCTGTGAGAAGAACACACATGCAACGACACTGGGTGTGGTTCATGATATTGTTTGTGAGAAGAACACAGATGCAATGACACTAGTGGATCCATGTGTGGTATTTGGGAAGAACACACATGTAATGACACTGGATCCATATGTGGTCTGTGAGAAGAACACACATCCAATGACTCTAGCTATGGTTCATGAAAAAAGCAGACATGCAATGGCACTGGTGGATCCATGTGTGGTTCATGGGAAGAACACACATACGATGACACTGGGTGGATCCATGTGTGGTCTGTGAGAAGAACACACATGCAATGACTCCGGTGGATCCATGTGTGGTTCATGGGAAGAACACACATGCAATGACTCTGGGTGTGGCTCATGATATGGTTTGTGAGACGAACACACATGCAATGACACTGGTGGATCCATGTGTGGTCTTTGGGAAGAACACACATGCAATGACACTGGGTGTGGTTCATGATATGGTTTGTGAGAAGAATACACATGCAATGACACTGGTGGATCCATGTGTGGTCTTTGGGAATAACACACATGCAATGACACGGGTTCCATGTGTAGTCTGTGAGAAGAACACACATCCAATGACTCTAGCTGTGGTTCATGAAAAGAGCAGACATGCAGTGACACTGGTGGATCGATGTGTGGTTCATGGGAAGAACACACATGCGATGACACTGGGTGGATCCATGTGTGGTTTGTGAGAAGAACACACATGCAATGACTCCGGTGGATCCATGTGTGGTTCATGGGAAGAACACACATGCAATGACTCTGGTGGATCCATGTGTGGTCTGTGAGAAGAGCAGACATGTAGCAACACCGGTGGATCCATGTGTGGTTTGTTAGAATAACACACATGCAATGACACTGGTGGATCCATGTGTACTCTGTGAGAAGAGCAGACATGCAACGACACTAGTGATATGTGGTTTGTGAGAAGAACACACATCCAATGACTCTAGTGGATCCTTATATGGTTTATGAGTGGTTTATGAGAAGAACACACATCCAATGAACTCTTGTGGATCTATCTTGCCATAATTTGATGTATGCCATGATGTATTTCATTGTGCAAGACACCCACTTTCCATTTTTATATACTACTCAGTGTCGCCCTTGGTTTTATGTGGGACTACTCAGTTTTGCCCCCCTCTCTATCTTTCGTAGAAGCACAAATCTGTGCTCACCCTGTCTAATACTCCTTGATTGGTTATCACAGTTGTCACGCGGATCGTTCGTACCAGCCGTTGATTCTGTGCGATCCAACGATGACCGTTGCACACATCGTGCCCTTCACAGTACAGCGCGAGACAGCACGGATGTCTCCCTCAGCGAGACTTCTACAAGAAGGAACACGATGTCGTCCATGGAAAAAGTTGTCGAGCGGTCATGTCATGTTTAATCAAGTCTAAAAAGCCTACTACTGCTACTACTATGCCACAATGCATGCGTCATCGAGTGCACGGTCGTCGATGGACAGCTGCAATTTATTGCCACTTGATTTTAATAAGACATATCCCATTTTTTTACATAGCGGCTCTCAATCACCAATTTTAGGGCCATGTCAAACTTCGTACATAGAAATTGTGTGTGCGCCCTTTGCATGCAGCTCAATACAGAACTGCCATGCATGGCCCGGGAAAAAACGTGACGTACCGTGCGCGTGTCGCGGTGCACGGTGCTGTCGACTACACAGCGCGTTGCACGGTGGTGCAACGAAACATGCCTTGCTTCTATCCACCTTAGCTATAGAGCCCCGCTCCGCACACCCACTCCCACTCTCGCTCACTGTCCCCATGCAACCCTCTCCACTATCCCACCAGCATCCGCAAACTACCGAGAATACCACGTCCGCACTGGCGATGGCCGAGGAGGATAAGGTGGCCATCGTCGCCTCCATGGCCGCCGGCGACGAGGCCCTCGTCTCCTTGCCGGTCCCCCTCGACGCGTTGAAAGCAGCCGTTGTCCCTGTCTAGGCCCCAGTAGAGGCATCGATGGCAGCCGCCGTTCCCGTCCAGGCCCTCGTCCCAGCTACCGACGGAGCCGCTGAAGAGGAGCCCCCCGCCGGCGAGGAGGCCCACGCCGGTCACAAGCAGATCACGCACTTCTTGGGCACCTACAAATCCAGATAAGTACATCGCTCCGTTGAACCCCTACGACACCGGCATCGACGACCTATGGTCGGAGGTAACTAGGGTTTGCTCCCCTTCCCTGGTTCTTCTACCGTTTGTTAGAAATAATGGGCTAATCTATTTAAAATTTAGCTGGTATTGTCATGTTTAATATTCTGGAATTAATCATGGAAATTGTGCCTAATTATCCAACACTGTTCCCATCGTTGGATGCTAGATCTTGGTTTATTAGGATTCGCTTGTTCACATTTTGATTGCTCGATCTTCTTACACCATCTACTCCCCCATTTTCCCTTTCTTCCAATAGGTTTCCGGCAGCAACGTGTGCAGCGATGATGAGTCCATTCACACCAAGGCTCGTAAGGTGCTGAGGAGGCTGCGGGCCGGCAAGTACGACGGCTTCCTCATGTCCCCCTACTACAGCTGCCCCTTCCGCAATGGGGGCGTCTACTGGTTGACGAGTTGCGCCGCCGGTGGCACCATCTTGAACACCTTACTGAAGCATGCAGAGGCCGCAGGCTCCGGCATCCACAAAAGCGGCAAGCCCGAGCCCGCGAACATCAACGCCTACATCGCTGAACACCATGCTCTCGGCATTCACCTCCGAAACCTCCAGCGGGTGGGCATAAAAGAGGGTCGCATGCCTCCAATCAGGCCCAAGGCCCCCAAGTCCAAGAAACTGGGCAGCAAGAAGTGGCGGAGGCACCAGAGGGAGATGGAGGCGCTGGCGAATGAACGGGTTGGATGTCTCCTTGAATGTATATGCATCGTCCACGGCTGCTGCTGCTAAGCAGCTTCTTTTGATTTTCTATATTTTGCTTGCATCCTATTTCTGGCTGAATGCATCGAACCCCGTTAAGCAACCTACTACTTTCTATCGCTATATCCTATTTAGCTGCGCACAGCTATATCTACATTTGTTTTGTTTCTGAATGAATGTATTCTGCCTGGCGTGATTTGCTGCTAAAGATTTGCTACCTGATCAGAGGCAAAAAGAGATCCAAAAGGGAACGAATTATCAAAGTGAGAATCTTCTCTAGATTTGCTACCAATTTGGGCAAAATGAAACATATATGTTTAGCGAGAGAGGAAAAGGGCACTGTTTCAAACTGCCAGTTAAGAAGCTACCATCTTGACAAGCTACAAGACACATACATAAACATAACACAACGAGGGTAAAATTTATTTTACTAGTATCACTTGATGTGCTAGACATCTTGGCAAGCTAACTGAGTTCCACAAAACAGAAACAGAAACATAACACTGACAAGTAAAATTTAATCCACTCCTCATCAGACCACTTGACGCGCTTGCTATCATTCCAGGTACTCCACGTCCGATGAACTACTTTGTCACAAATGTCATCTGACTTGGCTTTCCTATCTTCAGCGTCCTGCGGCACAATTAGCGGTGCATCACAGGCCTGATTGTTGCCTCTAGAAGATGCCGCCTCTCTGTTTGCCGCTTTAGCTGTAGCCTCTCTGTCAGCTGCTTCTTCAGCTGCAAGCTCTCTTTCAGCTGCTTCTGCAGCCTCTCTGTTATGACGATTATGACGATTTTACCAAAAACGTCGTTATAGTTCATTTGCGACGCCTAGCTTTCGACGATCTCAAAATCGTCATAGAATCGTCATAAACGGACTACTATGACGATTCTGTGACGAAAATTGAGGGTCATATATAGCCAGATTCCTTGTAGTGTGTCAGCTGCTTCAGATGCAGCCAATTTCTTTGCATATTCAACTTCAAACTCAGCTATTCGGTATTTTCTACAAAGGGCTCCCCTAAGCTCGTCTTCCCTCTTCCAAATAGGGCAAAACACGAGGCAACGTTGAAAAAAATGGATCTTCTTGTACAGCTGGTAGGTCACGTAAGCATATATGGCTGCATACTTCAAGTTTATATCAGACAATGGCCACTCGTTCCAGAAATCATGACTATCCTTAGAGAAATCTTCCTTCATTGTGACGTACGACTCATCGAGGATTCTAGTTGTGAGTGATGCCATTCCATCCTTCTTCCTGCCCCCTAGGATATTAACAAGATGCTGAATATCGATCCAGTTGTGCGCAGGAATCATAATTTCCTCTTGATACAATTTCGAAAAATCAGTTGTTGTGTCGACAGTGCAGAAAACAATTCCCTTTTTTTCAAGGAACCGGCGCAGCGCCGGACATTTCCTGTCAGTCCTAAAAGTATGTAGTTTGTCATCACCAAAATTTGTAACTACAAATATTTTGTCAATGGAAGATCATCATCTCAATATAATTTTGAAAAGTTTAGTAAATGCAAGATCAAGACTCTCAACATTGTATTGTCATAATTTATTCGGTTTTGCTATTTCTCAGTCGACTGAACGAGTTGCACATTTCTTTTAACTACGGTTGCACTTTTCTTAGGTGATTGAGACTAAAGAAAATCTCAGTTGATTGAGACATAGGCAAACCCTAATTTATTTGGTCTTAAGTAAAATACAGTAGTTGCAAGATGAGCAAGTGGATAAAGAATAAGAGGACAAAACCCTAAAAGCGGTTAGCTACAGAGAGCAGATCTACAAACCCGGAGAGGTGGTAGACGAGGACGGGTTTCCGCATGGCAAGTTGAACGACGGCGACTTCATTCACTTCATATGGGTGCTCCGGGGTGTACTCGAGGTCCAATCCCACAAACTTGTCCTCGTCTATCCTAAGCCAATCCTCGTGCATCCTCAGGACACGCACCACTGTCTCCTCCTCGTTGGTGTAGACAACGTCTATCTTCTTGTTGTCATGGGTAGTGAAGCTTGTCTCTAGAGTGCGTAGATCTTCCATGGCGGCAAGGAGAAGACGGGAAGAAGATAGTAGATGACAGGAAGAAGAAGAGTGGTTTCTGCGAGGCAGGGGAACGATGGAACCGTTAATGCACTTTTATGGTAGGGGTTAACGATTGGGACGGAATTCCAAGGAGAGAAGCGTGGTGGTGGCCGTTCCAGTTTTTGAGTAATCAAAAAATAATTATAACACCGATACATGGGCCCTGTTTTATCACGTCAATACACTGGGTAGGGGGCGTTGTCATATCCACTGTGCCAATGCTGCAAGCTTATGTGACAGCCACCCCGCCTAAGCGACGGGAGCGACATAACGGCGAACTGACAGGGGGGCCAACTTGACGCCCGTTAGCCTGATTTTTTGTATTGAAACGTAAATTTGAATTCGTGCCAAAAAAGACCCTCTGAGTATTTGGCACACCAACTGTAGTCATCCCGGCTGATTTTAGGGAACTTGGGTACCGCGTTGCCTGTACACCCCAACTTTCGGGTCGCAAAGTGATAATCTCGTATCCCATGGCATGGTAGTGTTTCGTGAGTTTTCTCAGTTCCCAAGTTGATATGTAAGGATTGCCAACAGCTTTATAGTCACTATAAGTCTTAACACACCTCTGTCTACAAACAAGTAGTTCTCTCCATCAAGTCCCCATGAGAGGCAAATATTGAGATGTCGACTTCTCTCAACATCAAGATGAACACAATCTAACACATGGTCACAGCGATGAATATCATAATAAACTTTATCTTATTTCAATCTCATAATAGGGTTTCTCCATCTCCCCAAGAACTAATGATCTACTTAGACATGGAGGTAATCAACATCATGGCAATAACAATGGAATCTATCATAGATGAATAGTACTTGTATAAATCCACAACGAGTACGGATATTACAACAAGATCTAGACAAGATGTAGATGGGATGGATGGAGATGGTGGTGATGCAGCGATTGATGATGAATATCGATGTCTTATCCTCTTGGATCTGCGCACGGCGAAGATGGATCCCCTGTGGACGAGTTCCCCCTCCAGATGCCTTACTAAGGTGATGATTCGGTGATTTCTGGTTGTTCTGTATGTCATCTCCCTGATCCAGTTGCATGGGGTGAAACCATTTGAGGAGGCGGTGGCAGGGCCAACTATACGGCGGGAACTATACGGCCGGAAAATTTATGCCTGTCGTATAGTTGGTTGTTAAATCGTCTATGTGCTTTGATCGCTTCGGGTTTTCTTCTGGTATTATTGATATTTCCCAAATAAGTGATTTACGTTGTTTTGACTCCTTTTCTCCCCAGTATAACTACTCCAAGGATTATGTCCATTGTATCCATCATCTGTCTTGATCCTGGTGAAAATAGACATAAAATGTGCGTGCGAGCGCCATAAAATACCAAGATCCTACATCTACAATGCAAAATAATGGTATAAAACGTGATGTAAATATGCACTCATCAGTCGCCTAGAGGGGGTGAATAGGCAGTTAAATTTTTTACAAGATGGGATTAATAATGGCGGAATAAAAGTAGCGTTTCCAACGTTTTTATTAATTGTTCACTTTACTTGCTTTTATTACTTTATCACATTCAATGACAAAAACCTTGCAAACACACTTTACTTGAGATCAAAGGCATCTTACAAGTATCCTTTGGTAGACAAGGGGCATAAAGACCTTAACCAAATAGCTCTTTGTGGGTTCGATACTCTTATTTCGAAACTAGCTACAATCGATATGTGCACTTGCAGTCATCAGCATGTCATAGCAAATTGTACCGTCTTTATAAATTTTTGGGTTAGTTATACCTTTTTGTAGTCGTGTTCGTGCTTCAGGTGAAGGTGGTGGATAAACAGTACCATGCATCAGTGTGTAGTGTGTAGGAACATATGTAGCAGAATCATTGGGAGTAGAAGATCATATGGCCCCTGATGGAGTCACATATGGTGAAGTGGATGTTGTAGAATATCACATTTATTGTGGACCAATTAATGGGGCATTTGATGGAGTGGACGACGTAGATCATGTGTCCTTTGATGAAGGAGATATTCCCTAGAGGCAAATAATAAATGCATTTATTATCATATCTCATTTAGTTTCATATTGCGCTATAATTGTATCAAGCGGAAACATTGATACAAGTGTGGTATGAATAAAACCAAGTCCCTAGTAGCCTCTATTTATACTAGTTCGTTGGGTGACCGATGATTAAGGTTTCCTGACCATGGAGCATTTATGCTAGTTGACAATGGAGTCATATAATGAGATAATAGAAATTACCCAAAGATAGGTATTGTGACACGATCAAGTCACATGTTCATTGTTGCAATAGTTAGAAGCATAGTATCCTTCTCCTTAAACCGTGAGATCACATTAATCACTATCTCTCGAGGATGGTTTGATCGCATCAACCGTCATGTCTGTAACTGGGTGGCCATAAAGGTGTGTGAAAGAGCATGTGTGTCCCCATGTGTGGTTTTGGTAATTAATTACAATCTTTACAGACTTATGTTTGTGTTGAGTTTTACTTGTAGGTATTGTGCATAGGCAATGCTTGAACCATATGTTGGCTTCAAGGTTGAAAGAAGAAGAATGTGAAGAAGATCAAGTGTTAATCATGGTTTCAAGAGTGTCCTAGAGATTGGTCAAGCAAGAGTTGGGATTATATAAAGTGTGTATTGAATAATAAGATGGAGTTATGTGTCTTGTGTACCTTCAAAACACTAACATAATAAAGAAATAAGAAATAAAGTGTAAGTTCAAGATGAGCCATATTGAAGAGATCATATGCTTGAAGATTTCCATCCTTATTGTGATCATGGATATGTGAAGATATGCCTAAAATAGAGGATCTTCCATAGTGGAGTATGGGGGAGATAATTCCAAGTCTTCACCAAGCTAGTGCAATCAAGAAAGGTGCTCCATCTTGAGGTGTAGAATATTGTCATCATCAAGATCATGTGGAATGTGTGCAAGGTAAAGGTATGGTTTTGATAGGGTTCCTTTCTTACTGGTCGTGTGGGGTTAGTTGGGGAGACCAGTTTATAGGATATATAACCATACCATCAAGAGGGTGTAACATCCCAAAACTCTAATCCAAGGTTATTAAGATCCAAATCATCAAATTTAGAGTTAACAAAAACTTTTCCATTTAAAAATATTTAAGCATTCATATGTGTGTGCATTTAATTTAGGAGTTGATTTGAATTGCCATGTTTGAGTGATCCATTGATTATAAAATGATCCTAAGGTTAATTAAACATCATCTAGATCATTCCAAACAAATCCCAAAGAAAAAAAAAATCAAAAGGAATAAAATAAACAAATGGTCATTTGTGCCATTTTAACTACCATGCCTACTTTGGCTATTCCTAGAACTCAAAACCTAACAGAAACAAATGTGGATCTTTGCACCCCTTGCTAGTACATGTAGTGATGTACCAAGGCCCACTTTGTGATCTACCAAAAACCTTCAAACTCTAATTTTAAATGGCATTTGAAAATTGAATATAGTTCATATGAGAAGATCCCACTTATGCAAAAACCAACCAAACCAATTCACCTTGACATTTCCTAGCAACCAGAGACTCCCAAGCATAAGATCAGATCACACACCAAAAATCTTTTCAAAATTCGAATTTAAATTTCTTGCGGCCATTTGATCGAACACCTTGCAGACAGAAATAAAATGGTCTAACTATTACTATTTCTAATTAAGCCATTGTCCCCCATTGCACCCTATCTACTCTCCCTTGTCCCTCCTGAGACCAACCAGACCCTCACCGTCCTACCCCTAAGCCGCAGTAGCAGTGGAGCACCGCCACTTTGTGGTCGTCGCCGGCCAGAAGAGGGCAAAGCACCAGGGAGAGTGCCGCGCCATTCCAGCAAGTACCCTAGCTCCGCCCAACCCTAGCGCACCTCCCTGTCCACCCCTCGATCACCCACAACCCCTGGACCACACCCTAGCACCACCTCCCATTCTCTCTGCGAGCTTGCCAGAGCACGCCAGAGCGAGTTAGCCGCCATCACGCCACAGACCGCCCCTCAACCCAATACCATGCAGGCCACTCTGCCTCGACCCCAGCACCCCGCCAGACACGGCCGTGCGCTGCCGCGCGACCCACAGTCGCTGTGCTCCGCGTCGAGCACCACCTCTGTCTCCCAGAGTGCGGGATGCTCCCGACCAAATGCCACCGCCCCTAGCCGCGCCATAAAGTCGTAGAGCACCGCCAGGAGGCAATCCACCGTCCACCTATGCCGCCCATGCCTCTAGCAGCCTGTATCAACGTCACCGATGAGCTCACCGTCGTGCCGCTCGGTCCCCTTGTCGACCTATAAAAGGAGGCCACCCGAGCACAAACTCCTCACACCACTCCACTCCCCACCTCTCGCCGGAGCTGCTCGAGCCTTAGTTCGCCGGAATTGCACCGGAGGAGCCCGCTGCAGAGGAGGAGAGGCTGCTATTGATTTCGTCCACTGCAGCCCCTACCGCGACCTCGTCTGAGCTCACCGTTGTCCACCAGTTTGTTTGCCTGCCTCGCCGCAGTAGCTGGAGCCCTGGTACATCCCCGGTAGACCCCCGCTAGCCGTTTAGGGTTCGGTCTCGCCGGCGACGAGTCTGTCGTCGATGATGACTGTGATCCGTCGATCTCTGTTCTAATCGTGTGGCCCAGATTGATAGATACCATTTTGGGTTTTTAGTCTCGCTGACAAGCGGGACCAACCTGTCAGCCGCCCTCTATGCCGTTGAGCGTCACTGTGCCGGCCCATTTTCTTTCCCGCGCTAGCCCACGAATTCAAATTTAGGTTTATCTATTTTAGTTTGAACTCACTTCTGTCCCTTAGTTCAAAAATCAATTCAGGAAGATTTACTGAACCAAATTGAGTGATTCAAATTTTGTTAGAAAGCTACTGAAAAAAGATCTATCCAAGCCCATTGGAGTTAATTCATTTAGAGTTAGAGATCTCTCCTAGCAAAAATAACAAGACAGAAGCTTTTGCACATTCAAACATTTTTATAAAATCAAACATAATGGCTTTTGAGTTGATTCCAACTCCCCAAAATAACATTTAATCATACCTATCTGAATATGTAATAATATTAAGGTTTACATGCAGTGACTTTAGACTAGTACCAAAGTAATGCTATATAGGCATTTGTAGTCACTTTAAATCATTAAATAATAAACGTAAACTTCATTAAATGTGATCCAACCCTTAAATTACATTCCCATATGTTAGAAGATGTGGTGATGACATGTGTCCACATGATCCCATATTTTAAGTGGAGAATATTAAATCTTAGATATTTTCAATGAGTAGAAATTACTTTTCTTAAATAAAAATAATAAAACTAGTTAATTAAACCTTGTGATGCTTGTGATGATATTAGATCATCAAATGTGTGCCTTAGAGTGCTAAGTAGACTAGTTAAGTATTGATTGGTGATTGTGTACTCCGTATGTATTTCTAGACGATAGTACCGACCAAGCTTTCGAGGAGGAGGAGTTCTACCAAGAGGAGGAGCAAGAAAACTTCAACCACTGCACTACACAAGGCAAGCCTAGCACTTCAAGTAAACTAAGCAAGCTAACACTTGCAAGTCTTATACTAGCAATCCATCATTAACAATGCAAGCTATTGTTAGCAAGCTAGAATATTTAGACAACCTAAGCAAGATGCATTAGGCATGCTTTGGTTATACCACTTTGACTGGTACCTATTCCAAGTTTACTTTCAAGCTTTTACTTTCTCTACTTTACCAAAGTCCTTTACTTGTTTTGAAGGTAGCATAAAAAGTATAAAACTTGACTTATCTAGATAACTTTAGATGTCATTCTATGGCATGAGATTGATCTTAGCATCCCACCTTAGTGAACACTCTTAACTTAGTAGCTTAGAGCTAAGTCAAAACTTGAGTCACTTTAGATGGGAATACTTGGTGAAAATGAATTGTGAAAACCTTGGAATGATGAGTCATTCTATTGAGATGTTTTGACATGTGTTGAGAAACACAAATGGTTTATGATGATGAAAATGTTGAGGCATGATCCTTAGCCCTTTTACAAAAACTGATGGTTGGATTCGGATGCGATACCATTCCAATTTTACTGTACAACCACAATACCTGAATTGGGTAAGGCTTAGCCGGAAGTTTATATGCATTAGTATTAGTTCCCTCGTGGGAGAGGTTTGAGCAGAGGCTACCTCTCAATGTTGTCCACCTATGTAGTGCCCAAGATGACAGATGGTCATGGTTGGGAGGCCATGCTCATAGGAGAGGTGATTATACGAGGGTGTGTAAAGGGAAGGTTATGTTTTATTATCTTCATACTAAGTATGATGATTCAGGGTTATGCCTGACAGATGTATCGAATCTTGTGGTGAAGGTGTATTACCTCTGCAGAGTGTCAAACTATTCGAATAGCCACGTCCGTGGTTATGGACAGTTGGAGTGGCCATACTGTTTCGTTGTAAGATGTTTTGAAAATGACTTATGAAATGAATGATTAATCTTGACTTGACCCCAACAGAGTTGTGACTATGACACTAGCTTCCCAACTTAAGTGATTCTAGAACTTTATTGTATCTTTCTTTGTTTCTGAACTTAGCTTAGGTTTCAAACTTAACTTCTTAATTAAACTTCGCTTTAGCTTTTCCCACTAGTACTATACTACTTGTTAATGGTAGTTTGCGAGTACTTAAAGAGTACTCATGGCTTTTATCCCTGGCTATTCTCATTGCCAGACTATGAAGGAGACTACCAAGATGACGGTTAGCAGGACGGCTATGATAACTAGGTCTATCTGCCTTCATCAGCATTGCCTGTGCCCCTGAAGATGGACCCCATTGCTGCGCTTAGTATTTATTCCGCTGCTTGTTGCATTAAGACTGGATCATGAGATCCTTATTTGTGTAAGACCTTATTTATGGTTTGTAATGGATGATGTACTGTGATATCAAATCTATTATGTCTCGCAAAAAGGTAATCCTGGGATTGTGATGTATGACATAACAGGCATCTGGGATTAAAAATCCGAGTGTTGACAGAGGGGCTCTCGAGTGAGTAACTTGATCATATCCCTCGGTGAGAGCTCAAACCTTTGCATAATTGGCATCATCTTTCTTGGTTATTATTTCGTTCTTATCCATGAGAGGATTTAGAGCTTGTGTCAATCTCCATGTTGTGGTTAGAAAGATTGTAGGTTAGAAACGGTTGAAAGATCACGGATGCCACCTGGAGGGGGTGAATAGGAGGTTAAAAACTTTTACGAGATGGGCTTAACAAGGGCAGAATAAAACTAGTGTTTTATTTTGTCAAGCAAAAATCCTAGATATACTAAGGTTCATATATATGCACTAACAACTTATGCTAAGCAAGGCAAGCAGCACTGTGATAGCAATATAAATTACTTCAAGCAGGAAGGCTATCACAATGTAAAGTGCACAAGTAAAGAGCTCGGGTATAGAGATAACCGAGGCACGCGGGGACGACGATATTTTACCGAGTTCCTCCCAACAAGGGAATACGTCTTGTTGGAGGGGTGGGCGGTACTAAGACCACCAACGCCACAAGTATTCTCCCGAGCACCCACCACACGGCAAGCACCCGTTCCACTATGGGAAACTTCAGGGTGGTCACCAAACTTGTACAAGATTGGGGCAATCTCCACAACTTAATTGGAGGCTCCCAATAATCGCCACCAAGGCCAATATCTTGGGGAGAGCTCCACAACTTAATTGAATGCCCCAAGTACACGCCACAAAGGCCACACAACCGTTTAGGGTTCCAAGAACCCAAGAGGGACAATCTTCTTGATTTAACCAACCAAATCCTCTGGGGAGAACTCAAACCGATGCCTCTAATGCAAATGGTAAGAACACCACAAATATGCTCCAATCCCTCACTCTCAAGTTCCAACAAAGCTACTAAAGCAATTGGGAGACCAAGAGATGAAGAACACAAGGAGAACACCAAATCCTCCATGATCTAAATCCCAAAGATTCACTCACAAATAGATGATATGGATTGGTTAAATTGTAGGTCTACATCCCCTCTCTCTTCCTCTCAAATATGTGCAAGATTCATTGGAGGGGAAGAAAATAATCAAGCTAAAAAGAGGTTTAAGGCAATGGAAAAAGATTGAGAAAAAAGAGGAGAAGAGATACTAAAAAGGGAAAATGAGAGGGGGCTTAAAAGGGACCAATAGAATCTGCCCGTTGGGGAAAATCTCGACCTGGGCCGGTAGTACCGGATTGGGCCGATACTACCGGACCCTGACTAGCGAAGCAAAGCAAGAAGCCAACATGGGCAATCTGACAAGCAAGGTCAATGCGGGGCAGTGCGCGAGAGAGGAGCAAAAGCGGCCTGCGGGATCGAGGGCAAGGCAAGTGCAGCGTCTTGCTGTGCGTCAAGGGAGCTGAGAGCACGCATGTGATGGAAGAGGCAGGCCACTGAGGGAGCAGTGCGAGCAGATGGGCTGGCCCGGTAGTAATGGCCATGCTGGCGGTACTACCGTGGGCAGTACTACAGTCTGGGCCAGTCGCTCTTGGGCGGGCGAGGAGGAGGCCGTCGCAAGAAGCGGCCAGCAGCAGTGAGTACCTCCCGGCCCAGAGACAAAACCCTTTTTCCTTTTTTTTCTTTTTAAATAAAAGGCAAACTTCAAACCTTAATAACTTGAGTTAGGAAACTCCGATTTACCTGAAACCAATTTTGTTGGAAAGAGGACAACAAGAGCTACCAAACAAAATATTGGATACCACCAAGTGAGAATGTATCAAGTATTATAATGTGAGATACCTCCCTTGGTGAGGATCTAGAAAACCTCCAAGGACAAAACTGCAATAAGATATAAAAGGGATATCCGATTTTGACGAACTAGAGCTTGTAATGAAAACAAGATCTAGAACCAAACATGCATAAGATCTAAATAACAACCAAGAAAGATGTTGCTAAGTATGCAAAGGTTTGAGCTCTCTCCGAAAGATATGATCGAGTTACTCACTCGAGAGCCCCTCTTGATAGTACAACAATCTATCCTAAACCCGGTCTCCAACATGAGACCAGCAAAAGGGAAAACCTATCAAGAATGTACCTTTTACTTAAGCAATCCACTTGATCTCGATGACGACGATCTTGTCCTTCTCAAGATGGACACCTTTCTTTATTTGTCTTTCATGATCTTGCTAGATGAAGACGTGCACTTTGCTCCCATATTTTAAGTGGAGAATATTAAATCTTAGATATTTTCAATGAGTAGAAATTACTTATCTTAAATAAAAATAATAAAACTAGTTAATTAAACCTTGTGATGCTTGTGATGATATTAGATCATCAAATGTGTGCCTTAGAGTGCTAAGTAGACTAGTTAAGTATTGATTGGTGATTGTGCACTCCGTATGTATTTCTAGACGATAGTACCGACCAAGCTTTCGAGGAGGAGGAGTTCTACCAAGAGGAGGAGGAAGAAAACTTCAACCACTGCACTACACAAGGCAAGCCTAGCACTTCAAGTAAACTAAGCAAGCTAACACTTGCAAGTCTTATACTAGCAAGCCATCATTAACAATGCAAGCTATTGTTAGCAAGCTAGAATATTTAGACAACCTAAGCAAGATGCATTAGGCATGCTTTGGTTATACCACTTTGACTGGTACCTATTCCAAGTTTACTTTCAAGCTTTTACTTTCTCTACTTTACCAAAGTCCTTTACTTGTTTTGAAGGTAGCATAAAAAGTATAAAACTTGACTTATCTAGATAACTTTAGATGTCATTCTATGGCATGAGATTGATCTTAGCATCCCACCTTAGTGAACACTCTTAACTTAGTAGCTTAGAGCTAAGTCAAAACTTGAGTCACTTTAGATGGGAATACTTGGTGAAAATGAATTGTGAAAACCTTGGAATGATGAGTCATTCTATTGAGATGTTTTGACATGTGCTGAGAAACACAAATGGTTTATGATGATGAAAATGTTGAGGCATGAGCCTTAGCCCTTTTACAAAATCTGATGGTTGGATTCGGATGGGATACCATTCCAATTTTACCGTAAAACCACAATACCTAAATTGGGTAAGGCTTAGCCAGAAGTTTATATGCATTAGTATTAGTTCCCTCGCGGGAGAGGTTTGAGCAGAGGCTACCTCTCAATGTTGTCCACCTATGCAGTGCCCTAGATGACACATGGTCATGGTTGGGAGGCCATGCTCATAGGAGAGGTTCTTATACTAGGGTGTGTAAAGGGAAGGTTATGTTTGATTATCTGCATACTAAGTATGATGATTCAGGGTTATCCCTGACAAATGTATCGAATCTTGTGGTGAAAGTGTACTACCTCTACAGAGTGTTAAACTATTCGAATAGCCGCGTCCACGGTTATGGACAGTTGGAGTGGCCATACTGTTTTGTTGTCAGATGTTTTCAAAATGACTTATGAAATGAATGATGAATCTTGACTTGACCCCAACATAGTTGTGACTATGACACTAGCTTCCCAACTTAAGTGATTCTAGAACTTTATTGTATCTTTCTTTGTTTCTGAACTCAACTTAGGTTTCAAACTTAACTTCTTAGTTAAATTTTTCTTTAGCTTTTCCCACTAGTACTATACTACTTGTTAGTGGTAGTTTGCTAGTACTTAAAGAGTACTCATGGCTTTTGTACCTGGCTATTCTCATGGCCAGACTATGAAGGAGACTACCAAGATGACGGTCAGCAGGACGGCTATGATAACTAGGACTATCTGCCTTCGTCAGCATTGCCTGTGCCCCTAAAGATGGACCCCATTGCTGCGCTTAGTATTTATTCCGCTGCTTGTTGCATTAAGACTGGATCATGAGATCCTTATTTGTGTAAGACCTTATTTATGGTTTGTAATGGATGATGTACTGTGATATCCAATCTATTATGTCTTGCAAAAATGGTAATCCTGGGATTGGGATGTATGACATAACAGGCATCTAGGATTAAAAATCCGGGTGTTGACAAGTTGGTATCAGAGCCATCCTGACCACAGGAGACCCTATCTAGAATGGACATCCGAACAAAAACTTAATTTCAAAACCAAAGTGAGTATTTATGAAAACTATTTCCTCTCTTACCCTTGGGAATTCCTTATTTCTCAAAAATTCATGTTCCTCAAATTCTTATATTACTACATAAAATTTGACACACTTGATCGCTTTACTAACTTCCTCACCCTTAATTCTTATAGATGGAGACTTAGTTCAGCAAGTTCTACCAGTTGGGCAACGGAGGCCAGTTGATCTTTGAGAGGGATCTAGATTCAGTGTCGGAGTTACTCGGACGCCCACATCCGGAGTTTCTTGGAGCTCAACTTCCTGGACCCCCAGAGGGAGATTTACAGTGGCTAGTCACCGCTGATCTTCGAGGAATCATAGAAGCACCAACGTCCGGGAGAATCCAGTTCTCCGTGAGAGAGAACAACTGGCTAGATGGATTAGCCAGGGCAATGCATGAAGCTCTCGCACATCTATGTTCCCTCAGTGTCAACCAAATCCAGGGAACCCGTTTTGCTCACTATGCAAGGCGTGACTTCATGGGAATGCCGATGGAGATGCCAAGTCACCCGGAGTTGAAGCGTCAAGTGGAGAACCTTGAATTTCTGTTGTACGATCGCTAGAAGGAGTTGGACAATGCTAGGGAGTTTGCCAACCACAACCGTGCCATTGCCGACCAGAAGGTCCAGACTTTCTCACTGCTCATCAAGGACCGTCAGTCTCTTTGCCTCCAGCATGAAAAGAAGGATCGCACCATCGCCTGTCTTTGCAAGAAGGTGGCCGACCTCGAGAAGACCGTCAAGGAGCAAGAAGCTCAGCTTGCAGCAAAGGAGGAAGAAGAGGAGGGTGAAGACATCCAGGGAGACATGGATTCTTACCTCAGCAATGATGATGACTTTCTGGAGGAGGATCCGTGGACTTCTACACTGACGATGAGGACTCCGACTTCATCGATGATGAGTAGATGCACTAGAGCACTGTCATAGCATGAGATGTATCGGTCCCATTGTATCGTAGCTTACAGAATGGTTCTTAAAACCATCTATTTTCCTTGTTGTGGTGTGTGTGTGTGTTTGTATCGTGTGCTTGTTTGAATGAATGAAATGAAGTTAGTTGCAAAACCTGAGTCAAACTCCAAGTTTTAGCTTGAAACCAAAACCATGAACCTTAGAACTTTCCCTCTTACCCCTTTATCTATCTCAATCTTCCGATGACTCGTGGAAACGCCGGAGGGAGAAGCTCATTGTAAGACCCAAAGCTGCAGATTATGCAGATGTTAGTTGCAGACCGTGAAGCAAGCAGGGCAGAGCTCCAGGCCAACTTAGCAACACTGCAGCAGATAGCCCAGATGGCCCAGAACAACCAAGGGCATGGAAATCAGGATCATCAAGGATTCAAGCTGAAGAACTTCCAGAATACCAATCCCCCAATCTTTAGCACTTCAGAGAACCCATTAGATGTTGATGACTGGTTTTAGACAATGGAGAACAGTTTGGAAATAGCCAGAGTTGATGACAACGAGAAAGTTCTCTTTGCCACCCACTACCTGGCAGGAGATGCAAGAGCCTGGTGGAACAGCATCCTCCTGATGAACCATGGTCAAGTGATGACATGGGAAGCCTTCAAGATCAAGTTCAGCCGCACCCACATGCCGCAAGGCCTAGTCACCAGAATGAGGGATGAATTCAGAGAGTTGAAGCAGGGCAGAATGACTGTGGTGGAGTACCGTGACATATTCCTGTCGCTTGCAAGGTACGCCCCTGATGAGATCAACACGGAGGCCAAGAAGAAGGAGAGGTTCCTGAACGGACTGCATGATGAGATGCAGACTGTCCTCGTCAACATCCGCTTCGAGGATCTCGAAGAGCTAGTCGACTCTGCCATTCAGATGGAAGGGAAGATTAATCAGGCAAACGACAACCGCAAACATCGTATGATGCAGCAATCTGGATCCAGCAGTCACCAGAAGTACCGTCCCAACCCCTCACCAGGATATGCACCCAGAAACAACCGACCTCCAATGTCTTGCCCAAGCTACCCCAACCGTAGCGGAGGCAATGTGAAGTTCGGAGGAAACAACCACAACTCTGGCAACACCAACAATTTCAACCGTGCCCCTCCCAAGAGCAACAACAACAACAATACTGCACCCAGAACTGGCAACAATGCTGTGCCGGTCGCAGCAAAAGACAAGTCCCAAATAACTTGTTTCGGGTGTGGAGTGAAGGGTCACTACTCCAATGAGTGCCCCATAAAGACTGTCGCCACTACCAATGTGAATGCCCGAGCTCAACAGCAGCGTCGTGTTCAACCAGGGAGAAGATTTCCCCAGGAAACCCTCACAACCGCAATGGCCATCTCTTCCACATGAACGTCGAGGAAGCCCAAGAAGCGCCAGACGTAGTGCTGGGTATGTTTTCTGTCAACTTAGTTTTAGCCAGGGTATTGTTTGATTCAGGAGCATCGCGTTCATTTGTCACCGAAGAATTTGCATGCACTAGTAAGATTCACCCAACAGACCTGAAGCATGTCATGATAGTTCAAATCCCCGGTTTAACTACAAAAGCTAGAAAAATTTGCAAAGCTGTGCCTATCAGAATACATGGGATAGATTTTTATGCTAACCTAATCGTACTCGGAACCAAAGGATTGGAAGTAGTACTAGGTATGGACTGGATGTCAAGGCATAAAGGACTAATAGACTGTGCTAAGAAAGTCATCACCATGACCAGTAGCTCTGGGGTCACAGTAGAGCATATCTCTGAAACCTTACCTCGTCAATTCAAGTGCAACAAGAGTCTAGCCTTACCCACCCTAGACCAAGTCTGAGTAGTCTGTGAATACCCCGACGTGTTCCCAGATGAATTGCCAGGTATGCCCCCGGATAGGGATATTGAGTTCATTATCGAACTAATCCCCGGAACCAGACCCATAACCTAGAGACCCTATAGTATGAACCCCTCAGAGTTGGTGGAATTGAAGAAGCAGTTGGATGCCATTTTAGCAACAGGATTGATTCAACCAAGCACATCGCCATGGAGATCACCAGTGTTATTCATCGACAAGAAAGATGGAGGCAACCATTTGTGCACAGATTACAGAAAGTTGAATGACGTCACCATCAAAAACAAGTACCCCTTGCCAAAGATAGAGGATCTATTTGATCAGTTGACTAGAGCCCAGGTATTCTCAAATATTGATCTTAGGACTGGTTATCACCAACTTAAGATTCGTGCAATGCATATTCCGAAGACCGCCTTTACTACTAGTTATGGTTTATACGAGTATGTGGTCATGTCTTTTGGATTAACCAATGCCCCTGCTTATTTCATGAATCTCATGAATAAGATCTTTATGAATTTCCTGGATAAGTTCATCATTGTGTTTATCGATGATATCCTTATCTACTCGAAGTCAGAAGAAGAGCATGAGCAACATCTGAGAATCATCCTAGAAACCCTGAGAGAGCATCGGTTATATGCCAAGTTCAGAAAGTGTGAGTTTTGGCTGAAAGAAGTAGGATTCCTAGGACATATTGTGTCTGCTAGAGGAGTCTCTGTTGATCCCGCCAAGATCAAGGATATCAAAGAATGGGAAGCCCCAACCACTCAAACCCAAGTCCGTGCATTTCTCGGATAAGCGGAATATTACCACAAGTTTGTCGAAGGACTCTCGAGCATCGCCAGACCCATGACCCATTTGTTGAAGAAGGACAAGAAGGTTGAATGGACCGACAAGTGTGAAGCCAGTTTCCAGGAGCTAAAGAAGAGATTGATATCAGCCCCAATACTGATCATGCCACGCATCAAGAAGTCGTTTGACGTGTATTGTGTCCAAGATTGGTATCAGATGTGTATTAATGCAAGAAGGAAAAGTTATCGGATATCTGTCTCGACAACTGAAGCAGCATGAGCAGAACTATATGACCCATGATCTTGAATTAGCGCCGTACCTTTGGCATTGAATACATGGCGTCATTATCTGATGGGTAATTGATGTGAGATTTACTCAGATCACAAGAGCTTGAAGTATATTTTCAATCAGAAGGAGCTAAATATGAGGCAAAGGAGATGGATAGAGTTAATCAAGGATTATGACCTTGACATTCACTATCACCCCGACAAAGCCAATGTGGTAGAGGATGCTCTTAGCAGATTGCCTTGCAGGCTAAACACCATGATCAAGGAGAAGCAATCAAGTTTGTATGCGGAGTTGGAGCAGTTTCGAACTGAGCTGTTTAGCTAGCATTGAACTTCAACCCACTTTGATCAGCCAAATCAAGGAAGCCCAGAAGGGAAATGAAAGTATCGACGGAATAAAGCGTCGTATTGGTACATGAAAGGTACCTGGATTCACTGAAGACGAAGAAGGAGTTCTGTGGTACAAAGGACGTATCTGTGTGCCAGCAGATTCGGAACTGAAGCAGGTTATCATGCAGGAAGCTCATGATACTATTTATTCTATGCACTCCGGAGGAACAAAGATGTATCAAGATTTGAAAGAGCAATTTTGGTGGCACAAGATGAAGAGAGAAATCGGAAGATACATCGCCAAGTGTGACATCTGTCAAAGAGTCAAGGCAGAGCATCAGAGACTCGCAGGACTGTTGCAACCATTGTAGATTCCGGAATGGAAATGGGATTCCGTTGGAATGGACTTTATCACTGGTTTGCCTACTTCTAGTAGGGGAAATGACTCAATCTGGGTCATCGTAGATAGACTGTCCAAGGTAGCTCATTTTATACCTGTTAAGACAATCTACCAGAGTTCAAAGCTAGCAGAGCTGTATATTGCTAGAATTGTTAGTCTGCATGGAACCCCCAAGACCATAGTATCAGATCGAGGAACCCAACTTACCTCGAGATTTTGGCAGAAAGTCCAGGAAGGATTAGGAACCAAGTTGAACTTCAGCACCGCTTATCACCCGCAAACTGATGGACAGACTGAGAGAGTCAACCAAATCCTGGAGGATATGTTGAAAGCTTGTGTGTTAGAGTATGTATCAAAATGGGAAGACTGCCTGCCTTTCGCAGAATTCTCATATAACAATAGTTATCAAGCCAATTTGCAGATGGCACCATTTGAGTTCCTATATGGAAGAAAGTGCCGTACCCCTTTGAATTGGTCTCAAGTAGGAGAGAGTCAGATCTTTGGACCCGACATTCTCCGATAAGCCGAAGAAAAGGTGCACAAAGTCCGTGAGAACCTCAGGACCGCCAGTCCAGACAGAAGAGTTATGCTGACAAGAGAAGGAGAGACCTGACTTTCAATGTCGGAGATTTTGTATATCTCAAGGTTTCGCCATTGAAGGGAACCCAACGCTTTAGTCTGAAAGGAAAGTTAGCCCCCAGATATATCGGACCTTTCAATATTTTGAACCGTCGAGGAGAAGTATTGTATCAACTGGAACTACCTGAAGAGATGTCAGCCATCCACAATGTGTTCTATATCTTGTTACTTCGCAAATTCCTAGAAGTGTCGTAGAAGACTGAAGTTCTTAAGAACATCGATCACAGAGGTGTGGATATCAACAATGACCTAACATATCGTGAAGTGCCCATCCGTATCTTAGAGGAAGCTTACAGAACCACCAGAACCAGGAGTATCAAATTTCTAAAGATTCAATGGAGCAACCATACCGAAGAGGAAGCCACTTGGGAGCGAGAAGATTACATTAGGACAGAGTTCCCAGATCTCTTTAGTTCCTAGTTTTCTTTAGTAAATCTCGGGACGAGATTTTGCTTAAGGGGGGAAGGTTTGTAACATCCCAAAACTCTAATCCAAGGTTATTAAGATCCAAATCATCAAATTTAGAGTTAACAAAAACTTTTCCATTTAAAAATATTTAAGCATTCATATGTGTGTGCATTTAATTTAGGAGTTGATTTGAATTGCCATGTTTGAGTGATCCATTGATTGTAAAATGATACTAAGGTGAATTAAACATCATCTAGATCATTCCCAAACAAATCCCAAAGAAAAATAAATCAAAACGAATAAAATAAACAAATGGTCATTTGTGCCATTTTAACTACCATGCCTACTTTGGCTATTCCTAGAACTCAAAACCTAACAAAAACAAATGTGGATCTTTGCACCCCTTGCTAGTACATGTAGTGATGTACCAAGGCCCACTTTGTGATCTACCAAAAACCTTCAAACTCTAATTTTAAATGGCATTTGAAAATTGAATATAGTTCATATGAGAAGATCCCACTTATGCAAAAACCAACCAAACCAATTCACCTTGACATTTCCTAGCAACCAGAGACTCCCAAGCATAAGATCAGATCACACACCAAAAATCTTTTGAAAATTCGAATTTAAATTTCCTGCGGCCATTTGATCGAACACCTTGCAGATAGAAATAAAATGGCCTAACTATTATTGTTTCTAATTAAGCCATTGTCCCCCATTGCACCCTATCTACTCTCCCTTGTCCCCCCTGAGACCAACCAGACCCTCACCGGCCTACCCCTAAGCCACAGCAGCAGTGGAGCGCCGTCACTTTGTGGTCGCCGCCGGCCATAAGAGGGCAGAGCGCCAGGGACAGCGCCACACAATTCCAGCAAGTCCCCTAGCTCCTCCCAACCCTACCGCACCTCCCTGTCCAACCCTCGATCACCCATAGCCCCTGGACCACACCCCAAAGACGGCCCATTCTCTTCATGAGCTCGCTTAGAGCACTGGCCAGCGATAGCCGCCATCATGCCATAGACCGCCCCTCGACCCAATAGCGTGCACGCCGCTCCGCCTCGACCCCAGCACCCCGCCAGACACGACCGTGCGCCGCCGAGTGACCCACAGTCGCTGTGCACCGCGTCGAGCATCGCCTCTGTCTCCTAGAGCGTGGGACGCTCCCGACCAAACACCACCGCCCCTAGCCGCGCCATAAAGCCGTAGAGCACCGCTAGGAGGAAAGACACCATCCACCTACGCCGCTCATGCCTCTAGCAGCCTGTATCAACGTCATCGACGAGCTCGCCGTCATGCCACTCTGTCCCCTCGTCGACCTATAAAAGGAGGCCACCCCAGCACAAACTCCTCACACCACTCCACTCCCCACTCATCACTGATCCTTCCCCACCTCTCGCCGGAGCCGCTTGAGCCTTAGTTCACCGGAATTGCACCGGAGGAGCCCGCTGCAGAGGAGGAGATGCTGCCGTTGATTCCGTCCACCGCAGCCCCTGCCGCGACCTCGCATGAGCTCGCTGTCATGCACCAGTTCGTTTGCCCGCCTCGCCGCAGTACCTAGAGCCCTGGTACGTCCCTGGTAGACCCCCGCTGGCCATTTAGGGTTCGGTCTTGCCGGCGACGAGTCCGTCGTCGATGGCGACTGTGAGCCGTCGATCTCTGTTCTAATCGTGTGGCCTAGATTGATAGATACCATTTTGGGTTTTTAGTCTCGCTGACAAGCGGGACCAACCTGTCAGCCACCCTCTGCGCCGCTGAGCGTCACTGGGCCGGCTCATTTTCTTTCCCGCGCTAGCCCACAAATTCAAACTTAGGTTTTTTATTTTAGTTTGAACTCACTTATGTCCCTTAGTTCAAAAATCAATTTAGGACGATTTACTGTACCAAATTGAGTGATTCAATTTTTTTAGAAAGCTACTGAAAAAATCTATCCAAGCCCGTTGGATTTAATTCATTTAGAGTTAGAGATCTCTCCTAGTAAAAATAACAAGACAGAAGCTTTTGCACATTCAAACATTTTTATAAAATCAAAAATAATGATTTTGGGTTGATTCCAACTCTCAAAAATCACATTTAATCATATCTATGTGAATATGTAATAATATTAAGGTTTACATGTAGTTACTTTGGACTAGTACCAAAGTAATTCTATCTAGGCATTTCTAGTCACTTTAAATCATTAAATAATAAACTTAAACTTAATTAAATGTGATCCAACCCTTAAATTACATTCCCATATATTAGAATATGTGGTGATGACATGTGTCCACATGATCCCATATTTTAAGTGGAGAATATTAAATCTTAGATATTTTCAATGAGTAGAAATTACTTTTCTTAAATAAAAAGAATAAAACTAGTTAATTAAACCTTGTGATGCTTGTGATGATATTAGATCATCAAATGTGTGCCTTAGAGTGCTAAGTAGACTAGTTAAGTATTTATTGGTGATTGTGTAATCCGTATGTATTTCTAGACGATAGTACCGACCAAGCTTTCGAGGAGGAGGAGTTCTACCAAGAGGAGGAGGAAGAAAACTTCAACTACTGCACTACACAAGGCAGGCCTAGCACTTCAAGTAAACTAAGCAAGATAACACTTGCAAGTCTTATACTAGCAAACCATCATTAACAATGCAAGCTATTGTTAGCAAGCTAGTATATTTAGACAACCTAAGCAAGATGCATTAGGCATGCTTTGGTTATACCACTTTGACTGGTACCTATTCCAAGTTTACTTTCAAGCTTTTACTTTCTCTACTTTACCAAAGTCCTTTACTTGTTTTGAAGGTAGCATAAAAAGTATAAAACTTGACTTATCTAGATAACTTTAGATGTCATTCTATGGCATGAGATTGATCTTAGCATCCCACCTTAGTGAACACTCTTAACTTAGTAGCTTAGAGCTAAGTCAAAACTTGAGTCACTTTAGATGGGAATACTTGGTGAAAATGAATTGTGAAAACCTTAGAATGATGAGTCATTCTATTGAGATGTTTTGACATGTGTTGAGAAACACAAATGGTTTATGATGATGAAAATGTTGAGGCATGAGCCTTAGCCCTTTTACAAAAACTAATGGTTGGATTCGGATGCGATACCATTCCAATTTTACCGTACAACCACAATACCTGAATTGGGTAAGGCTTAGCCAGAAGTTTATATGCATTAGTATTAGTTCCCTCGTGGGAGAGGTTTGAGCAGAGGCTACCTCTCAATGTTGTCCACCTATGTAGTGCCCAAGAGGACAGATGGTCATGGTTGGGAGGCCATGCTCATAGGAGATGTGCTTATACAAGGGTGTGTAAAGGGAAGGTTATGTTTGATTATCTTCATACTAAGTATGATGATTCAGGGTTATCCCTGACAGATGTATCAAATCTTGTGGTGAAGGTGTACTACCTCTGCAGAGTGTCAAACTATTTGAATAGCCACGTCGACGGTTATGGATAGTTGGAGTGGCCATACTGTTTCGTTGTAAGATGTTTTGAAAATGAATGATGAATCTTGACTTGACCCCAATAGAGTTGTGACTATGACACTAGCTTCCCAACTTAAGTGATTCTAGAATTTTATTGTATCTTTCTTTGTTTCTGAACTTAGCTTAGGTTTCAAACTTAACTTCTTAATTAAACTTCGCTTTAGCTTTTCCCACTAGTACTATACTACTTGTTAGTGGTAGTTTGCGAGTACTTAAAGAGTACTCATGGCTTTTATCCCTGGCTATTCTCATTGCCAGACTATGAAGGAGACTACCAAGATGACGGTTAGCAGGACGGCTATGATAACTAGGACTATCTGCCTTCGTCAGCATTGCATGTGCCCCTAAAGATGGATCCCATTGCTGCGCTTAGTATTTATTCCGCTGCTTGTTGCATTAAGACTGGATCATGAGATCCTTATTTGTGTAAGACCTTATTTATGGTTTGTAATGGATGATGTACTGTGATATCAAATCTGTTATGTCTCGCAAAAATGGTAATCCTGGGATTGCGATGTATGACATAACAGGCATCTGGGATTAAAAATCCGAGTGTTGACAGAGGGGCTCTCGAGTGAGTAACTTTATCATATCCCTCGGTGAGAGCTCAAACCTTTGCATAATTGGCATCATCTTTCTTGGTTATTATTTCGTTCTTATCCATGAGAGCATTTAGAGCTTGTGTCAATCTCCATGTTGTGGTTGGAAAGATTGTAGATTAGAAACGGTTGAAAGATCACGGATGCCACCTGGAGGGGTTGAATAGGAGGTTAAAAACTTTTAAGAGATGGGCTTAACAAGGGCAGAATAAAACTAGCATTTTCTTTTGTCAAGCAAAAAGCCTAGATATACTAAGGTTCATATATATGCACCAACAACTTATGCTAAGCAAAACAAGCAGCACTGCGATAGCAATATAAATTACTTCAAGCAGGAATGCTATCACAATGTAAAGTGCATAATTAAAGAGCTCGGGTATAGAGATAACCGAGGCACGCGGGGACGACGATATTTTACCGAGTTCCTCCCAACAAGGGAATACGTCTTGTTGGAGGGGTGGGCGGTACTAAGACCACCAACGCCACAAGTATTCTCCCGAGCACCCACCACACGACAAGCACCCGTTCCACTATGGGAAACTTCAGGGTGATCACCAAACTTGTACAAGATTGGGGCAATCTCCACAACTTATTGGAGGCTCCCAATAATCGCCACCAAGGCCAATATCTTGGGGAGAGCTCCACAACTTAATTGAATGCCCCACGTACACGCCACAAAGGCCACACAACCGTTTAGGGTTCCAAGAACCCAAGAGGGACAATCTTCTTGATTTAACCAACCAAATCCTCTGGGGAGAACTCAAACCGATGCCTCTAATGCAAATGGTAAGAACACCACAAATATGCTCCAATCCTCATCTCAAGTTCCAACAAAGCTACTAAAGCAATTGGGAGACCAAGAGATGAAGAACACAAGGAGAACACCAAATCCTCCATGATCTAAATCCCAAAGATTCACTCACAAATAGATGATATGGATTGGTCAAATTGTAGGTCTACATCCCCTCTCTCTTCCTCTCAAATATGTGCAAGATTTATTGGAGGGGAAGAAAATAATCAAGCTCAAAAGAGGGTCAAGGCAATGGAAAAAGCTTGATCAAAAAGAGGGAGAAGAGATACTAAAAAAGGAAAATGAGAGGGGGCTTAAAAGGGACCAATAGAATCTGTTGTTGGAGATATGCCCAAGAGGCAATAATAAAGTGGTTATTATTATATCTTTATGTTTATGATAAATATTTACATCCCATGCTATAATTGTATTAATCAGAAACATTAATACTTGTGTGTTTTGTAAACATAAAAGAGTCCCTAGTAAGCCTCTTGTTAAACTAGCTTGTTGATTAATGGATGATCATGGTTTCCTGATCATGGGCATTGGATGTCGTTAATGACAAGATCATGTCATTAGGAGAATGATGTAATGGACACACACCCATAGTAAGCATAGCATAAGAACAAGTCATTAAGTTCATTTTGCTACAAGCTTTTCAAATGCATAGTAACCTAATCCTTCGACCATGAGGTTATGTTAATCACCATCACCGGATGGGTACTTTGATGACATCAAACGCCGCTTCGTAATTGGGTGGTTATAAAGGTGACATTGGGTATTTTGAAAGTATGTGTTGAAGCGCATGGACCAAGATTGGGATTTGTCCATCCATATGACGGATAGATATGCTCTGGGCCCTCTCGGTAGAATGTCATCTAGTTAGCTTGCAAGCATGTGACTAGGTCACAAGGGATGACATATCACGGAACGAGTAAAGAGTACTTATCAGTAACGAGGTAGAACTAGGTATGGAGATACCGACGATCAAACCTCGGATAAGTAGAGTATCGCGTGACAAAGGGAATTGGTTTCGTATGTTAATGGTTCTATCGATCACGAAGTCATCGTTGAATATGTGGGAGCCATTATGGATCTCCAGATCCCCCTGATGGTTATTGATCGGAGAGGTGTCTTCATCATGTCTGCATATTCACGAACTGTAGGGTGACACACTTAAGGTTCGAAGTTGTTTTAAGTATATATGGAATATGCGTTGGAGACCGAATGTTGTTCGGAGTCTCGGATTGGATCCGGGACATCACGAGGAGATCCGGAATTGTCTAGAGAATAAGATTCATATATTAGGGATCATTTTCTAAGTTAGGAAATGTTCCGGAGTGTTTGTATGGAGATTCTAGAAGGTTTCAGAATGTTCTGGAAGGTTCTAGAAGATTTCTTGGAGTTTGCTTGAAAACAAAATAAAGGATCAAGGAGTCTTTGTGGGGGAAGACACGGATTCGTGGGGGAGGAGGATTCCTCCCCTCCTCCCAATCCGTCGGCCAAGGAGGGAGGGGAGTCCTACTCCCATGGCGCCTCCCTCCTTTAAATAGAGGGGAGGGGGCGCCACCCCCTAGACCTCTCCCATAACAAACCCTAGCCGCTGCCTCTCTCCTCCTCCTTCGCTCTGCTCCGGCTTAGGCGAAGCCCTGCAGAATTCTCTACTCCACCAACACCACCACACCGTCGTGCTGCTGGGATTCCATGGAGAAGATCTACTACCTCCGCTTCTCGCTGGAACGGGGAGAGGAAGGTCTGCTTCGACTCCGCACGTGTGACCGACTACAGAAGCGCTGCCGGAACGCGGCGCCGGAAGGATCGTCCACACGATCTTGAGATCGGCAAGTGATCGACTACATCAACCACGAGATCCGATATCGTAATGCTTTCGGGTCTACAAGGGTTAGTACAGGTCTATCTCGTTGCACATGTCTAATAGATTGGATCTTTGCTTTTATCTAGATTAGATCTGGGTTTTGTTTGTTCTTGCGGTAGAATTTTTTTGTTTTCCATGCTACGAACCCATCATCTGCCCGTTGGGGAAAATCTCGACCTGGGCCGGTAGTACCGGATTGGGCTGGTACTACCGGACCCTGACTAGCGAAGCGAAGTAAGAAGCCAACATGGGCGATCTGACAAGCAAGGTCAATGCGGGGCAGCAAGCGAGCAGTGCGCGAGAGAGGAGAAAAGCAGCGCACGGGATCACGGCGGGGCAAGGGTGCGCGAGCGACCTGTGCGTGCGGGAGCCAGGTGAGCACGCGTGTGATGGAAGGCTGGGAGAAGGCCGCGGCAGCAGGGAGCCAGGCGAGCAGACGGTGGGTCGGCCCGGTAGTAACGGCCATGCCAGCGGTACTACCCTAGGCCGGTACTGCCGGTCCTGGGCCAGGTCGCTACTGGGCAGGCCAGAGGGAGGAGGCCGTGAGCAAGTGCGGTCGGTAGCAGCGGCGGTAGTACCTCCCGGCCCAGAGACAAAACCCTTTTTCCTTTTTTTCTTTTTAAATAAAAGGCAAACTTCAAACCTTAATAACTTGAGTTAGGAAACTCCGATTTACCTGAAACCAATTTTGTTGGAAAGAGGACAATAAGAGCTACCAAACAAAATATTGGATACCACCAAGTGAGAATGTATCAAGTATTATAATGTGAGATACCTCCCTTGGTTAGGATCTAGAAAACCTCCAAGAACAAAACTGCAATAAGATATAAAAGGGATATTCGATTTTGACGAACTAGAGCTTGTAATGAAAACAAGCTCTAGAACCAAACATGGATAAGATCCAAATAACAACCAAGAAAGATGTTGCTAAGTATGCAAAGGTTTGAGCTCTCTCTGAAAGATATGATCGAGTTACTCACTCGAGAGCCCCTCTTGATAGTACAACAATCTATCCTAAACCCGGTCTCCAACATGAGACCAGCAAAAGGGAAAACCTATCAAGAATATACCTTTTACTTAAGCAATCCACTTGATCTCGATGATGACGATCTTGTCCTTCTCAAGATGGACACCTTTCTTGATTTGTCTTTCATGATCTTGCTAGATGAAGACGTGCACTTTGCTCCCCCATACACCATGGGGAAACCTTTACTTTGACATTGTCTTCATCGATCCATGATCACCGAGGATGGCAAGCATCAAACATGAGATCTTCTATAGATGGCACATTTTGAGCTTGCACAACACATCTTCTTCATTTTTTATACCTTGAAGCCAACACATGCTCCAAGCGATGCCAATGGACAATTCCTACAAGTGTAACTTAATACAAACATTAGTCTATAAATATTGTCATTAATTACCAAAACCACACATGGGGACCCACATGCTCTTTTAGATGTGTTCCTTCAAAACTCAAGTACAATTATTCCCATAATAATATTAAAGCAAAGAGGCAAAGTGTGAATCCACATTCACGAAAAAAGGAAAAATATTTTTGTATTTTGAGGATAGAGATTAAATAATATAAAAGACCTTGCGACCAAGCAAGGAACTAAGAAAAAACAAACAAAAAAGAAAAGCAAACTAAAAACAAAAGCAAACTGAAAACAAAAGCAAAGTGTTGGAACAAACCAACATGAGTGTTTCAAAGCTCTCAAGGAGCTGGAGTACAACCTCATTATTACACAAATAAAATTGCTGAGGGAACACATCCCCAATCTCATGCTTTTGCAAGCCCTTTTGTTTCTCATTGTGGTGGTGGTGGATAATATCCCATGTTCCATTGGTTGATACAATCATGGAACTTGGTGGCGAGGTTGGCAGTAGCATCTCAGAGGTTGATGGACAGGTTGTTCATGTTTTGGATATTTCCTTCGAGAGCATAGATATGTTCATAGGTGGTGTAGTAGTTTGGTGGCTACACATCTTGTTCGGGTCCTTCTTATTCTACTTCTTCATCTTCTCCTTCCTTTCCCATGGGTATTTGTTGTTGGGGTAGACTTGCCTCAACCTGCGCGTCATAACGCAAATGTCTATCCTCGATAGAGAATAGACCATTAGGCAATGGAGCTGGGATCAAGTGGTCCGTTCCATGTATATCAAGGAGGTATCTACCATTAGTTCTAGAAATCATACCACAAGCTCTCATAGTATAAAAACCAAGATGGCGACTTCCTGTCAACGGTTGGATGTTACCTAGGTTGATGTGTAATGCGCGTTCAAGAACGGTTATGACTCCTCCTCTGCAAATGGATCCTCGAGACTGCAAAGCTTGATGCTTACGGTAAAACACAAGATGGACACCCAAATTTGGTGTTAAGTTACAGTTAATAATTGAAGATTTAGCAAGGATCATATGTCCTCCTCATTGACTCTAGTGAACTCACCATGTGCCTGCAAGGTGTTATCAATAACGTAAAATAAATAATGAATAGCAGGATGATCAATTTGGTTCCCCTTGGGAGTGTTTCCACGAATCCTCATTCTATTAAAGTACTCCCAAGGTGCAGGATTTAAAACAAAGGTGGTGGACCGTATGTCGGTGGTTTTGTTTGCAAAACCGAAAGTAGTGATCCCATTGGTTGAGTGTCAAGGAGTACTCACAGTTCATAAGACGGAAGTTAATGCGATCAACTCCAGGCATTTGCTCCTCGGAACAATAGTGAGAGCACACCGTATGTGTCAAAGTGCTGAGAAACTCAAGCGTCAAGCGGTGGTACATGGCGATATCCTGAAATACAAAGTCATACAAACCGATATTATTGCGGAGTAAATCGAGATCGACACGAATGCCAAGTTGGTTCAGGATATAGGGACACGCCCACTTGGTGCACTTGATCTCTCGGAGCTTGAGATGGTCGAAACGGTTCAACTGAAACTCCTGGGTGAACGCGATACCAAGTGACTCGGGGGGTCAACGTATCAACGGGTGGTGCGGCTTGTTTCACATCCATCACACGTTACAGATCCTCATGTTCATCTAAAACAAAATAAATAAATAAATAAATAAATGCTAAAAACTTATCCAATAGAAACATAGAATAAACGATCCTCTACATTTTTCACAAAAGAAACTCCTCTAAAAACAATACTAAGCATGCTAAATATCAAGATTAGCTCAAGAACAAGACCTAAGTCTAGATTGATAATGGTGAAAGATTGAGCAGAGTTTTGTTGCAAATAAGTTGGGGATCGAAGGAGAAACATACCTTAGATCAATTGGCTGCAAGGAATCAAGGAAATGTTGAGTAAATTTGAAGATCCAATGGAGGTGGTTTGGAGTTTGGAGGTAGAATAAAGAGAAATTTCTATATTTGAAATTTTAGGGTTACCTCCTCCAGGGTGATATGGCGGCCGTGTATGTGGTACAGGTAGGCGGTACGGCCGGAGCCCGCCCGTACCGAGTGACAAACATTGGGGTCAATGGTTCCCTTCCGGCGATTCACGTGCGCCCGTACTACTAGTCGTTATGCGAGCAGTGCATTTTCTTGAAATCTGATGTTTTGCTCGAGGGTATGGTACGGGCGGCTCTGGTCGTACCAGTGGTCATTACGACCCTTGAGTCCTGCGACCGCAAATCAAAGTTCCTATTTTCTTGAGCCTCGATGTGGTACGGCCGCACAATACAGGGTCTTCTAGTCATACCATTGGTCGTTATGCGGACAGAAAGCCGAAAAACTCAAGAATTTGGTTAGTAGTTTTGTGCGCATTTACACATCTTAGCAAAGGACAAAATAACAGCAAATAGACCTCATTCAAATCAGCAATACCTTTTAGGTCATGTGTTAGTAACATAAAAGATCGAGGATTAACTTATTTCTTCTCCTCTCTCTAAAGGTTTCTTGAGCACTCGCTATTAAAAAACAAATAAAGCTGCACAAAACTAACACAAGTGTAAAAACTTATATTTCATATGGTTTGCCTCCCATGAAGCGCTTCTAGTTAAAGTCAATTAGCTTGACCCAGATGGTAATCATTTAGGTTTAGTGAGCAGAACACCCACTCCAAAGTAATTGGCTTTCAGGGGAATTATATCATCATCTTCATTATTAGGTTTGGCCTTCTTCTTACTAGGGATGTGGACTATAAAAGGATCTCTAGACGGTAGTACTATTCTCACATTCCCTTCATGTAAATTGATTAAAGATTTAATAGTTCTTAGGAATGGACTACCTAGGATTATAGGTGCTATGAGATCTTTAGGCATGTCCACTATGACAAGATCAATAAGAGCGGGACTTCCTTTAATTTCAACAACTATGTTTCTTTTATCCCAACAGCTTGTTTATAAGTTGAATCCGCTAGATGGAGTCTCATTTCAGTGGTTGTAAAAGGCCCCAAGTTTAACTTATCAAATAGACTTTTGGAAATTGTTGAGATGCTTGCACCAAGATCACAAATTGCAGATATCTCATTAAGCCCAATTTTAATTTTAATAGTGGGCTCAAATATACCGTCTAGCTTAGCAGGAAGCTTATCAGCTAGTCTTTTATACTCCATCTCTAATTCTCGAACTTTAGATGCTACTTGTTGAATAAATTGTTGATACATAGAATCATTACCTTGTACCGGGATTCTTTACGGTGATCATATTTAGTAGATCTTCCATGGTGTATTCAGGTGAATGTGCGTTGCTATAGTCTAGCTCTTCAAGCTTCTCTTCAGTCATTTCCATCCTTATCATCTTGAGGTCTTCTACTGGATTTGGCTCGGGCTTCCTAGCAAACTTTGCTAGTATGAGCGCTTGGCTCCCAGCTACCTTGCCCAATTGAGCCTCTACGGTCTTTGTCCTTTCCTATAGAGCATGCACATCATGTCTAATTGCAACGACTTGGTTAGATAATTTATCTATAATACTTTCATGGTTCTCCATGATTTTAATAAGCATATTATTTTGCTCGGTTTGAGCTTGCATAAAGGTTCTAATAGTTTTCATCAAAGGAGAGATTGCCATTATTTGCTCTATTATGATTATCATAATTATTGTAAGTAGATCCTGCAGGATTAGAATAATGTTTTTGAACATTAGAAGTAAAATTTTTGGTTCTTCCAAGCAGGATTATAAGGGGTGTGAGCTATAAAATTAACATCATTAACATCGGTAGAGATAGCACTAACTTGGGTATCTTTCTTACCTCTTACTATATTGAGTAACTCATCTACCTTATATATAAGCTCTTCATTGTTTACCTCGGTGATTGAATTCACTCCTTTTGAGGTTCTTTCCACATGCCATTGGGCATGAATGTTTTGCATATCATCAAGTGATTTTTTTTGCAACACTCACTTGCTTTTCCATGATTGTTCCTTATGTATCTAGCATAGATTTAGACATTGGGTTAAGACCATTTATTATATACTAAAAGCAATATAAGGGTGTTTTTCGAGGCACTAGGTCGATCCACATCACCTAAATTATCTCAACTATTGGATCTACAATTTAAGGCCATGATTTAGTTAACTGATTAGTACAACATAACAAATAAAAGAATAGCCCGACTCCAACACATGGCATGAGTTCAACACGTCACGTAGGAGTCCTAGGCAGAGAACACATATATACACAGAAAAACATGGCACATAGTTTCCTCTCGCCCATTACCTTTGTCATCCATCCTTGTATCTTTGAATCCATCGAGATATCCCTCTCAGGTTGTTACTTTCAAGGCAGTCGGCTGCCGACAGCGGCGACAATTATCTTTGTCTCCATGACAACCTGCACCGACCGACTCCATAGTGGCTTGTAAGGAGCCTGCTTCCAGGAGCCCCAAGGTTTGCTGTGCACACTGCACCCTGGGCTATGCAACGACCCCTACTTCGACAAACAGATTTGGTATCATCGGTATCCTCTTGGTCAGTAATCTTCCTCACTGCCACCAGACTCCTTCCTTGAAATGAACCCCTTTGGTGTAGTTCTAAGAGCGGCCCCGACTTTTGTGAAGTCTTGGCTTTATTATCTGTTGTCGACACATAAAATGAGTGACAATGAGCCATCTATTACAGTACTTTTCAGAAAATGTATTTTTTAATCCTTCATGCAAGCAGGGCATAGCTGATGTGAACTCAGGTCTGTTGATGGTGATTAGTGTGACCAATGCAATGTTGGGTTGAATACCTAATTCAGTTTGCTTCTATAAAATAAAGAGCCCCAATGTATTTACAGAATAAGTTACTACCACAGGAAAACGGGCAAAGGCAGCTATGCATGTTTAAGTCTTTAGTTCATTAATTATTACTCCACTAAGTTTTTTTCTTCACATTTAGTGTCTACGATCCCAAATATACTTGCAAGTAATACTTTTGAAGTATATAGATGAATACCATCAACCCGAAGCCACCTCACTAACCTCAAACGCTGACAAGCTTGATGAAGAGGGTGCCCATGTGTGGACCATGTGCTCTAACCTCGCACCTACGAACATCATCTTAAAACCGGAGGCCTCACAAACAGGCCCGGTCCTAAGATTTCAGGGGCCCAGGGCGAAACTTAAATTTTGGGCCCTGTTATAGAACTTTTAAATAATGTAAACCATACATGTTATAAATAAAAAATTTAGAGAGTCTCTTATTTCAATATTTATATCAAATAATTTGAGCAAGCAAGCCACCTCATTAAAAATCTTTCAGTCCCCTTAGGTATCCTAGTAAGGAAAAGAGTGCGTCTGAACCTTGCTGCTCCAATAGTGCAATTACATATTACCTCAGAAATTTCTTCTCACACTTCTAGATGCGAAGTCATTGATGATGGTATCAATATCAATCTCATCTAATAATTTCTTCTCGATGCATATAGTAGCCAAACCATTTAACCTCTCTTGCGACATTGTAGACCTCAGATGGTTCTTCAACAATTTCAACTTTGAAAAGCTTCTTTCAGCCGATGCCACAGTCACAGGAAAAGTAAATAAGATCCGATAAGCAATATAAATATTAGGATAGCAATCGGCTGCTCTGACATACTCAAAAATTTCCAAACCAGTCATTGATTTATTTGGCAAAGTATACCGGAGAACACCTAACTCAGAAATTAGATCGTTTAACTCAGCATCACATGCACCACTTTCTAGAGATAAAGTGTGCGCAAGTTTAGTGCAACGATCTTTTATATGAGAACCATCCAATGACTTTAATGTTACCGAACTCATTAAAAACCCAAATATGCTTTGGAAGGATTGGAGTTCTTCAAACCAGCTTTTCAGTGATGTGATTGCCATATCAACCATGACTAGAAAGTAGTTAACTTTAAAAGCATCCTCAGTTTGCAAGATTGCTTCATCATAGTCAATTTTATCAAAGTGTTTCTTCCTCTGAGATTTACACTTTACTGGCAGTGATGGCTCTACGCCCATTTCAGATACAATTTCCTTCGCAGTGATCAAACAAGAAGCAAACCCATCATTTCTGAAATTTAGAAAGTAAGTACGTATATCTTCACTTTGCTGTAAGGTAGAGTAAATGTACAAGGATGGAGATTGCAACTTCTTGCTCACTCCATTTACAGCAAATAAAATTTAGTGCCAAATAACCATACCAAATATGAACTCAAAGCTGCCAAGTACTTCAAATAATTTTTTTGCATCTGTTCTATCCTTGGGTTCATTTTCACGATCTTCACTCAACTCATACAAAGCTGACCTCAGTTGACATGGTTGATTTCTAATTGCCTTGAAACTTTTGATCCTACTCTCTCAACGAGTATTAGACAAAGATTTCATAGTAAAACCTTCCACATGGCAAAGCAAACAACTCCATCGTTTGGTAGACCCAGCAAATAGAACATATATCCGTTGCACAATTCCAAAAAAGGAAACAGATTTACCACAAGATTTAGCCATATCACACAAAGTGAGATTAAGACTATGACAAGCGCATGGCATGTATAAAGCTCTTCGGTTTATTTTTAGCAATCGACTTTGCACTCCTTTGTTTTTACCTTTCATATTAGAGCCATTATCATAACCTTGACCTCTAATGTCATCAATATTAAGACCATGAGACTTGATAGATTCAACCAATACATCAAAAAGCCCTTCACCAGATGTGTCATGCACCACCAAGAAACCAAGAAAGAATTCCTCAATTTTAATGCTGCCATCAATAATATGAACACATCGAACCAATAAACTCATTTGTTCTTGGTGACTGACATCTGGAGTACAATCAAGAATAACTGAGAAATATTTGGCCTCTTTAACAATCTTGATAACAGAACTTGTAATGCTAGAACCCATGAGAAAAATCAACTCATTCTGAATTTTATGGCTAAGATAATGATGATGAATCTCTTTGTTCTGAATGCGTTGATGTGTTCTTGCATTACCAAGTCAAACTCGGCAACCATCTCAACACAAGCTAAGAAATTACCATTAAGATCATTGTAAAGCTGCTCACTAGATACTCTGAATGCCAAATTGCATTTACCAAGATATTTCACAATAGCAATTATTCTTAACAAAACTAGCCTTATGCGCTCCTTCTCCTTTGTGATCTGGTGGTGTATATCTTTATCTATTGTCTCATGTTTGCTCAATCTAGTTCTCAACTCACTCCAAGAGTTCATGTTTGTAATATGGTCTACACTAGCTTCATGTTCTTGTAACCTCTCTGTGATGTGTTTCCAATCTCTAAACCCATCATGCCCTAGTGCACTCTTGCACTTGAGATGATTGAACAACTTACAGCAAAAACAAAACACTCTGTCAACGTGTTTCGAATATACTAACCATTTGCGATCGCGTACCTCTCCATTGCTCATTTTTCTAGAGTAATGGGCATAAGAAAAATGTCTTAATTTGCGATCTAACGGAAACTGAATATTTTCTTCTCTGATAGGACCCTTCTCCACTAATGTGTCCCTTGCTTTGTTATCAAGACTAGTCCAATTTGCTGAGTCATAAATATCCACACTAATCGGTTCCGCATCAACATTAGCAGGTTGTGTAGGAGATGAATTAAATGCGTGCTCAGAATCACTCACATTATTATCATCCATGTTGGTGTCAATGTTTTCTTTTTCCGGATCATCATTAGTTTGCTTCTCCACAAGAACCAATGTCAACTCGTCTGGGTTGTTTGAAGCGGTTGTGTTATTCTTCAAAAATTTGTCAAGAGCTCCTCTTTGTGATTGTATCAACGCATTTGTTTCTCTTCTTCATTTCCTTTTCGCACTACCGGATGGACATTTCTTTGGTGGCATAAAACCCTTCTTAGATGCCATAACCACGCTGAAAATAAATAGATAATTACTAATTAAAATTACATTAGTAAACTAGGGCATAGACTACACGGAGAATTAGAGAAATAATGCTACCTGCTGGCGAATTGGCATGGGCGATTGGCGTCTGGCGATGGCGAATTGGTGACAGGCGATGGCATCTGGGTCTGGCGATGGGCGATGGCCTCTGGGCTAGGCGGTCTGGCGATGGGCGATGGCGCGTCTCGCGTCTGGCGTAATTTGGAACGAAGGCAGTAGATGGGGGGCCTGGCGATGGGCGATTGGCGTCTGGAAACTAGAGATGGCGATGGGCGATGGCGTCTGGAGACTGGAGATGGCGATGGACGATGGCGATGGGCAATGGCGTCTGGCGATGGGCGATGGCGATGGGTGATGGGCCGATGGAGAATTGGCGATTGGATTGGCGATGGCGTCCCGACTCCCGCATCCGCGTCTGGCGAGGCGAAGTGGCGATTGGCGATCAAGAATTCACGATGGGTGATCCCTCCGGAGTCCCGAGTCCGGACCGGATAGGAGGAAGTCGGTATTGGGCTTTGTAGAAACGGCCCAACTATTAAGCTGCTAATTTTTTTTTTGGATGGACACAGGTATTGGGCTATGTAGAAACATATCTGTGGGGGGCCCCTGAAAAATTTGGGCCCGGGGCGGCTGCCCCCCCCCCTTGGGCTGGGCCTGCTCATAAATCACCCAATGGCAGACCAAAAGCACAAACCAGACTGGCATACTCTCAGCGTGCACCACCGAGGCAGAAACTATACCCAGTAATTAGGGAAATGTTCGGACTATTATGAAAGAAGAAAATTATTGTGCAGAGCATACTAAAAGACTTAGTAGACAACTTCAAAATAAAGATAAGCCCATCTGTTTGCATGCATGCACTGTCATCCAAACGTAATTTCTTAGTAGCATGAAATGTCATGTCTCTTAAATTTTGCAGACACATAGGACAATATTTTGCATGGTTTATGAATTAGCATCCGTGAGTCGGCTAAGTGGGAGCAAGGAAAAAGATTCAAGCCAAAATTTCCTATGTACGATAGCTTCATGGAACCTGTTAAACAGATGGTAGTGGTAGGTGAACAGAAGTGATGCAGCATGATGTCAATCTTTGAATATTATGATATCATTAAGCTTGTATATCGATTGTAGTTATTATGAACCTACGGTTTCAACCAGTTTTATTTATCAACAATTTTGAACTCACACATGCCCAACACGAGGCAAACATATAATATCAAGATGCACAATTTACAGGTGAATAATTAGTTAGCATATATAATTGGGTTTTCATCAAGTTGATTAAGAAGGCATGCTTAAGAAACATAATCTAATGATACTTCAATTTGAACTATTAAAACTATACGAAGTTCAAAAATTATTTGGTCGTCAATCTTGTGGACATCATGACCGTTAGATCTAGATAATCATACCTAGACTTATCATGTGCATTGTATCTATATGACCGTACATGAAATGGTCGTGTCCATGAAATGCTAAGATTATTTGGCGCATTGTGTTCTTTACTTATAATATTCCACCTCCGGACAATATCATTAATATGTTTGGGAATTAATTGAATGGGATGGATAGGCATAATAAAGCTAGCATACGAATAGGGGTATCGGCTTTATGTTGGTCAATATGAAAATGTCGCAATGCTATTATTTTTAACAAGGCTCGAGTTCATTCTTTTTTGCAGGTTATTATTACAACGTCTCAGTGGATCCAACTTTGGGCTTTTTTGCTCCCGAAACATCAACGGGATACGATGGTTTCTGGGTGCAACCGTCTGGTGATGGCAGCTCGGGATATCTATTACCTAGTTTCGTGGCGGCATTCTAGTAGATTGAGAGATGTTAACCGTTTGTAGGCTACTCTCTAGTAGCTGTCTTGTCTTATTCAGATGTTTGGTGTTTGTATCCACCCTCTCTGACCCTTGAGATGTTTTTTGGCACTATCGAAAATAAGTAATAAATTGGGCTTTGTGCATCCTAGGATGCAGAGGCCGGGGTCTACCCCCATTTCGAAAAAAAACTTAAGATGTATCTATATAACTATACCTAAATAGACTACATCTATTAGTTTTACAAAATTCTACAAAATAAATCACACCAATAAGATCCTGTAACAGTATCTAAGAAGTTCGCATCCATTAGATCTTCATAATAGTTAATACTTCAAAGACCATAATATCATTCTAGGGATCATACATTTGCATTTGTAAATACGAAACAAAATAAGATTTATAAGTGTACATGTTCATTGTCAGTTAGATTATACACCTGAGTTGAACATGTTAGTCCTTAACAAAAACATCAATGCTCATATAATGCAATGATCAAATACACAATTTGGCCTCTATTATAAAAAGCATAGCAATGAAAGTTTGGTGTTCCCATCTCATTCTATGTAAAAAAGCAGTACTATGGAAACATACAGAATGCTTGTGGGGAGATACGTAGAAAAATTACACGGTTCTATAATCAAATTAATTATAAGATGAATCAAAAGAAAAAAGTTTTAATAAAAAAATGGATCAATCTCGGTGCAATCTGAATTTCTTAAAAGAGTTGTTACTCTTCCTTTGTGATTCACAAAATAACATACATGTATAAAGCTATAAACCTCAGAAATCCAATTCGTGTCACGGGTGGAAATGAACTCATTTTATGAAAACCTATTTTAAAATGTCAATTCTCAACAAAAAAACTGCACGTATATTCGAACATTATATGTTCGTACACAAGTTTTCATGGGGAAAGAATATTCTAGGTGTCCCATGTAAAAAAGACAAATTTCAATGCTCCAACGTATCTATTCATGAGTATGTTTTTTGTCTTTTTATCACATAAAATGTCCATTTTTGCTGAAAACTTGTGTACAGACATAGAATGTCCGGATGTACATACAAATTTCCGTTCAATTTTTTTTGACAATTTAAAATTTATTTTTTATGTATTTTACGTAATGGGTTCATTTGCACCTATGAGCCAAACTCTACAAATCACACTATAATTGAGTCATATGAATTACGGGTAAGTTTCATGAGTCTCATCGCAACACAAGACATGGCTCTGTAACCAGGTTATTTAGGAGAAAATTAATATCATCAGATTTTCCGTACAAGATGTTTCATAGTTCTTATTTTGTTACTTAATAGTATAAAATTATCAAATTCAAACATGTACAAATATATTTATCTCTAAAACATGGTGTACTTTACGATGATGGAGGTAAATGGATAAAACAAATCATAAGGTAGGAAATAAATATTTCATATCTTTGAGAAATTAAAAATGGTGCCCTCGCATTTGCGAGGGCCACCTTTCTAGTTATAAAATAAGTGTAATATAAGTCATTCTTCCATCCCATGATTAGGATAATTCATTATAGATTCTTTCATCATTTCCCATGCAAGCACTAGTGGCTCGCGATCTTCTTGTCTAAAACTTGTAATGTTGGATCTTAGTTGCATAGTTTTAGCATGGGAAAAAAATAGTCATAAAAATATTAGTACATTCCTCCCAAAAATTAATAGTGTCCTTAGGTAGAACTAGAAATCAGTCATTAGCATTTCCTCTAAGAGAGAAAGGAAACAAACGTAATTTAACAACAGATCTACATCCTTAATACACATCATGTCGCAAATTTCAGTAAAAGTATTTAAGTACAAACCTATTCTCAAAAGATGAGCCCCCAAATTGGTTTTGCTGAACCAAACTTATTAGGTTAGGCTTAATTTTATATGCTTCCGTATCAAGAGCGGGCTGCGTAATAGGTGCACAAATAAAATCATTTGATGGGAGTAGCATAATCCCCAAGTCTCTTTTGATCCATGGCTCTTTATAATTTTTGTATATTTAAAGTAAAAAACAAATAACAAGAAACTATTTTTTGAGGGATTTCAAATAGATAACAAGAAAGTAAACTAATAACAAGAAATAAACTACAAACAAATAATAAAGTGACCTTGTGCGCCCAGAGTATCTATCTGTCACTCGGATGTGCAAATCCTGATCTTGATACATAAGCATCAAAAGTTCCTTTGGAATACCCAATACACACCTTTATGGTCATCGAGTTATGGACATGATGTTTGATGTGATCAAGGCAGCCTCGGGAGACATTGATTAATATGATCTCATGGACGAAGGACTAAAATACTACGCTTTGCTAGATATGGCAATGTTAAACTTTGTGACTAGATCACATTGCAATACTAGGGTTAGGTGTTATGCATCATTTCATTCATCTAATTAAGTGACCTTGTTGTTAGTTGTTCTGTAAAGTCTATGATCGAGAAACCTCGATTATCAGCTGCCTAACGAACTAGTCTAGAGGATACTAGGGATCTGGTTTATTTATATACCACACACGTTTTAATGTTTCCACTTAATACAATTATAGCATGATACAAAACTATTATGAACTAATGAGATATGTCAATAAAAAACATCTTTCTTATTGGCCTCTAGGGCATATCTCCTTCAACGCTCCCTCTCCTACCCCACATCGCTGGATGGTGGGCCGCGTGCTCCCCCTTGCCCATGTGTCGGTAGCTATGTGCGATGGCACTCCATGTGAGAGGCATATGGAGGGAGACAGGCGCTTCGCACCCGCCTGGTCGTTGGGCCCATCAATGGTCGACGTGGCAGCAGAAACCCACATCCGATGTGGGTTCTCGCGGTAGAGGTTCGACATGGTAGCCAAAACCGTCGCCCTTCGCGGGTTCTCGTCGCCGATTGCCAATGTGGTGGTGGAGGCTCGCAATGTCCGTGCATTCTCACGGTCTATAACTGAGCTAGCAACGGGAAACCCTCGTCGTTCGCGGTTCCTCGCGTCGGTGCCTTGCGGTGAGTCTCGTTTGCATGGTAAAAGGCTCTTCCATATGGCGAGATCGTGCAGTGGCGACGTTCTTGCGAGAAAACGGCTCTTGCATATTGTATTTGTACCGCTTAGGTCAGTTTGTCACACCAACCTCGCGCTGAAAGGCTTTGCATGGCCTTTTCTGGCTTTTCCAGCTTTCTGTCGCGTATACATATGTCATCTTTTCCTTTTTGTTTTGGTCCACGTTATTTCTGAACTATCTTCTCCTTTCCTCTTCTTCCATCTAGCTTCGTTCTATATGATAACTTTGACGTTTTTTCTGTTTTGCGAGCTTCTCGTCAGCCTCTTGCGACGGTAAGTGCCATATGGCCTTTTACGAGCTCTTCTCTTCTTAGTCCAGGCCTTTCCTTTGTGCTTACTCGTGTTGATGCTGACTTGTTTTTCCTCTTTGTTTTCTAGATTTACACCGTAGCCTATGGGATACCATGTTTTTACAAAACACGAGTCCTCCGCTAATGTCTTATGTCATGCTCCGACGACTGCGGGTACGTATGCTTTACCCAGACACATGTCGATGACGACTGCTAATGCTAATACATTGTAAGTGCATTCTTCTTCTTCCCCTCGCCTTTTGTTCCTACCGTTTTCGCGTGTTTTTTCCTACTAATTTCTTTCTTCTTTTCCCTACACTTTTGATCTCCAACTCATGCTGCTAGGGTCTAGAGCAGAACAGAGGTCGTCCCAATGCGCCATCTCCTTTTTTTGATTGAATCATGAGGAGGTGAGTTTCATCAATTCGTATTCTTTGACATTTGGTTCTACATGTTTTTTTGTTGTTCATCTATATTGCAAGGTCCACTGTCCGGTGCATGCGACGGAGTGATGTTCCTAGACTTTACGGTGTGTCTTCTACGCGTGTTAATCTTCTTATTATTTCATTATCTCTTATTGATAAACATCCGCATTGACTGTCGTGCTATATTTATTTTGTCGTTTATTTTAGGAGAGGCTGCGGTGATCTTCGAGATTTCGGTGAGAGAAGGAACATGCTCCACAACTTGGCAGCCTCTAGACTACGGTAAACACAACGTAGGTCTACTTCGGTGCTTCTTATTTCTTTGTACGTATCTTCTTTGATGAATTCATGTATTGTCGTTATTTATTTCTTCTTACGTTACATAGGTTCTACTATGTGACATATCTTTTTTGGGCATACATGTATGCGATCATGTGCGGAAAAGACCACAAAAGGGATAGCCAACCGATTGGCCTGCGCACTACAGATGTAGAAGACTGAGAGGCAACTGTCGGTTTATCGACGTGTTTTTTGGCTATCTCGGAGCAAGCCAGTTGACTATCTGAGATGGCAACGACGGTCATGCGCCTATGCACTGGATACTTGGAGCAGCGCCTGCGGATGATCGAGTTCATTGGATATATCAAGCAAAAGGGCATTGTGTCATAGCTGGACCCGACGTGGGTCGTGACGGCCGCTAGGCTGACGCGGCCTCTAAGCGTGGATTCTAGCTCTATTGTGTCGTTTTGCATAGTGTATAGGTATTCTCTTAATATTAGAACTAAGGGATATGAATGTTTGAAGTGTAAACTATTTATCTACTAGACTTTTCTATGCTGGGACGGCTGGTAGGCATAACGCGTAATGAGAAAATTCGTTTATTGAGATGGATAGATTACAATACCGAGAAACGTGAACATGCCGCGTAATGTCTCCACGCACACATAATACTGTTTTATACTCGGTATCACGCAGAAAAAACGTATCGGAGAGCCCCTATAAAAAAATAACAAACCGTACACGTTCTCACATACATGTCTAGTTGTATACAAATCTAAATCATTGAAAGTAGGTAGAACATACAAATCATACTTCTTCTATGCATGATGAAAACCAGAAATAAGGAAGAACATTTCATATATACAGACAAAACGTCAGAAGAAAATTTTCGTAGCATATACTCGATTTTACACCAGCACACAAATTATTTTAAATGGAACATCGTACAAACTGTTTCAAAATATGAAAGCATATACACTATTTCAGATAGGACAACATATAATTTATTTGAAACAAAAGAAAGTGTCTTGATCCTATACACATAAGAACGTAAATAGGGTAGAAACCCTATACAAAAGCCAAGGACAGGGAGAAAATATCCAATACATCTACCTAATTCTTTGTGACGTCTTCCCAAATGGACTGTTCCTGAGGAGCACCATTGTCATTGGACAAACTTCCTCTCCTAGACTTGTCGTCGGTGCTCATCAACACCTCATCGACTCCCTCTGTGACCTTGTTGAAGCTCATGTTTTGATGGATGTCATCCACTCCTATCTTGTTAGCACCCGACGCGATACGAAAATGCTGGTGAGACAAAAACTAAAGACACGCGGGAATCTCATCCTCCCATTCCTTAGGAGAAAGATTAGAGCGAGGTCTTCGACGTCGACAACTTACCTTCAAAGTCGCAGACGGCGGCTCTAGAACCAATAAAGAGGCACGAACGCAAGTACGGATAGACGATGAAGATCTAGCGGTTCCTCTAATGCACCGATGCCTAGGTATGACGCGCAAGTAGGCCATGGAAGACGATGCTCTTGTAGAGGCGAGCAAACCGAAGAGAGTGAAGAAGAGAAAACACAAGGTCCTTGTATGATGCAGAGAGAAGGGCTAGGAAAATGTGTATAAGTATCTAGAGAGTAGCATACCAAAAATGCTACTTAAGGAGCATTTAAGGTACATAGTGGGAAGAACAGTGAGCCTTAGAGGCTACAACTGAATACGGTTTGCAGCTAGCCGAACGAAAAATAGACATGCAACGAAACATACCATGAAGCTGCATGAGCTATGAAACATTGCAAAGAAAAACACATAGCATAGCGAATAACAAAGAACAAAAAATAGCATAGCATAGCGAATAACAAAGAACAAAAAATTAAAGTTTTTTATTTCTTCATGATTACATCCAAACATCCAACACGTTCCAATACATGCATAAGACGCGGATAATGTACAACAAACCTGGCCTAAAGTACTATGCTACTCACAACACATCTAACCTAAATAACTATTCTACACCTTAAGTCGCCTTTAAGCGCAGAAGCCTCTAGACGACCAACAACCATGTACATGTACATCGGCTGCACAAAAACCAAGAATATGTATTAGTGATTAGTAGATCTACCAAAACATGCAGGAAAAAACTAGCGAGAAAAAATATGCCTAAATAACTACGAGATACCTTTGGTCTTTTATGCGCAGAATCCCCTCGATGATAGTGCAAACACACACACACACATCTCCTAAAAAGCAGGCAAATTTATTAGCGATCAGTAACTTGCCGCAAAACGAAGAGTAAAATGATAGCAAGAAGAAAACACATGTAAAGATCGAACTACGGGTTACTTTTGGTCCCTTTTACAATTTTGACTTAGAAGCATCTCGCCGAACAACATCCGCGTCCAGACACATCCTCTGAAAAAACAAAGCGAACAAATGAGTGATTAGTAAATACGCGTAAATATGAAGAAAGAAACATTAGCGAGGAAGAAATGTGTTTCAAAAGAAAAACGAAAAGTCTAACATGTAAAGTTAGAGCTAACGAACAAATAGACCACCAGATAGCGTTCGACGTGTCCTATCCTTACACGCACGCCCTCCAAGAGGAGAAGACGAAGGGGAAGCACCGTGACAATTCTTGCATATCGACAGCGGTGCACACGATAAACTGGAGTAATATTCGATCCAACGTTGTCTAAAGAACAACTAGCATTGGATCGAATGAGACTCCTACCTAGCAAAAGGCTATTCGAGAACAACACGTGGAGAGGAAAGAGAAGAATCAATGTACTACATTAGCGAGTTGACTGTGAGGAAGTACTATAGAGAGCCGGAGCCGTAAGTAGAGTCCAAAGCTAGAGTACGCATGAAGTAGCGTGTCTCCAGCGCGTACCGGATTCACCTATCGTTCTTGCTACCAGTGCAGGATCTCACCGTGACAACCCACGACCATCTATAGACTACGCTGACAGGAGAGAGAGATAACGCTGCCAGGTAGGCTATGAATGGGTCACACAACACAATCTTGCCGCGATAACCCGTGTCGTGTAAGAAGCCGCGATCGACATGAGCTTACGACACCACATCATATTTGGACAACCCCACTTCCGCGAGAAACAACAATCGGCATGGGCTTATGGCGTCACGTAAGCTCCGTACGGGCCCCATTGACGTGATAACCCACATCCGGTCAAACTATACGCCGCCACGCCGGCTCTGGGTGGGCCTCGTGTCCGCGAGAAAATACGGTCGTCTAGGATCTATGTTGCCACGTCGGCTGCGAGTGGGCGCCATGTCCGTGAGAAACGCGACCGGCAGGGATCGCCTCTTGGAAGAGCAGGGCTCCGTTGCGTCGGTGTCGCTTGTCCTTTCCGGCGTCCATCCCACGGCCTAAAAAAATCAGAACGACGTGGATATCAGTTTGGTACTAAACATTCTAGCGCTATTATTTACTCTAATAATTATAAATGGTTTACTGAAGAAGATAATTATAAGTGTTTTCCCGAGGAACAGTATGTGTGTCTAAAGATTGCACGGGCACAAATATCATCATTCTATTCTACACGTCGGGATGTACGGCTACGCGTCTTAGCTGGATTCGATGTGGTGTGTGATACACGCTAATTTTACATGTTGCACGTAGGATGAGACAACAGCTAAGCCTGAATGATAGATTCATTGTGCAGGTTTACATACTATTCGCGACCGCGAAACCGACACGTCAGCGCGCACCGCCTGCGCCAACTGCAGCGAACACACAAACGGAGCGACCCTAGCCCACAGGCAGCAGCATCATGTCCAGCGATCCCGCGGCAGATGGCCCGAGAGGGCTGCCTTTTGCTCATGCTTAAGTCTAGAGATAATTTAGGTCATCATTTAGATGTAGAACTGAGAAATGTAATGTTGCACGTGTACGTTTTTTCGATGCTTATTATCGTAGGTTAGCTTACATGGACTCTTGCCTACAGCTATTACGGAGCACGTGACTTTTCCATTCCAGATACCCTCCAGGGTCGATACTCGACGAGGCCATCCGCCATCCCGCAAGCCTCGTATCTCGTTTACTAGTGGGTCCTGAACTATGAATCTGCTAGGACCTATGTATGTATTTTCCTATCGTTTTGTATTTTTTTATTATATAAGGTATATTGCGATGTGTTCGGTCTCTCGCTATAGAATCATGCTACACCGGTGCCATTCACTAATGTCTCTCTCGCGCTCTCACTTTAGCTCACTTCTTTCGCCCGCTCCCTTTCTCTTGCCCGACTTACCGCCTAGCAGTTGGACTAAGAGAGGCAACGAAGGCAAGCCTTTTTTCGCCATCTCCAGCGTCGATGGAGGTTGGTGCTCCTATGCCAGAATATTTCCACTGTAAATGCCCTTTTTCGCACCATGTTTGCTCGCTTCTCTGTACACTATGGTTTTTTATGTGCCGCAAGCGTCCGTATGAGAGGCGTCTCTTTTGAGTTATCCGCTTAAACCAGATAGCATATGTGTCAGTATCACCATGTTCGCACACATCGTTACACCGTGTACACGAGATGCGCGGGGCATGCATGCCAAATATAGTGATATAGAGACAATAGTACTTATGCTTCCTAAACATCTACTTTGCTCCATCACATACGCTCCTGGTGTCTACGGAGTTTCATAGCAAATTTAAAAACGGTAGTTGTGCTCTCCCCTCTAGACTACATGCATGGGATAAATACATCGTGGTGTCTGTTGTTGTACGATGTTGTATTTATGCCATATATTGATTGTGCATAACATTTTTATTCGTTTGTAGCCAGCAATGATCCGTCTGAGCGTGCTACTTCCAAGCATGATGCAGACACGCCGTATACCGTTACCCACCTACCATATGGACTATGACCTAAATGAAATCCTATGGCAACAGTGTAGTTACATACGCTGTCCTCCAGTCCTAGAAGCTCTCTCTGCCATCATTAGTTGACTAGATATTCCTGTTATATTGCTCAGGAGGCTGAAGACAATGTAGCCACCCACGCCATTGTGTACTTTCAGAGGTACGATCGTGTGGAGATCCAAGACTACACTTAGGCTAAGGAGAAATATGTTGAGGAAGAGAACGCTCTTATAAAGGTTGAAGTAGGACTACTCATGGAACAAGTCAACGATATAGAGGCTGCTATGAATGAACTAAGAAGGGAATGCGCGACGATTATCTGTGCGTTTTGATCTCGCGCGGCAGGAGTATGTGCGCATCATCAGCGAAAGCTTCATCACAGCGGGTATCCCGGCCAATGACAATGTAGAGTTCATAGGTATGAAGATGAAGCGCATCCTTAACAACGCTAGCGATCTTCCTTCAAATGGTTGGCATCTATCCGTATAATGACTCGGCTGACGACGAGATCACCGACATGTTTGTCCGCTAAGAGATGCTATTGTGAATGATATTTCGGTGTTGTTATTCTCAAACGAGCTATTTGTTTATACAAGAATGATATTCTGTGTTATTAGTCTCAAACGAGCTATTTGTTTGTATAATGCCTATGTTACTCATTCGCCTATTTTACAAGTATTGTTTTACTTTTGATGATTTCCTTCCCGTAGTTTCTTCATGTGCACTCACATAGCTCAACAATCTAACTACACCATAAAACGTTATGCGTAATGGCTGCACCCCAGGGGACACAAAGAGGGTAAAATTTCGAGCGTGCTCGGGTTCACCGCTCTCCACATACGATTAAGAATTGAAAAGGGAGCTATCTGCGTACGATTAAGACTTGAAAAAAATACCTGGTGTCTTTGAAAGCTGTAGACATTTTTACCTATTTTGATACATGTTTCAATGTTATGTTTAACCGTCACGCTCTGGGGGCACAAAGAGGAATCTAGTTAATATAATTAACGGTAAGGAAGAAACCCAAATTAATGCCATCACCAATACTAATGTCAAATAAGTAGACTTCATTGCTCGTAATCCTTACAACCCTGCATGGAAAAACCAAAACTATGGTTTAAACTTTCAAAAACCTTATGCTAATCATGTAGATGCTCCAAACAATAATAATAATATCAATGGAGCAAATCAAAGTAAATAATAGGGCTAGAATGTTTCATCCCAAACATCTATCCACATAGTCCTGATTCTTTTCGGTCGTGGGATGGATGACGAAAACAACATGTGGTGTCATAGCAATGGAGCCTTGCTCTCCCGTTAGGCGGGCCCCGCTGCAGGCCAGGGAGGCAGATTCCCTTCCGCAGACGTGTATCGCACGCACAGTCGTTCCCCGCATCATCGGAAGGTGGACTGTGGGTGCTCCATGGCCCCGCCGTTAGCGTATGTAGATAGAGCCTTGTTCCGTACAAGGCGTTTCAAGCATGACACGCCTCCACACCATTCGGGTGGTGGGACTCGACTGTAGCCGATGTGACGCCGTGAGCCCATGCCGCCCGTGGACTCTGGCGGCCATGGGCCCTACCCGGAGACGACGAGCATATCAAATGTTTCAATTTCATGGAAGGGCACTCTCAAGCCAGAGTCCATGGCATGGATAATGGTGTACTTGACGACCATAAATGTGTCGTGGCGGTCACAAAGAAATTGCATCTTCTCCACCTTCAAAGTCATCGAGGAAATCTTCCAGGGGTTCATGTAGGACATAGAGAAGATGCTTTTCTATGAGGATCTCCCTGAGGCGTTGGTACCAGTCAATCCAATCTGACTCATCTAGCTTAAGTTTTTTCCCATTCATAAATGGACCAAAGGTGTCCTGAACTGTGAGAATGGCCATAATCTACAAGACCTTTGCAAAATACTTAGACTAAGTTCACAATAGGAGTTCAAATTTGTGTAACATCCTAGCATTAGAGCTTAGAAATAATATAAGATCCAGTGTGTGCATTGCATTCATGCATAGAAAATCTGAATAATTTTCGCGCTTTTGATCAAAACATGCCAAAGTGATTGAAGCTTCTCTTAACTTGATGGAACTGAAGTAGGTCATCAAGTTGAGTGTAATAAGTTTCAATGTGACCTTTGCTAAAACATTATTTCTGGGTAAAGAGAATTTGATCTATGGTTAGATCAAATGGAATAAAGCTAAATCACAACACATTACTTAAGGATTAATACTTAATCTTCTAGAGACTATATGAAGGTATTCTTTACAACAACCCATGTATACCATAACAAGTATGTAATCCAAGTAAATAAGCTCAATAAGTAAACCTTAATATATATGGTTACCGTAGTTATTCCTACCATGAGCATTATGGTAGTTCCTAAACACTAACACCTTATCACAAATAGAGTAGGAAGGAAGTCAAGTCAGGACCATTCACCACATATCCTTTTTACCATATTAATGGAGTTCATTCCCATTAAACCATGTTTTGTTGTCTTTGATCATCAATGTTGGGTGATCAAATTCTTGACCTAAAAATTATTGAACCTTTAGATTTTGATTTATGATAATGTCCTTCCAAAGTCTTAATGTAAATTAATAATAAGAAGGAACCATTTATGATAGAATATGCCATCATCATTAAAATGAGATCCTTAGTGGAGATCAAACCGTTTGATGTTGGAGGGTTAACTCACTCATGGGTTAGCTAGAAGAAGCATCTAGACCTAAGAGATAGACTAGGTGTTGAAGAGTTATTATTAGTGTACCAAGATATGTTAAAACTTAGTTAGTTAAGTCATCTAGCTTGATCATGAGAAGTCAAGCTAGTGTATGATGAAGTATAGAACAAGAGCTGCATGGAGTAGTTGGAGAAATGGTAGTGTTAACCAAGCTAATACAAGAACAATCTTGTATTATGGGGAGTAGTACCATGCCTCTTCTATAGGATTGGTATAACTTATGATATAGGGAGGATTATAGCCTTACAAGCTTTGGAAGTAAATGGTAGGAGAATGTTAAAGGAGATGATTAATGGAGTTTGAAATAACTGCATTGATGAATTCGTTAAGGGTAGCTAAGAAGTGGAGACTATGTATTATGTAAAGAATGGAGGATGTGTATTGAAGAAGTGATATGACCATGTCATCATATGATGATGTATATGGTAGAATTAGATGATTGGTTTATTCTAGGAAGATGTGCTCATTGTGAGTAAATTGAGTGGTTTATCAATAGTATATCTAGGAAAGGAATTACTTGTTAGGAACTGATACATTGCAAATGTATCTATAATTTTTGATGTTCCATGCTTGGTTTTATCTACTTTCTTGTGTTTTGTTCCAACTTTGGAGTACTTTTCATATGATTTCTTGGACTAACCTATTAACAAGATGCCACAGTGCCAGTTGCCTGTTTTCTGCTGTTTTTGGTTCCAGGAAGTAAGAAAATAAATATTCTCGGAATTGGACGGGACAAAAGCCAAAGTTACTATTTCCCCAGAAGACTCACGGAGCCAGAAGGAGAGTCGGAGAGGGGCCAGAGGGTGGCCACACCACCCCTAGGCGCGGGTCCACCCAGACCGCGCCAGGGCATGGTGTGGGCCCCCTGGACGGCCACCGACCTTGCCTCCTTCGCCTATAAGAGCCTCCCGATACCAAAACCCTAGATCGTCAATTAGAAATCCATGAAAAGTTCCGCAGCACCGCCGCCACCGAAGGGGAGATTCGGGGGATAGAAAGTCTCTGTTCTGGCACCCTGCCGTGACGGGGAAGTGCCCCCGGAGCCATCTCCATCGATCTCCACCGCCATCTCCATCGCCGTTGCTGATTCCCATGATAAGGAGGGAGTAGTTCTCTCTCGAGGCTAAGGGTTCTACCGGTAGCTATGTGTTCATCTCTCTCTCTATGCATGATATTATTGCATGAGCTTGTAATCTATAGATCTACCTTGCTACTCAAGTGCTTTAATAGATCTCTGTTCTCCTCATGTGTGTGAAAGTGACAGCATGCACACCATGGTGGCACTTAGGCTAGAGATTACAAATACTTGTTATGAGTTATATTTGGAGTTGGATGTCTCTATGAAATTGTGGTGTTTGTTGGAACCATCTAGTGCTCAAGGTGACAGTGTGGGGTTATCTAGATGGGAAAGATGAACTTTGAGGTGTGTTGTTATAGCCTACCATCGATTAGAGTGTTCAACCGGAGAATAGTTAAGAGTAGTATCATAAAGAGAAGATATTTATATGAAAGTATGATCCCTAGGCCTTGTTTCTAAGCATTGATACATCATTTGCAACTAGATCTGTTACATGTTTGCTTGCTTCCATCTTTATTTTAGTTTGCCTTTAGTCTCTTCCACGCCATCAATCTATCTTCTATCACCGTTACCACTTATAATTATCTATACCACTTGTATTTCACTATATCTTCGCCGAACTAGTGCACCTATACACCTGACAAGTGTATTGGGTGTGTTGGGGACACAAGAGACTTCTTGTATCTTGATTGCAGGGTTGCTTGAGAGGGGAGACCTTTGACCACTTCCTCCCTAAGTTCGATAAACCTTGGGTGATCCACTTAAGGGAAAACTTGCTGCTGTTCTACAAACCTCTGCACTTGGAGGCCCAACAACTGTCTACAAGAATAGAAGTGCGTAGACATCAAGCTATTTTCTAGCGCCGTTGTCGGGGAGGTAAGGTAAAAGGTATTCACACCGGAGGATTAAAGAAGAAGACCTCCCACGGCAAACACCTATTTTCTGGCGATGTTGCTGGGGAGGTAAGGTAAAAGGTACTCACATCGTCCGGTGTGAGTGCTCGAAGTTATTTCCTTTAGATTCTGCAATTTTGTCTTTTTGTTTCTTGTTTTCACTACTTAGTCTTAATGAAAAACCACAAAAAATTAGAGAGAGTTATAGCATTTATCTTGAGTTAGGACATGATGTGTTTGACGAGAAAATTAAAAAACCTATGGAACTCTATTTGTGTGCTAATAGCAATGTTGTTAGTATGAATTCTTTGGACACCATTATTGCTAATGCTATGGAAAAGTCTAAGCTTAGGGAAGTTGGTTATGATGAGCATGATATTTTTAGTTCCCCAAGCATGGAGGAGAAAATTTACTTTGATGATACTATGCCTCCAATATATGATGATTACAATGATGAATATGATATTTTCAGTCCACCTACTATTGAGGAGAAAATTAATTATGATTACAATATGCCTCCTATATTTGATGATTATGGTGATGAGAATAATAATGATAGCTATTTTGTTGGATTTGCTCCCACTACAATTAATAAGAATGACTATGTTTATGTGGAGAGTATTAATTCTTTTATGCATGTGGCTCATGATAAGAATGTTTTATGTGATAGTTATATTGTTAATTTTATTCATGATGCTACTGGAAGTTATTATGAGAGAGGGAAATATGGTTTTATGCATCTCAATAATATTAAGTTTCCCCTCTTTATGTTGAAAGTCTTGAAGTTGCACTTGTTTTTCTTTACTATGCTTGTTGCTTTGTGCTTTCATGACTTGTTTATTTACAAGATTCCTATGCATAGGAAGTGTGTTAGACTTAAATATGCTTTAAATTTGCTTCTTGATGCTCTCTTTTACTTCAATTCATATTTCTTATGTGAGCATCTTCTCAAACTATCATGCCTAACTTAAAGGCGTTAAAGAAAAGTACTTATTGGGAGATAACCCAAAATTTTTAGATGAGTATTGGAAGTTATTACCTCTGTAATAACCTCTCCTTATCCTTTTTATTTGCTTTTTGTGCCAAGAGTAACCTCTAATAAGAGAGAAGTAATGATTGAAAAAGTTGCTGTCTCGAAACAGATTTCTGTGCTTCACCGTAAAAATTCGTGTAGAATCTATGACGTCTTTTTGAGGCATGAATTTTTGTGCTTCTGCCCCAGGTTGTTATATAACTTTCGTTAGTTCAACACTTTTTGATTTGAACAACAGAAGGTCTTCGAAAAAATTCGTCTTTACCTGCTGGTCTGTTTTGACAGATTCCTGCCATTTTCTGCATTTGCTTCTTGTTAGTTCCTTTTTGAGTTCTTTTGGGGAATTGAGATTTTGAGGGAAGTGCTACAGTAGCTAGTGTTCTAATGGAAGTTTATTTGGTGTTGGAACTGAACCTAAAGACTTATTATCTTAAGTGCACTAATGTTGCTAATAAAGATTGTGTGAAGTTTTGTCTGAAGGAAAAATTTCACGTGTATGGAAGGAATGAGTAATGAGATGAAGGATGGACTAAAGCTCAAGCTTGAGGATGCCACGCGTGTCATCCCGAGAAATATCCAAGAAGTACAAGCGTCAAAGCTTGGGGATGCCCAAGGCATCCCCTTCTTCATCAATAAAAATTCCAGGTTTCTTCCAAACAACTCATTTTTATTGTTTCATGCACAATTGTGTTGTTCTTGGAGCGTCTTCATTTTTCATTTTTGTTTTCGTTTGCTTTGTTTGCTTAGTTTGCTGAATAAATTGGTTGGACCCCCCTCTTTCATACATTAGTTTTCAAATAGTTTGGTTTGGATTGGAAAAGAGTAGGAAAGTTCATGCTTAAGTGGTAAAGAGAGCTTGTTTTTGACTGTGGCATATGCTTTGTCATGCCATGCTTGATATTTTTTTTTGATTTATGCTTAGTATTATTTGCTGTAGCATGACTTGTTATAAACAATTGAGATTGCTTAATGTGCCTTGGATGAATCATGCGTTGTTTTAGCATATTAAAGCATAGTATAGTGGTATTCTGCTTTGATGCTTTATTTGGGTTGACTTGGCGCATGCTCACACCATGTTATGACTATCTCAAGTCACCATAGCCTTTATGATCCTTTAGTTTTCAACTTGTAGTATCACTTTATGCTTTGATCAATGATGTTTTGTCGCTCTACATGATTATGGCCATTATTGCTCTCTTAGTTTGTTGCTTCCAGTCTTTTGCTAGCCTCCCTAAACCAAGTTATTCCAAAGAGTCCACTATACCTACCTACTAGCTTAAGCTATTTCAAGTATATTCATGCTTTTATTTACCTTCCAAATAAAACTTGTTATGAGAAAACTAGTGATTAAAGCTCTCACGAACTTGATGGCACAATTTACTTTTCTTGCCCTTAATAAACTTGAACCATTGTGTCGTCTATGTTGTATATGCTTTCACTTATTTGTTGGGGATTAGCAGAACCATGCTATCATGGGAAACGCTTTCAACATTGCACGGGTACTTTGTACCTAGTTGATATCATGCTCTTTTGTCTATGGATGTCGTCGGTGTGAAATGAAAGGGGAGCTTGTAAGTCCATGGAGTTATGTATATGTGTTAGAGAAACGCCTGGGCCGCTGGTCTAATCCATGCTGACATGGTGGAAACCTGCAGCGTAACCATAATGAGCTGTTTATGAAGCATTCTTCTTATAAAAAGTCCGATATTGAGAAAAAAAGAGAAAGAAAAAAAGAGATTATGAAAAGAGGAAAGAGAGAAAAAAGCACCATATTCCCATGGTAAATAAGAAGATTGCTGAGATGCTCGTTGTCTGCTTGCCTTGTCATTTTGATATGGGGATTCTTCCGTATCATCGGGCAAGGGGTACCCCGTTGGCGGTTCTCTATGATACACATGAACTGACAATGACAAGAACTTACCGGTGACTAAACTTGAGTAGCATGAGGAGCGGCCCTCATATACAAGGGACATGAGATTTCTAACTTATACTTCGTCAAGCATGTACACCATAGTTTGTTCACTTTAACCTTAATCACTTCAAGATGCTTATGATAGGGGCAATGAGAGCTGAAAGCTATAAGTACCATAATTTTTGGAAGCTCTTTATGATACTTGAATCCCTACTTCCTTTTATGAAGGCCTTTCTTCCACCATTATATCGAGTCTCCACCTTCAACCTTTATGCACCTACTTTGAGAGCATAGTGGCCATTCTTAGTTCTATGTGCATTGTCCCAAGACTAGTTGATTGATGCATAACTTGATATTGATTGTTTTAAACTATTTGTATCTAGTCACTCTTATGAACTTTGAAGGTGTCCTATGCATTTATATTTGCTACTCTATCAGGGACAAGCTGAATACTATTGTGCTATGTTTTCTTTATGTAAAACAAACAAACGTCTTGCAAAGCATTGTTATTCGTGAATCTTTTGTCTGTGCATTTTCATGTTGCATCATAGTTTCTTTGCTTATTGCTAGAACTTTGTGTTTCATGTTATGATTGAAGTACTATGATCTCAGCTTTGAATGTTTTACAAATACTTTGATCAAGTCTTTGATGAAGCATGTCACCTTAAAAATTATTTTTTCTTTTTATCACTTACCTACTCGAGGATGAGCAGGAGTTAAGCTTGGGGATGTTGATACATTGCAAATGTATCTATAATTTTTGATGTTTCATGCTTGGTTTTATCTACTTTCTTGTGCTTTGTTCCATCTTTGGAGTACTATTCATATGATTTCTTGGACTAACCTATTAACAAGATGCCACAGTGCTAGTTGCCTGTTTTCTGCTGTTTTTGGTTCCAGGAAGTCAGAAAATGAATATTCTCGGAATTAGACAGGACAAAAGCCAAATTTACTATTTTCCCGGAAGACTCATGTAGCCAAAAGGAGAGTCGGAGAGGGGCCACAGGGTGGCCACACCACCCCTAGGCGCAGGTCCCCCCATGCCACGCCAGGGCAAGGTGTGGGCCCCCTGGCCGGCCATCGACCTTGCCTCCTTCGCCTATAAGAGCCTCCTGATACCAAAACCCTAGATCGTTAATCATAAATCCACGAAAAGTTCCGCAGCGCCGCCGCCACCGAAGGGGAGATTCGGGGGACAAAAAGTCTCTGTTCTGGCACCCTGCCGAGACGGGGAAGTGCCCCCGGAGCCATCTCCACCGCCATCTCCATCGCCGTTGCTGATTCCCATGATAAGGAGGGAGTAGTTCTCTCTCGAGGCTAAGGGTTCTACCGGTAGCTATGTGTTCATATCTCTCTCTATGCATGATCTTATTGAGATCATGAGCTTGTAATCTATAGATCTACCTTGCTACTCAAGTGCTTTAATAGATCTCTGCTCTCCCCATGTGTGTGAAAGTGACAGCGTGCACACCATGGTGGCAATTAGGCTAGAGATTATAAATACTTGTTATGAGTTATATTTGGAGTTGGATGTCTCTATGAAATTGTGGTGTTTGTTGGAACCATCTAGTGCTCAAGGTGACAGTGTGGGGTTATCTAGATGGGAAAGATGAACTTTGAGGTGTGCTGTTATAGCCCTACCATCGATTAGAGTGTTTAGGCGGAGAGTAGTTAAGAGTAGTATCATAAAGAGAAGATATTTATATGAGAGTGTTCACTAGTGAAAGTATGATCCCTAGGCCTTGTTTCTAAGCATTGATACATCGTTTGCAACTAGATCTGTTACATGTTTGCTTGCTTCCATCTTTATTTGAGTTTGCCTTTAGTCTCTTCCACGCCATCAAGCTATCTTCTATCACCGTTACCACATTAATTTCATGGATAATGACTAATTAAAAACTATCCTTAATGCATGTTACATAAACAAGAAGACGTTTCTTTTATTTTCTAACAAATCCTAAAAACTCTAAAGAATTTAATTCTTAGGAAAAGAATAAGACAAACCTTAAAATGAATCATCCATGTCAAAATTATGTATTGATTAAGAATAAAAATTATATTATCCATGAAGGGTCCATATGGAGACTTAAAATGGTTCTACTATTGATAGTCATGTTCTTGGATGTATGACTCTAAAATAAATTCAAATCCTAAACAAAAAATCAAAATAGATTTGATAATACAAAATCTAGAAAAGTAAACATAAAAATTAAAAGGAAAAGAAAACAATCTAGTTTCTGGCTCGCAGCCCATTACCTTTTCCTTAAATTCGCTTCCCATTGCAGTAGCAGCAGCCATTCGGCTCGCTTTGTCGCGGACCAGCACTAGCCCAACAGCCAACCCACTAGCACCACCATCGAACCAGCCAGTACAACCCTTTGCACATACTGTTTCGGTATGAGGTTGACGGGCGGGATCCACCATGGGAGAGAGTCGTCCTCAATCTCTCTTAGGCGCATGGTCGACACCGTGGCGGTGGGTGCCACGTCCCGGCTGCCTCTGCTAACCGCGTCGAACGTCAAGGACTGACTTGAAATCGTGTACAAGGTTTTCCATGTCCCCTATAAGTCACGTCATTTAGATTCGTGCCCAAATCGAGCTTGTCGTCACCACCGGAACATCTACGCCGTTGTGCCATCGTCTCTGACCTCGCCACGAACTGCAAAGCATCAACGAATAACCGCAGGGACTCTCTTTGGATGCTACTGCTCTCACTCCTATCTCAATTGCTCTCTATCTCTCCACCTCACCGGAGCTCCTCCACCAATAGTCACTGACGAGCCATCAATAGAGTCCACCTCAAGACCCATTGTGTGACTTGGAGGAAGCGCATCGTCGTCTTTAACAACCCTGGACCAAAGATAGATCAAGGGAAGCTCATGATCATGTGAATTTCATCATTCCCTTCTATCGGAGTTCGTCGGAATTCTTGTCCAAGCACTCGCCTCCGACCATGCCGGTCCTCTTCGATCATGCAGTCGTGCTCAGGGTGAGCATACACATCTATATCCCTAGTTATGCATCTTAATTTTGTCTATAGTTCGCGATCATCGTGTCGCCATAGCGCATCACCGTAGTTGTGCTCGCCGGAGCTATTTTCGGTGACCAATAGCTTCTACAAACAACCTTGTCTGACTCGCTGTCTTGTGGAGTATCAAACAAACCTCTCCGCGGAATCTCTGGTGCCAAATTCTAGCATCGCCGTGGTGCTCTAGTGAGGTGACGTCATGTTCCGGCAAGGTGACGTCATCGTAGACCGCATGCAACTTTGATTTGGTTTGTGCCCATGTGACATAGCTTTAGGCCCACCAGTCAATGACTAGAGCTAGAATTAGCCCCGTTGAAAAACAACCCTACCATAAGCTGACCTCAGCATGACAAAATAAAAGCATTTAATTGTTTTGTTTTTATAATTTACAAAAATTGATTAAATCTTATAAATTCAATAAATTTTAAAGTATAATTCAGAAAACTTGTATAGTATATAATTTTTTTAGAAAAATAAGATATATAATTTAAATCCATTCTCATTTATTATTTAATAACTTAATAAAATAATTTCTATTTCTTAAATATTATAGAATATAGGATAATAAAATTTAGAAAACATATCTTATTATTTATAAATCATAAAAATAGATGCAATATACCAAAGTGATCACAATAATAAGAACTACATGTTAAAAATATAATGTTCCACCTTTGAAATAAATAAAAATGTAATACTCTAATAACTTGAATTTCAACTATTTCTTTTATTATTAGTTCATAAAAGAATATATAAAATTGCTAATATTTATAATATTATCCATTTAAGATCTAATAATAGTATTAGTCTTACTTGTTGCCAGTATCAAGTAAAAATAGTCCAAAACATCTTAAATGAATTTTTTCAAATTATTATTCAAAAATAAATATATATTATTTTTCCAAAAGGATTTTATCAATTGTGAAATCATCAAAAATAGTATTTTTATTAATATTTTTACCATCATTTCACTCACGAGTTTATGAATTTATTCAAAACCTAAAGATAATTCTTAAGTAGTTTAAGTAATACCATTTCTATGTTCATAAAATGTAATCCCTAATTCCTAAGTGAATAAAATTATTTCATTCACTTATAATATCAACAAAACACCATTCAAGTCAAGGTAAAGATAGTCTTATTTAACTTTATGAAGCATTATGAAGTAAGCAAATTATAGTATCACCTCATATTAAATCCATGCAATCTCAAGTCCAAGTCCAATATACATGTAGCATGCTTAATTCAATTATAGCAATGATTTACTTTAATAGTAAGTAGAGTTAAGAAAAACTCCTAATAGTACATGTTTACAAGTTTAAATGATTTTACTTAGTTAAGTAACCCTTTCGTCAAAAGTTATTCTTTTCAAAGAATTTCTCACAACTACCATGAATCATCTTTGTAAGTTCTAACATGAGTGGTCATCCTTATATGAGACGCATATAGATGTTTACCGACATATGTGTGTTATTTTGTTGCATGTTACTTTATTATATCCACAAGTATTTCACACACTCTAACAAGCCTATTAATAAACACAAGTGTGAAACTGATCTAAAAAACACATTCTAAAGAAACCATTCCCAGTTCCCAGAACCTAAATCATCGACGTTCATTTGAGGGATATCGGGTTTACAAAGTTGCATTACATTACTTATGAATAATAACATCTTGATTCTTTAAACATTAGTCCTTACCATACCAATGATGTTGTTTTCAGATATTGGATATTCTATTGTCTCGAAGATCGTGATTGCATAATTTTGTAATCACAAAGGCAAGTTCACACTTGATCATGTCGTTTGATTATTTTCTATCAAGTATTTGCAATCTATTATTGTTATCACCTGAATTTGAAAAAGGATGGAAGAAAACACTATTTTCATAATTGACTTGAACTATTGATTACGGATCCAGGGTGATCAGCTAATCTATTATCACTAGCAATGGAACCACCATTGCACGGGAATATATCATCTAGGATTTAATAACCAATGTTGCTAGTGATTATTATGCCGTATAATATGAGTTAATGAGGAGATCTATATGACTCTGGGGAAGTTAGTTGGACCTTCTTCATTTCTTTTTTTTGAAGGTTAGGATATTCTTCCTTTCTCATGCCATGGACACTGCTCTAGGTATATTTATAAGTTGCAGATCATGGGTAAAGCCGTATATTTTGGGAGAAGCCTATCGTGGATCTGGGCGTACAAAAGATAGCTTTCTAGTTTTTATGGTTGTCATGCGTATCAGACTAAGGTAAAGTCGTATTACCGGGAGAAGTGTGCCTTGAGTTCTAATAGTACAACAATTGTAGGTATGCGGGGTCACGAAGAAGGGAAGTGATCAGCTTGGGTCCTTATATCGGGCCCCATACCAAGGAAGTATGGACAAGCTTGCTACTTGGTTGTGCAACATGGATAAGGATCTCTCATGGGTAAACAAACGCACCTTTGTATAGTGTAAAAAAGTGTGACATGTTACTCCCTGTTTCGGGAAGGAGCTGCGAACGCTGTAGGAAAGGAACTCCACAAAGTTCTAATTAACCTGTAAAACCTGACGGACATAGTTTTTTAGAATAAAAGCAACCTTTGAAGAAATGTTTACAAAAACTTGCATAACCTACGACCTTTGGTCTATGGTTGTAGATAGTGCATCAAATAGAGACCTTTGGTCTATGGTTGTAGATAGTGCATCAAATAGTACTTTTTAATGAACTTGCTAAGTACACTTGTACGCAACCATACCTTCTTAACCCTTGCTAGATTCTAAAGCCAATGAAGACGTCATCAACACCAACTAATGCTCAAAGGAGTCATCACCAAAAGCTCAAATTCTTCAATAAAGTCAATGAAGTCAACATATACATCAAATGAAGTGAAGGTGAAGTTCATCTTTAGATAGGAGTATAATCTCTAGCCATAGAACCTACTTCTATAGAGTATTGCTATAGCAGCAATCGCAAGCCAGAGATATGAATCAATAGTAGTATTATTTCCAGAATAGGCTCCGACTTGCTATTTCTGGTGTTCTCCTATGTAATGTTTCCCTTACTATTTTGAGGAATGTTTTCTGGATCTTTTGTAAAGAGTCGAATTATAATCTATAGTCATTTCTTAGACCCGTGATGTTTCTGTTGTACCACTCTGAGGGATGTAATACTAGTGGAAGAGTGTTTCATTGGTGTTATGTCAACGTCTATAGTATACTTCATCATGAAGTGGTATGCTGGGTCACCGCAATTTGTAATCATATTAACAAACAAGCCCCCACTTAAACTATCACCCCTAAGATAGGTTAGTTATTACACGATCCCTTTACACTGTATCATCTCCGATCATCACGGCCTTTGATACAGCTTCCAAGGTGGACTATATCTATCGATCATATCATTAATGTGACTCGTGCTTGATCTTTCGATCTACTGTGTTCCGAGGCCATGTTTGTACCTGCTTGGCTCGCCAACCCAACCTTAGTGTACTCGTAGTTCATACATGTCTTGCACCCACCGTATGAGATGTCTAGCACCCGGTCGTCACGACCTGCTTCATAACAGCGAACTTTCTTGGTGGTGCACACTAATGGGAGAACAATACGTTGGTATTAATTAGGGATCATTATTATTTTGATTCTACTGTTGTGTATCTAATACTAGCAAACAAATAAGATGCACACACAAAAATTAACATCACATGCAATTTATATGTGTGATATGACATGGTTATCTTCGCGCTCCATGATGCTCATCAGGTGCTACGGCATGATCTCCATCTTGCCACCAGTTCGATGCCAAGTCCATGACACCACCGTTCTTGTCGTTCATCATCATGATGACTATTACTATATAACTTAGTAATAGGAAAAATAAACTACCTTACCTTGCTCACGATTATAACCATATCACATCACAAGCCATTCCTGCAACATAAAGTTAGACGCCTCTACTTTATCTATTGCATTTTTTATGTGGCTGTAAGGCTTTCACAATAGAAACGTTTCTACCTATGAACTTCCAACCACAACACAGATCCAATAGTTTTCTATATTACACCCACTTTTGGGTCCCTCCGTTTTAGATGCTATATCAACTACTGTGAGAGAGACAGACACCCTCTAAACACTTATACGGTGCAAGCCATATGTCGAGCATGGAACCAGTCTTGTGTAAGAGGTCGGTCTGGGCCGCTTCATCATGCAGTGTCGCGATATAAACAAATATATGTGGAAAGGTAACAACTAGAAGATCAATACCCACATTTAGCATGTGTTTATCCGTACTAGAATAATACGCATAGATCGGCTCTGATACCACTGAAGGGATTCCGTGGTAGAAAACAAAATAAATCGTACGTTGGAACACACCTAGCCAGGATTTATATAAGAAGTAATACAGTAACAGAGAGAAGACAACTGTAACATGCCATTATAGACCGCAAGCGTATAACACCCATGCAAGAACATGGATGATGTAGTCTTACCCGTCCAAACTCAAGGTCGCGAAGCTCCTCGCAAGTCACCACTTGTCCAGGTCTTTGTATGATGGTCCGGTGCCACAAGTGACAGCACCCTGAGGTATCGCACACGTACAGTGTAGGACGATGACTCCCGAATCTCTGGTCCTTGATAAGATTGTGAAAGTAGATCTCCTGGCCAGAATCACTGTAGCACAACTGCATGCCACAACGTTGTTGTCTCTTGCATGTATAGGCTTTCTAGTGACCGCGCCAACGCAAAAGGCAAAGAGAGAGAGAGAGAGAGAGAGTTATTCTTCTCTAAGGAAAATTGCCTTAGAGAATTAATTGTTGTGTTTATTCCCACCCATGGGCACCCCTTTATATAGTTGGAGGGGGTGTACCCTCCCCAAAAGGTTTCCTATGTAGGACTAAATAAAGGAAAAAGGAAAAAAGGAAGAGGGTAAGTCGGCTGGGCCAGCACAGGCGGACGGGTCGGCCATCACACGGCGCTAGTCAAGCAGCAACCGCTAGCACCAGTAGCTCAGCCAGGTGTGCCGACACCATGCGTGCGGCCCAGCACAACGCCTAGCAGCCCGCGACAGCGAGGAGGTGAGGAGGCAGTGGCCGGGTGGGCCTTGCCGTGGCCCAGAACGTGGTGGCTTGCCTGCACCCACCCATGCACACGCCCGCACCCGTGTTGGGCCGGCTGACGGCGGCCTGCGAACGATGACTGGTTGCCTGCAGCCCATGTGGCACTAGCCCCCGTCCGCCCGACTACCCGCGTAGGGTAGCCTAGGCCCACTTGCAACAGCGGTTAGAGATGCCTTTTGGGTGGCTGATTCGTCCAAAACGTATATACTTTCCCGGACACTTTTGCTATTGTTTCTCCTCTAAACTTGTGTGATTTGGATGGAACTAACATAGACTGACGTTGTTTTTAGCAGAATTACCTTGGTGTCTAGTTTTTGTGCAGAAAATCAACTATCAGGAAAAATCCCGAAAAATATGCCAAAAAACCTATTTCACCAGAAGACTCATGGAGCCAGAATACGAGACGGAGTGGGGTTGGGGCCTGGCCACACCACCTGGCCGCACGGGCCAGGCCTGGCCGTGCCAGGGGGTGGTCTAGCCACCCTAGGCACCTCCTCGGTCTCCCTCTTCGCCTATAAGTTGCCTTCTGACCTAAAAACTCAGGAGGGGTCGACGTTTTTCCAGAAAGAGTTCCGCTCCACCGCCACCACCAGATTCCGCGATTCGGAACCAGAAACTCCGTTCTGGCACCCTGCCAGGACCGGGAATTGGAGGAGATCATCGCCATCATCATCACCATCGCTTCTCCATGGACCATCCATGTTTCCCCCATCTATGAGTGAGTAATCCCCCGCTGTAGGCTTTGGGGATGGTAGGTATTGGATGAGATCATTCATGTAATGGCATCAGATTGTTAGGGCATGGTGCCTAGTATCTTCTATTAGTGCTTTTTGAGTTTGTTGCGACTTGTTATGCTTAATGCTTGTCACTAGGGCCCGAGTGCCATGATTTTAGATCTAAACATGTTATTGATTCATCATGATAGTATTGTTTATGGTCTTACCTGTAAGTTGTATGCACACGTTGTTGTCCGGAACCAAAGGCCCCGAACTGACAGAAATTGGGATAACCGGAGGGAATGGCTTTGATGTGAGGATCACATGTGTTCACGAAGTGATGTCTACGCACTTATATTCTTGTAGACAGTTGTTGGGCCTCCAAGTGCAGAGGTTTGTAGAACAACAAGTTTTCCCTTAAGTGGATCACCCAAGGTTTATCGAACTCAGGGAGGAAGTGGTCGAAGGTTTCCCCTCTCAAGCAACCCTGCAATCAAGATACAAGAAGTCTCTTGTGTCCCCAACACACCAAATACACTTGTCAGGTGTATAGGTGCACCAGTTCGGCGAAGAGATAGTGAAATACAAGTGGTATGGATATAAGATAACGGTGCCAGAAAATAGCTTGCTGGCGTGGAAGAGACTAAAAGCAAACTGAAATAAAGATGGAAGCAAGCAAACATGTAACAGATCTAATTGCAAATGGTGTTTTATTGTTTAGAAACAATGCCTAGGGATCATATTTTCACTAGTGAACACTCTCATATAAATATCTTCTCTTTATGATACTACTCTTAACTACTCTCCGGTTGGACACTCTAATCGTTGGTAGGGCTATAACAGCACACCTCAAAGTAAGCCTTTCCCATCTAGATAACCCCACACTGTCACCTTGAGATCTAGATAGTTCCAACAAAAACCACAATTTCATAGAGACATCCAACTCTAAATATAACTCATAACAAGTATTTGTAATCTCTAGCCTAAGTGCCACCATGGTGTGCACGCTGTCACTTTCACACACATGGGAGAGCAGAGATCTATTAAAGCACTTGGGTAGCAAGGTAGATCTATAGATTACAAGCTCATGATCACAATATGATCATGCATAGAGAGAGAGATGAAAACATAGCTACCAGTAGAACCCTTAGCCTCGAGGAAGAACTACCCCTCATCATCATGGGAATCAGCAACAGCGATGGAGATGGTGGTGGAGATCGATGGAGATGGATCCGGGCACTTCCCGTCGGTAGGGGTGCCAGAGACTTTCTGTCCCCCGAATCTCCCCTTCAGTGGCGGCGGCGCTGCGGAACTTTTTGTGGCTGGAGGCTTGACTATTTAGGGTTTATGCATCGGGAGGCTCTTATAGGCGAGAGGGGAGACCGAAGGGGTGCCGGAGGGGCCCACGCCACCAGGTGGTGTGGCCAGCCCCTGGCCCCTCTCAGTCTCATCTTCTAGCTCCGTGAGTCTTCCGGTAAAATATCGACTTTGTCTTTTGTCCGGTCCAATTCAGAGAATATTCATTTTCTGACTTTCCTGGAACCAAAAACAGCAGAAAACAGGCAACTATCACTATGGCATCTTGTCAATAGGTTAGTCCAACAAAGTGTATAAAAAGTACTCCAAAGTTGGAACAAAACATAAGAAAGTAGATAAAAACCAAGCATGGAACATCAAAAATTATAGATACGTTAGCAACGTATCAACACCCCCAAGCTTAACTCCTGCTCGTCCTCGAGTAGGTAAGTGATAAAAATAAATAATAATTTTTAGGTGACATGCACCATCATAAACTTGATCAAAGTATTTGTAAAACATTCAAAGCTGGGATCATAGTACTTCAATTATAACATGAAAGACAAAGTTCTAGCAATAAGACAAAGAAACTATGTTGCAACATGAAAAGGCACAAACGAAAGATTCATGAATAACAATGCTTTGTAAGACGTTTGTTTGTTTCATATAAAGAAAACATAGCATAATAGTATTCAGCTTGTCCCTGATAGAGTAGCAAATATAAATGCATAGGACACCTTCAAAGTTCATAAGAGTGACTAGATACAAATTGTTTAAAACAATCAATATCAAGTTATGCATCAATCAACTAGTCTTGGGACAATGCACATAGAACTAAGAATGGCCACTATGCTCTCAAAGTAGGTGCATAAAGGTAGAAGGTGGAGACTCGATATAATGGTGGAAGAAAGGCCTTCATAAAAGTAAGTAGGGATTCAAGTATCATAAAGAGCTTCCAAAAATTATGGTACTTATAGCTTTCAGCTCTCATTACCCCTATCATAAGCATCTTGAAGTGATTAAGGATAAAGTGAACAAACTATGGTGTACATGCTTGACGAAGTATAAGTTAGAAATCTCATGTCCCTTGAATACGAGGGCCGCTCCTCATGCTACTCAAGTTTAGTCAATGGTAAGTTCTTGTCATTGTAAGTACATGTGTATCATAGAGAACCGCCAACGAGGTACCCCTTGCCCGATGATACAGAAAAATCCCCATATCAAAATGACAAGGCAAGCAGACAACGAGCATCTCAGCAATCTTCTTATTTACCATGGGAAAATGGTGCTTTTTTCTCTCTTTCCTCTTTTCTCATATTTTTCTTTTTCTCTTTTTTCTCAATATAGGACTCTTTTTTATAAGAAGAATGCTTCATAGACAACTCATTATGGTTACGCTGCAGGTTTCCACCATGTCAGCATGGATTAGACATGCCCAAAGGCTTTCTCTAACACATATACATAACTCCATGTACTTACAGCTCCCCTTTCATTTCACACCGACGACATCCATAGACAAAAGAGCATGATATCAACTAGGTACAAAGTACCAGTGCAATGTTGAAAGCATTTCCCATGACAGCATGATTCTGCTAATCCCCAACAAATAAGTGCAAGCATATACAACATAGACGACACAATGGTTCAAGTTTATTAAGGGCAAGAAAAGTAAAGTGTGCCATCAAGTTCGTGAGAGCTTTAATCACTAGTTTTCTCATAACAAGTTTAATTTGGAAGGTAAACAAAAACATGAATATACTTGGAATAGCATATGCTAGTAGGTAAGTATGGTGGACTCTTTGGAATAACTTGGTTTAGGGAGTTGGATGCATGAGTGGAACTCATACTTGGTTATGGAGGCTAGCAAAAGATTGGGAGCGACAAACTAATAGAGAAATAATGGCCATAATCATGCAGAGCGACAAAACATCATTGATGAAAGCATAAAGTGGTATTACAAGTTGAAATCTAAAGGATCATAAAGGCTAATGGTGACTTGGGATAGTCATAACATGGTGTGAGCATGCGCCAAGTCAACCCAAATAAAGCATCAAAGGAGAATACCACAATACTATGCTTTAATATGCTAAAACAACGCATGATTCATCCAAGGAACATTAAGAAATCTCAACTGTTTATAACAAGTCATGCTACAGCAAAGAATACTAAGCATAAAGCCAAAACAATATCAAGCATGGCATGACAAAGCATAGGCCACAGTCAAAAACAAACTCTCTTTACCACTTAAGCATGAACCTTCCTACTCTTTTCCAATCCAAACCAAACTATTTGAAAACCAATGTCTGAAAGAGGGGGTCCAACCAATTTATTCAAGCAAACTAAGAAAACCAAAAACAAAACGAAAACGAAAACGAAAAAGAAGACGCTCCAAGAACAACACAGTTGTGAATGAAACAATAAAAATGAAGTGTTTGGAAGAAACCTGGGATTTTTATTGATGAAGAAGGGGATGCCTTGGGCATCCCCAAGCTTTGATGCTTGTACTTCTTGTATATTTCTTAGGGTGACACGCGTGGCATCCCCAAGCTTGATCTTTAGTCCATATTTCATCTCATTACTCATTCCTTCCATACACCTAAAATTTTTCGTTCATACAAACCTTCACACAATCTTTATTAGCAACATTAGTGCATTCAAGATAATAAGTATTTAGGTTCAGTTATAACACCAATAAACTCCCATTAGAACACTAGCTACTGTACCACTTCCCTCAAAAAGCTCAATTCTCAAAAAGAACTCAAAAAGGAACCAACAAGAAGCAAATCTAGAAAATGGTAGAAATCTGTCAAACTGACCAGCTGGTAAAGACGATTTTTTTCGAAGACCTTCTGTTGCTCAAATAAAAAAGTGTTGAACTAACTAAAGTTAGATAACAACCTGGGGCATAAGAACAAAAATTCACGCCTCAAAAGGACGTACAGAGATTTTACACGAATTTTTCTGGTGATGCATAGAAATCTGTTTCAGGACAACAACTTTCCCAATCATTACTTCTCTCTCATTAGAGGTTACTCTTGGCACAAAAAGCAAATAAAAAGGATAAGGAGCGGTTATTACTAAAGTAATAACTTCCAAGACTCATCTAAAACTTTTGGGTTATCTCCCAATAAGTACTTTTCTTTAACGCCTTTAAGTTAGGCATGATAGTTTGAGAAGATGCTCACATAAGAAATATGAATTGAAGTAAAAGAGAGCATCAAGAAGCAAATTCAAAGCACATTTAAGTCTAATCCACTTCCTATGCATAGGAATCTTGTAAAGAAACAAGTCATGAAAGCACAAAGCAACAAGCATAGTAAAGCAAAACAAGTGCAACTTTAAGACTTTAAACATAAAGAGGGGAAAATTAATATTATTGAGATGCATAAAACCATGTTTCCATCTCTCATAATAACTTTCAGTAGCATCATGAATAAATTTAACGATATAACTATCACATAAAGAATTATTATCATGAGCCACATGCATATAATAATTATTACTCTCCACATAAGCATAGCCATTCTTATTAACTGGAGTGGGTGCAAATTCAACAAAATAGCTATCATTATTATTCTTATCACCATAATCATCAAATATAGGAGGCATATTGTAATCATAATTAATTTTCTCCTCAATAGTAGGTGGATTGAAAATATCATATTCATCATTGTAATCATCATATATTGGAGGTTTGGTATCATCATAAGCAATAGAATAGCTATCTTCCAAAGTCGGGGAACTAAAAAGATCATTTTCATAAAAACTAGCTTCCCCAAGCTTAGTCTTTTCCATAGCATTAGCAATAATGGTATCCAAAGAATTCATACTAACAACATTTCTATTAGCATGCAAATAAAGTTCCATAGATTTTTTAATTTTCTCTTTAAACACTTCCTGTCCTAACATAAGATAAATACTATAAACCTCTCTAAATTTGTTGTTGTTTTCCATTAACCTAGCTAGTGAAAATAAAAACAAGAAACAAAAAGATATAATTGCATAATCTAAAGGAAATAACTTCGAGCACTCATGCACCAGCAACCGCACTAGAAGAAGCATAGTAGCCAGAGGATGTGAGTACCTTTTACCATACCTCCCCGGCAACGGCGCCAGAAAATAGCTTGATGTCTACGTACTTCTATTCTTGTAGACAGTTGTTGGGCCTCCAAGTCTAGAGGTTTGTAGAACAGCAACAAGTTTTCCCTTAAGTGGACCACCCAAGGTTTATCGAACTCAGGGAGGAAGTGGTCATAGGTATCCCCTCTCAAGCAACCCTGCAGTCAAGATACAAGAAGTCTCTTATGTCCCCAACACACCCAATACACTTGTCAGGTGTATAGGTGCACTAGTTTGGCGAAGAGATAGTGAAATACAAGTGGTATGGATATAAGATAACGGTGCCAGAAAATAGCTTGTTGGCGTGGAAGAGACTAAAAGCAAACTGAAATAAAGATGGAAGCAAGCAAATATGTAATAGATCTAATTGCAAACGGTGTTTTAAAGTTTATAAACAAGGCCTAGGGATCATACTTTCACTAGTGAACACTCTCATATAAATATCTTATCTTTATGATACTAATCTTAACTACTCTCCAGTTGGACACTCTAATCGTTGGTAGGGCTATAACAGCACACCTCAAAGTAAGCCTTTCCCATCTAGATAACCTCACACTATCACCTTGATCTCTAGATGGTTCCAACAAACACCACAATTTCATAGAGACATCCAACTCCAAATATAACTCATAACAAGTATTTGTAATCTCTAGCCTAAGTGCCACCATGGTGTGCACGCTGTCACTTTCACACACTTGGGGAGATCAGAGATCTATTAAAGCACTTGAGTAGCAAGGTAGATCTATAGATTACAAGCTCATGATCACAATATGATCATGCATAGAGAGAGAGAGAGAGATGAACACATAGCTACTGGTAGAACCCTTAGCCTCGAGGAAGAACTACTCCCTCATCATCATGGGAATCAGCAACAGCGATGGAGATGGTGGTGGAGATCGATGGAGATGGCTTCTGGGGCACTTCCCCGTCCCGACAGGGTGCCGGAACAGAGATTTTCTGTCCCCCGAATCTCCCCTTTGGTGGTGGCGGTGCTGTGGAACTTTTCGTGGCTGGAGGCTTGACTATTTAGGGTTTATGCATCGGAAGGCTCTTATAGGCGAGAGGGGAGACTGAGGGGGTGCCGGAGGGGCCCACACCACCCCCTGGCGCGGCCTGGCCTGGCCTGCGCCACTAGGTGCTGTGGCCAGCCCCTGGCCCCTCTCTGTCTCGTCTTCTGGCTCCGCGAGTCTTCCGGTAAAATATCGAATTTGGCTTTTGTCTGGTCCAATTCCAAGAATATTCATTTTCTGACTTTCCTGGAACCAAAAACAGAAGAAAATAGGCAACTAGCACTATGGCATCTTGTCAATAGGTTAGTGATGGCTCAATGCACGGCGCCCAGAAAAATGCTTGATGGCGGTGTTGATGTAGAGCTCGTTGGGAACCCCAAGAGGAAGGTATGATGAGCACAGCAGCAAGTTTCCCTCAGTTATGAAACCAAGGTTTAATCGAACTAGTAGGAGCGAGGAAACACCTCAAAGGTGTTACTAGCTGAGCTTTGGCTGTAACATCCCAAAAATTCATATTTCAAAGCTCATTCATGTCATCCTTGCATCTTTCATCATTTAGGGTTTTTCTCAAAAATTATTTCAGAAACAGAAGCTTATGCTATGATTTCATGTGAGCAAATTTAACTCAAATGGCCATCACCCTTTGAGACTTGAATGTTTAGGAACTTGGTAGCTTCCATTGTTGGTAAAGTTTAGGTGTACCAAAGTTTTCAACTTAGAAATAATTTCAAAACCCTTTTCAAAAACATTTGCAAACCAAAGGCAAAGTCTCTGTTTGTATTAAGCCAAGCTTGACCAAGCCCTTGCAAGGTAACCACATGGTTAAATGACTGATTTTGAAACCTCAGTACCCTACAAAAATCCCCAGAATTGTTTGAATTCAAAAAGGATTTGAATTCATATTTAAATCATTCCAGAAAATAGAATTAGAAAAAGAAAAGGGTTAAACAAAGGAAAAGGGCCGCGCGCCAGGTTTCTGGCCCAGCTTCGAATCAAGCCCAACAAGCCCACCCGGGACTTTTCCTTTTCTTCTCTCACGCGCGCGCACGCTTTCAGTCGCTGACAGACAGACCCCACCTCCACCTCGCGCATTACGCTGACCAGCGGGCCCCGTCCACGTCGTCTCCGTCTTCCCCAAACCGCGCCCGCGACCACGTCGCTGCTGCAGTCATGGCCGGTAATGGCGCGGCGTAATTGGGCATTAATCCGTGAGCGTTTTCTGTCGCACCCGAGCCTATTTAACCCTCTCTGCCTCGCGAGCATTTCTCCCCAAACACCTCGCTCACTCCGCCACCAGGCTGCACACAATCATCCTCGCACCACCGCAGACAGATCCCACTCCGGCGATCAATTCCGGTGAGCCTTGTGTTCCCCTCTGCCTCTCATTCTTGCTATCTGATTCAGTGAGTCTTTGCGCACCTCCTGACCCCACTAGTTCATCCTGTACTGCCCCAGGTCGCCGGTTCCACTCGACACCGCAAGCACCGGCGACAACCTTAACTCCGACGACCTCCAGTGGTAAGTCCAGACCGCCCCAAGCCTTGTCTTTTACACACGTGTGTTCTCCGTGATCATATACATCTAACCACACCCTCCGTTTGCCTCCTAGTGATCGACAACGTCGCCTTCGACCTCGAACAGAACCACCTGTCGCCAGACTCAACTCCGACGAGGAATCATCGCCGGATAAAGACGCCTTCGCAAACCGATGCTACCTTGAGCTTCAGCAGCCTCTGCGAACCTGGTATGACCCTTCTCCCTCTCGCGGACGACCTGAACACAAGCGCCGCGCCAGACCGAAAGGCCGCTTCGGCGACGCCAGCGCCGCCAGACATGGTCGCTGCTTTCATGCCGTTAGATCTAGATCCAAGTGCTAGGATAGAATCACTTATCGGCGAAGCGGTACGCGATCTGGAGCGTACGATCTGTTTAGATCCTGCGGCTGCAGAGCTCGATCCGGGCGAATCGGTACGCGCCAATCACAACACGACGCGTGTCTAGGGTTAGATCTAAAAACAGATTTCAAATCAGATTTTGATCCAGATTTCAAATGCCTATAACTTTTGATTGCCACGTTGGAATTTTGCAAACTTTATACCGTTGGATTCAGTGAAACAAGACCTTTCTGAATATCCAATGTGTTTAACAAATAGTAACCATTAGAATGTCTTAGTTTGTGGAAACTTGTTTAAGGTTATTTTGAGTATAGATTTAGTTTAGTAATTTGTTTTAGGGTTAATAAGTTTGTTGTGGCAATTTTTGGTGTCTTGTTATGTTTCTGTAAACATGCACTTGCTTCGTATAGTTTTCAAAAACCCCCACTTAGTAAATTCATGCATGCATGCATTCATATTATTTTTGATTGTATACAATTGTGTGTAATTGTGTGCTATAAATTTTGTGTAGATTTTGCTAGTGATTGTGACTGTGAAGAGTGCTACTCTCCTCATTACCAAGGCAATTGATGCTTCATATCTTTTGTCCCATTACTTTCACTATGCATTAGTGTTTTTGCTAAGTAAATCTTGCATGGATTTTTGCTAAGTATAGACCTTGCTATGGGAAAAACCTAGTAGATGAAACCTTAGTGAAAATTACCTAAGTCAAGATTCCTATTACTATCATGCTTAGCCTAGCTAATAGAAAACAAGGGTGGATTATATATTCATGCTATGGAAAATTTCTAAGTCTGAGGACTTGTGTTTTGATTAATAAAACAACTAAGTTAATGAATCACCTGGGTGGAATGGGACTTGCTTGGTGGTTTTTGGTTGAGTGGTTCACAAGGCCCATTTTTATGGTTTACCTTAGTGTATCTCACTTGTGGATGGCCACCCAGGAACAAAGAGATTTGAGATGTCAAATGTTGAGAAGCTTCTAGTGCAACCACTTGGCAATATGGGCTCTGCCATGATCATATAGGTTGCTCGAACTTAGTCTCTTGGACAGTTGGTGGTAGAGGGAATGATAGGTTGGAACGCGTCCATTTGACTAAGGAAAGGCTTCTGAAAGATCTTGTCTTGGGAAACCAAGTCTTGTGGGGAAAGTGCACCACCTCTGCAGAGTGTAAAATCTAAGTACTTAGCCATGTCCCTGGAAAAGGACAAATTGAGCATCAAGACATGGAAGCTATCAAGAATCTCCTCATCCCAATTTCTAAGTAAAAACTTGAGGGTGAACAAGGGTTAAAAGGATCTTCAGTCTTTGATTGGTAGATGCCCTGAGTGGATCTTTAGTCTTTGATTGGTAGATGCCTTGGGTGATTTGTGCCAAACAAAAACTTAGTGTTTTCAAATGATAAGGAAAAATCTATTTTTGAGCAATGCAAGCCTAAGCTCCACTTAGCCAAATGCATATAGTATTATAGTCCACTTTAATAAAGCTAAGGTATCACTTGCCAATACTATTCCAAAGTATTGACCCTCTGTGGCTGTAACTTGTAATGTTGCAGGTTACTCCGATGATGAATATGAGTCACGAGTCTACACTCAACATGCTTGCCTGTGGCACATGAAGATGAAGACTTATATTTATTTACTTATTCCATAAACTCTTGTATTATGCCTTTGGCCCTGAGTTGTAAAAGACTATGTTTTATCTCTGGAATGAATGTAATAAACGACCTTTGTATCTGTGTACTTCATCTTAAACTGTGGATGCTAGCATTGATCCAGGGACTAGCATTGCAATCACAGGGATCCTTTCCTTTATAAAGGAGGGGTCTTACATTGGCAGGGCACACTACCGGTGCTAGTAGCAACGTGGAGACCTGCACAACACAACCATAGAACTTTGTCCCCAACTTGCGATGAGGTTGTCAATCTCACCGTGTTTTGCGGAAAACAAAGGATTAAACGTATCGAATGGAAAGAAGTAAAAGTTTGCAGAAAGTAAACACAAAGCAGTAAAAGATTGTAGATTGTATGTAAAAGACAAGGACCGGGATCCATAGTTCACTAGAGGTGGCTCTCCTTAAGATAGATAACATGCTGGGTGAACAAATTACAGCGAGGCAATTGACAAACACCGAGAAAGCAATACATGCATATACTAATCATCTTGACTCCTTTGAGACTTGATTGGGCATTACAACATAATACATAAACCGCCATCCAACTGCATCTATGACTAATAATCCACCTTCAGGTTATCATCCGAACCCCCTCCATTATTAAGTTACAAGCAACAGATTATTGCTTTACGAACTGCGTGTAAGGCAAACAATACGATTGCTCTATGAACAAAGGATTGTTGTTTTCTCCCTAGTAGCAACAGCACATCTAGTACCTTAGAGATTTCTGTCACTTCCCCAGATTACTAGAGGCATGAACCCACTATCGAACATAAATACTAACTCTTGGAGTTTCTAGCATCTACTTGGCCAAGATAGGTACTAACAACGGAAAGCATGCAAGATCTCAAATCACAAAGACATGATAGAATCAATAATCAATCTGAAATAGCATCTCAATATCCATCGGATCCCCGCAAACACAACATGTATGAATTACAAATAGATGATCTTGATCATGAACGGAGCTCACAAGATCTAAACATGAAAGCACAAAGGTGGAGAAACCAGCCATCTAGCTACTACATGGATCCGTAGTCCAAAGATGAACTAATCACACATCACACCAGAGGCTTGAATGGTGATGAAGAAGGCCTCCAGGGTGAATTCCCCTCTCTGGCAGGGTGCCGGGAAGAGCTTCAGATCCCTCCTGGTCTAGGATGGAGATGGCGACGGCTACAGACTCTTTCTTGGATTTTTGATCAGGTACCTAGGATTTTCGTCCTGAGGGCAACTTATAGGAGGAAGGAGAGGCCGAGGGGGTGCTGGGGGCGGCCAGACCACCCCCTGGCGCGGGCCAGGCCTAGCCTTGCGGCCAGGTGGTGTGGCCGGCCCCCAGCCCCTCTCCGTCTCGTATTCTGGCACTTGATCCCTTCCGGAAAAATAGGCACTTTGGCTTTTGTCCCGTCCAATTCCGAGAATATTCATTTTATGACTTTTCTGGAACCAAAAACAATAGAAAACAGGCAGTTGGCACTGTGGCTCTTGTTAATAGGTTAGTCCAAGAAATCATAATAAAAGTACTCCAAAGTTGGAGCAAAACACAAGAAAGTGGATAAAACCAAGCATGGAACATCAAAAATTATAGATACATGTGCAATGTATCAACATCCCCAAGCTTAACTCCTGCTCGTCCTCGAGTAGGTAAGTCATAAAAAGAATGAATTTTTGAGGTGACATGCACCATCAAAGACTTGATCAAAGTATTTGCAAAACATTCAAGGCTGGGATCATAGTACTTCAATCATAACATGAAAGACAAAGTTCTAGCAATAAGCAAAGAAACTAAGATGCAACATGAAAAGGCATAAACAAAAGATTCATGAATAACAATTCTTTGCAAGACGTTTGTTTGTTTCACATAAAGAAAACAAAGCATAATAGTATACAGCTTGTCCCTCAATAGAGTAGCAAATATAAATGCATAGGACACCTTCAAAGTTCATAAGAGTGACTAGATACAATAGTTTCAAACAAGCAATAACAAGTTATGCATCAATCAACTAGTCTTGGGACAATGCACATAGAACTAAGAATGGCCACTATGCTCTCAAAGTAGTGCATAAAGATAGAAGGTGGAGACTCAATATAATGGTGGAAGAAAAGCCTTTTTTGTAAAAGGAAGTAGGGATTCAAGTCTCATAAAGAGCTTCCAAAAATTATGATACTTATAGCTTTCAGCTCTCATTGCCCCTATCATAAGCATCTTGAAGGTGATTAAGGTTAAAGTGACACAACTAAGAGGATATGCTTGACAAGTTATAAACCGAAATCTCATGCCCCTTACTTACAAAGACCGATCCTCATGCTACTCAACTTCAGTCACGAGTAAGCTCTTGTCATTGTAAGTATATGTGTATCATTAAGAACCGCCAATGGGGTACCCCTTGCACATGATACGGGAGCTTTCCCATAATCAATATGACAAGGCAAGCAGACAATGAGCATCTCAGCGATCTTTTTATTTGCTATTTGCATAGGTTTTTATTGAGGATGCTTCATAGAGTGCTCATTATGGTGATGCTGCAAGTTTCCACCATGATTAGGCATGGCTTAGGCTAGCGGCCTAGGCGTTTCTCTAACAAACATACAAACTCCATGATCTTACAAGTTCCACTTTTATTTCACACCGCCGGGATCCGTAAGCAAAAGAACATAATCTCCCATGGTATCATGTGCAAGTGCAATGTTGAAAGCGTTCCCCATGGTACATGGTTCTGCTAATTTCAACTTATAAAGCGCAAGCATATACGCAACAAAGAAGGACCCAATGGTTCAAGTTTATTAGAGGCAATAAAGTAAAGTGTGCCATCAAGTTCGTGAGAGCTTTAATCACTAGTTTTCTCATAACAAGAGGAAGGTAAACAAAAGCATGAATATACTTGGAATCGCATAAGCTAGTAGGTAGGTATGATGGACTCTTTGGAAAAACTTGGTTTAGGGAGTTGGATGCATGAGTGGAACTCATACTTTGTGGTGGAGGCTAGCAAAATACTGGGAGCGACAAACTAAGAGAGCAATAATGGCCATAATCATGCAGAGCGACAAAACATCATTGATTAAAGCATAAAGTGATACTACAAGTTGAAAAATAAAGGATCATAAAGGCTATGGTGACTTGAGATAGTCATAACATGGTGTGAGCATGCACCAAGTCAACCCACATAAAGCATCAAAGGAGAATACCACTATACTATGCTTTAATATGCTAAAACAACAAATGATTCATCCAAGGCACATTAAGTAATCTCAATTGTTTATAACAAGTCATGCTACAACAAAGAATACTAAGCATAAAGCCAAAACAATATCAAGTATGGCATGACAAAGCATGACCACAGTCAAAAACGAGCTCTTTTTACCACATAAGTATGAACTTTCCTACTCTTTTCCAAGCCAAACCAAACTATTTGCAAACCAACGTGTGAAAGAGGGGGTCCAACCAACTTATTCAGAAAACTAAACAAACCAAGCAAACTAAAAACCAAAACGAAAATGAAAAAGAAGACGCTCCAAGAGAAACACAACTGTGCACGAAACAATAAAAATGAAGCGTTTGGAAGAAACCTGGGATTTTTATTGATGAAGAAGGGGATGCCTTGGGCATCCCCAAGCTTTGACGCTTGTACTTCTTGGATATTTCTTGGGGTGACACGCGTGGCATCCCCAAGCTTAAGCTTTAGTCCATCCTTCATCTCATTACTCATTCCTTCCATACACATGAAAATTTTCCTTCATACAAAACTTCACACAATCTCATTAGCAACATTAGTGCACTTAAGATAAATAAGTCTCAAGGTTTAGTTCTAACACCAAATAAACTTCCATTAGAACACTATCTACTGTAGCACTTCCCTCAAAAAGCTCAATTCGCCAAAGGAACTCAAGAAGGAACTAACAAGAAGCAAATGAAGAAAATGGCAGAAATCTGTCAAAATAGACCAGCAGGTAAAGACGAATTTTTTTGAAGAACTTATGTTGCTAAAATAAAAAAGTGTTGAACTAACTAAAGTTAGGTAACAACCTGGGGCAGAAGCACAAAAAAGTAAAGCTCAATCCGACGTATATAGCTCTATCAGGAATTTTTACGGTGAAGCACAGAAATCTGTTTCGGGACAGCAACTTTCCCAATCATTACTTCTCTCTCATTAGAGGTTACTCTTGGCACAAAAAGCAAATAAAAAGGATAAGGAGAGGTTATTATAGAGGTAATAACTTCCAAGACTCAACTAACACTCTTGGGTTATGTCCCAACAAGTACTTTTCTTTAACGCCTTTAAGTTAGGCATAAGAAGCAAAGAAAGAATCAAGTGTTCTCAAATGAAGAAGCATTAAAACCAAATTTTGTTTTCATAGGAGAAGCAAAAGAAATCTTTTCTCTCTTTTTATGGAAGTGTTCTATACCTTTCTTGAGTGGGATTTTATGTTTAATGGTGCCTTCCTTCATATCAATGATGGCACCAACAGTTCTAAGAAAAGGTCTTCCCAAAGTAATAGGACAAGAAGCATTGTATTTAACATCCAAAACATAGAAATAAACAGGGACATAGGAATCATTAACCATAATAAGAACATCATTAAGACTCCCCATGAGTTTCGTTTTAGCATTAGCATCAAGTGGGACATTCAAATAACAATCTTCAAGAGAAGGCAAATCAAGCATATCATAAATCCTTCTAGGCATAATAAAAACACTACTATCAAGATCACACAAAGCTTTGAAATCAAAGTCATTCACTTTCATATTAATGATGGGTTCCCAACCATCTTCTTGTTTTATAGGAATAGAAGATTTATGTTTCATCTTTTCTTCTTTAATCTTTATGAGAGCATCAGTAATGTGTTTTGTAAAAGCCATGTTCGTAGCACTAGCATTAGGACTTTTAGCAAGCTTTTGTAGGAACTTAATAACTTCAGAGATGTTGCAACCATCAAGATCAAAATTAACCTCATCATCTAAAGTAGTAGAACGATTAGTAGCCTCAACAATAGTGGTGGTAATAGTAGAAACACTAATGTTTCTAGCAATTTCATCTTCTCTTTCCCACTTAGCATGCAATTCATCTAATAGTTTAACATTTTCATCAATTCTTACTTGTATGGCATTAGTAGCTGCAAAGGGATTCTCATTAGTTTTAGGTTTAGCAGCCATTTTATTAATCAATGAAGATTGAGCTTCAGACAAAGATGATATGTTTCTTTCAACATTAGAGCGTTTCAATTGTAAACTAGGAACTTCTCTATTTAGACTCTCAAGTTAATGGCTAATGTTCTTTAAAATGATAGATTGTTCCTCCATAGTTTTAGTAAATAGCTTATTTTGCTCATATTGCATTTGCATGAAGTTTTTAGTGGCTCTTTCAACTTCTAAAATTCTTCCTTCACTAGGTAATTCAGATTTACCATTATAGCCATAAGTAGTATTAGGAGGATAAGGCTTATAGTTGTTGTTACCAAAATTGTTCCTATTAGCATTATTACCATAAGCATTGTTGCTAAAATTGTTACTTCTTATGAAGTTCACATCAACTTGCTCTTCTTGAGCAACCAAAGAGGCTAAAGGCACATTATTTGGATCAATATGGGCTTTCCCATTAACAAGCATAGACATAATTATATCAATCTTATCACTAAAGGAGGAGGTTTCTTCAACAGAATTTACCTTCTTACCGTGTGGAGCTCTCTCAGCATTCCATTCAGAATAATTAACCATCATATTATCCAATGGTTTTGTTGCAGCACCCAAAGTGATGGTCATAAAGGTACCTCCAGCAGCTGAATCCAATAGGTTCCTTGAAGAATAGTTCAATCCTGCATAAAAAGTTTGGATGATCATCCAAGCAGTCAGTCCATGAGTGGGACAATTCTTTACCAAAGATTTCATTCTTTCCCAAGATTGAGCAACACACTCATTATCAAGTTGTTTAAACTTCATTATTCCACTTCTCATGGATATAATCTTAGCAGGAGGATAGTATTTTCTAATAAAAGCATCTTTGCACTTAGTCCAAGAATAAATACTATTCCTAGTTAAGGAATTCAACCACTCTTTAGCTTTTCCTCTCAAAGAGAAAGGAAACAATTTCATCTTAATAATATCACCATCTATATCCTTATGCTTTTGCATCTCACAAAGTTCAACAAAGTTATTTAGATGGGAAGCAGCATCTTCATTACCAATACCAGAAAATTGTTCTCTCATAACAAGATTGAGCAAAGCAGGTTTTATCTCAAAGAAGGTATTTTCAGCCATAGGTGGAGCAATAGGAGTGCTCATAAAATCATTGTTGTTGGTGCTAGTGAAGTCACACAACTTAGTGTTCTCAAGAGTAGTCATTTTTTTTGGGATTTCAAATAAGAAAACAAACAAGTAAAACTATTTTTTTTGTGTTTTTTGAAGAACAAAACAAGCAAACAAAGAAAAAAGAAACTAAGCAAAACAAAAATAACAAAGTAAAGAGATTGGTTATGAGGGACTCCCCTTGTGAAGATGTCCTTGACTCCCCGGCAACGGCGCTAGAAAAATCTGGTGCGGTGTTGACGTGGGAGTTTCTTCTTCTTCGTTCCCCGGCAACGGAGCCAGAAAAATTCTTGATGGCTCAATGCATGGTGCCCAGAAAAATGCTTGATGGCGGTGTTGATGTAGAGCTCGTTGGGAACCCCAAGAGGAAGGTATGATGAGCACAGCACCAAGTTTCCCTTAGTTATGAAACCAAGGTTTAAGCGAACCAGTAGGAGCAAGGAACACCTCAAAGGTGTTACTAGCTGAGCTTTGGTAGGGCGCACTACCGGTGCTAGTAGCAACGTGGAGACCTGCACAACACAACCACAGAACTTTGTCCCCAACTTGCGATGAGGTTGTCAATCTCACCGTGTTTTGCGGAAAACAAAGGATTAAACGTATCGAATGGAAAGAAGTAAAAGTTTGCAGAAAGTAAACACAAAGCAGTAAAAGATTGTAGATTGTATGTAAAAGACAAGGACCGGGATCCATAGTTCCCTAGAGGTGGCTCTCCTTAAGATAGATAACATGCTGGGTGAACAAATTACAGCGGGGCAATTGACAAACACCGATAAAGAAATACATGCATATACTAATCATCCTGACTCCTTTGAGACTTGATTGGGCATTACAACATAATACATAAACCGCCATCCAATTGCATCTATGACTAATAATCCACCTTCAGGTTATCATCCGAACCCCCTCCAGTATTAAGTTGCAAGCAACAAATTATTGCTTTACGAACTGCGTGTAAGGTAAACAATACGATTGCTCTATGAACAAAGGATTGTTGTTTTCTCCCTAGTACCAACAGCACATCTAGTACCTTAGAGATTTCTGTCACTTCCCCAGATTACCAGAGGCATGAACCCACTATCGAGCATAAATACTAACTCTTGGAGTTGCTAGCATCTACTTGGCCAAGATAGCTACTAACAACGGAAAGCATGCAAGATCTCGAATAACAAAGACATGATAGAACCAATAATCAATATGAAATAGCATCTCAATATCCATCGGATCCCGGCAAACACAACATGTATGAATTACAAATAGAAGATCTTGATCATGAACAGAGCTCACAGGATCTAAACATGAAAGGACAAAGGAGGAGAAACCAGCCATCTAGCTACTACATGGATCCGTAGTCCAAGGATGAACTACTCACGCATCACACTGGAGGCTTGCATGGTGATGAAGAAGGCCTCCAGGGTGAATTCCCCTCTCCGGCAGGGTGTCGGGAAGAGCTTCAGATCCCTCCCGATCTAGGGATGGAGATGACGGTGGCTACAGACTCTTTCGTGGATTTTTGATCGGGTACCTAGGGTTTTTGTCCCGAGGGCAACTTATAGGAGGAAGGAGAGGACGAGAGGGTGCTGGGGGCGGCCAGACCATCCCCTGGCGCGGGCCAGGCCTAGCCACGCGGCCAGGTGGTGTGGCCGGCCCCTAGCCCTTCTCCGTCTCATATTCTGTTACTTGATCCCTTCCGAAAATATAGGCACTTTGGCTTTTGTCCCATCCAATTCCGAGAATATTCATTTTCTGACTTTTCTGGAACCAAAAACAACAGAAAACAGGCAGCTGGCACTGTGGCTCTTGTTAATAGGTTAGTCCAAGAAATCATAATAAAAGTACTCCAAAGTTGGAACAAAACACAAGAAAGTGGATAAAACCAAGCATGGAACATCAAAAATTATAGATACATTTGCAATGTATCAGTTAGTCCAAGAAAGTGTATAAAAAGTACTCCAAAGTTGGAACAAAACATAAGAAAGTAGATAAAAACCAAGCATGGAACATCAAAAATTATAGATACGTTAGCAACCTATCACGGAGTGTTAATTCTTTGCTCCGGTGCTCTATTAAAAGGAGCACCTTAATTGAAAGTAGTTCCCTTGAGGCCCCGCTGCAAACGGGCTGGCAGGACAAAATATGTTGTGCAAGTTCTCATTACGAGCACGTATGACTATATATGGAACACATGCCTATGATTATTTAGTACTTGGAACACATGCCTATGTTCTGATTGCCATGTGAATTGTCTTGTCCATGCAACGCCTGTCTATCCATCCCTGTGCCTACCACGCTTTAATCCTACTGTTTACTGCAATTGTTACTACTGTCTTTACTTTACTACCGTTGTTACTTAACTATTGCTACTACAAAACTGTTGCTACTGATAAACTGCTGTGAGCAAGATTGTTTCTAGGTGCAGCTGAATTGACAACTTAGTTGTTAAGGCTTATAAACATTCTTTGGCTCCCCTTGTGTCGAATCAATAAATTGGGTTTCACTTCCCTCGAAAATACTGCGATACACCCCCTATACTTGTGGGTCATCAAGACTATTTTCTGGCGCCGTTGTCGGGGAGCATAGCTTTATTTATCAAGTTCACTTGGACTCACTTGTTTGCTGCCATCCATCCATCATGGCTAAGTCTCGTGATGGCAAGGTTCCTATTTTACCATCCACTACAAGAAGAGGTACAGTTCTGAACACCTCTATTGCTATTGATTCACCATCTGTTATGAGTAAGCTTGTTACACCACCACATATACATGCTACACACACTGCTACTACTGCTGAATCTGAAACTTCTGATGCTTATGATGCTGCTTCTACTATGCTTGATAAGAGTGGTTCATTAGGTCCTTTCCTAGATGCTATGATTGCTAGAACTATAGCTGGAAATACCGAAACTCCTAATGAAGACACTACTACACCTGTTAGTTCACCTGAGTCTAGAGAAAGCTACGATATTGAAGACGGTTATGTTGAGATGACCGATGAATTTATTAAAGAATGTCAAAACACCCATGATAGGAGTGCTGCTAAGAATCTCCTTGAGAGGCGTACTATTAGACCCAAATTGCCTCCTAATGCTAAGTTTGTTGCTTCTCCCATAAACATTAAAGATAAACATTATGATTTCTCTCTTGATCTATCTTATATAGCTATTGTTGAGAAAGAACCTTTTTGTGGGACTAAGAATGAAAGTGTAGTAGCACATATGGCTGAGCTTTCTACCATGAGTGGCTTATTTTCTGATGATATTAAGATGCGTACTTACTTTGTTGCTAAGATTTTCCCCTTTTCACTAAAAGGAGAAGCTATAACTTGTTTTAATAATTTACCTCCTGGCTCTATTGATAGCCCTGATTGTTTGATTAGTACTTTCCTGCAGAAATATTTTCCTCCTAGTTCTAGACATGCTATTTTGCAGGAACTTTTTGATTTTAAACAGGGAGAAAAAGAGACATTGCCTGAATCATGGGCAAGGTTTTGTGCTTTGATTCATGCACAAGCTGGATGTCCATTACCTAAGAATGATCTTCTTGATATATTTTATAATGGACTAACTGAAGAATCTGGGACATACCTGGATAGTTGTGCTGATTGTGTTTTCAGGAATAGGACTCCCAAGGAAGCTGAGGAATTAATGGCTAAAATAAGCAAGAATTATGAAGATTGGACTCCTCCTGAACCAGCTATACCAGAGCCTATACCAACGTCAAAGAAGAGGGAGTTATTGAACTAAATGATGAAGTGATGAAGGAAGCTAAGAAATGTCTTAAGGAGAAGGGAATTAAAGCTGCAGATGTCAAGAATTTACCTCCTATAGAAGAATTATGTAAGCCTATCCCCCACTCATCCACTATTGAGGTACACTCTCTCCAACACTTTGATGAAGGTGATATCCCTTACTCTAAGCATCTTGATCAATGCTTAGAAGAATTTGATATTTTTATTGTTAAGCAAGATAATTTTAATAAAAGGGTGCAAAATCATTTAATGGGAAACTCTAGAGCTATTGTTGAGTTAAAAGACGTTGTGCAAAGAACCTCTAATGATGTTAAAATTCTTGTTAAACATTTTCAAATGGTTCAAACTCAAATAGATCAACTTATTAAAGTGCAAAAAGACTTGCTAATTAATGCTGCTAAAGAAAAACATGCTTATGAAATTAGAACTAGAAGTGGCGCTGCTACCCAGGATCCTCTATATCTTGAGAGGCATCCCAAAAGAATTGAGCAGGATTCTCAACAAGAAAAGGAAAAAGAAACATAAAACTATTGTAGAACCCTCTGATGCTGAAACTAAAAGTGGTAATGAAGAACATGATGTTCCTGATAAAGAAAAAGTTGAAAAAGAACCTGAAAAGCACACTAAGAATACAAAATACACTAAAGAAGATTTTGTTGCTAAGAAACATGGTAGTGAAAGAGAGCCTTGGGTCCAAAAACCTATGCCTTTCCCTGATAAGAAACACAAGTCAAAGGAAGATGAGCACTATAACAAGTTTTGTGAGTGGATGAAACCTTTATTCTTGCAAATTCCTTTGACGGATGCTATTAAATTGCCTCCTTACTGAAAGTATATGAAGGATATCGTCTCGAATCAAAGGAAGATCCCTAATGAAGAAATCTCTACTTTGCTTGCTAATTATTCCTTTAATGGTAAGGTTCCAAAGAAACTTGGAGACCCGGGGATTCCAACTATTCCTTGCTCTATTAAAAATATGTTAAAACTGCTTTATGTGATTTCAGAGCAGGAGTTAGTGTCATGCCTTTCTCCCTCTATAAGAGACTTCAACCGGAAAAACTGATACCAACTGATATATCTTTGCAAATGGTTGATAAATCTACCACTATTCATGTTGGTATATGTGAGGATGTACCTGTTCAGGTGGCAAATAATTGCTAGATATTAACTGATTTTGTTGTGCTTGAAATGCCTGAAGATGATAATATGTATATTATTCTTGGAGACCTTTTCTTAATACTGTAGGAGCTGTTATTAATTGTAATCAAGGAAATGTGACCTTTAATGTTAATGATAAGGAGCATACTATCTATTTCCCCAAGAAGATTGATAGAACTTATGGTTTAAATTCAATTGAACATGTTGAGGGCATTCAAGTTGGAGAAATATATTGTCCCATACGAAGAGAAAAAATTGAAACTATTATGATTGGGACCATTGCTATCAAGGTTGAGGTAACATAATCATTAGTGGAATACAAAGTTTTGTTTCATATAATTTTTTTTGGTAACAAGACCTGATCAACCTTGTTAACAAAAGGATTTCATTGAACAAAACAATGTTTTCACCATGATTATCTCCGCTTACTTCTATTCCATCTATTTTAGTTTTTGCTTTCGTTTAGTTTACTTTTCTTTTGTTGTTTGATTGCTTGTTAGAGTGTCTTAGAACTTCTGAAGTTTTAGCCTTGTTTTGTCATTGCATCATTTCAAAATCACTTTTCTACAGAAAAATCATTCATATATGCCTGAAAATTGCTAAAAAATATAGTATCTCTGAAAATTCCAGAAAATCCATATTAAATTTTTAGGTGAAAAAGGGGCAGCGGAGTGCCTGGAAGGTACCAGGGGGGCCCACCAGGCAGGCACACCACCTGGTGGCACGGCCAGCCCAGGGGCACGCCTGCCTATGGTGTGGGTCAACCCTGGCCCTCCACTCACTCTCTCACTTGCCATTTTCTTCTCTCTTCCGAGTAAACACCAGTTCATTGCTTGAAATCGCGTTCTTGCTGTGCTTGCCCTCGATTTTTCGATCTCCATGCTCAGCCCATCTTTGCTGCTGAAATTTGGAGCATTTGTTCTCCGGTATGTGACTCCTCCGCTTGTCCAAGTAGATTTGTGTTTAGTGGTTTATATCTTGAGTATTTTGCTGCTGTAGGTGACAGGTTTTGAATGCTTGTAAGCTTGTTCAATGCTTAGAGATATAGTTTTGATGCATGTTTAGGCCTCTTACAAGTCCCTATGAGTGGTGCCCTTCATTATATTCACTTTGTAAACACTTGTTTAATAGATGTTTCAATTTCAGAATATCAAACATGAACAACCATACCTTTGGAGAAATATTTGAGAGGGTGCACCTAGGAGGTCAAGGCCCTCAAGATCAGCCTCTCGGTTTGGGCCATCATACAACAAAGATCTCATTGCACCTCTCATTGGTAACAAAGGAGATGATAGGGATGCTCACCCATCTACTTTTCCTTGTTTTACTTTCTTACAAGCTGCAGGGATTCTTGAAGATTTCTTGCTACTAATTCACAGGGTTGGTTTGACCTCATATATGCAATATGAGAGTGAGCAATACGCTATGCTCACCAAAACTTTTGTTAAGAGTTTCGTTTTTACTAACACGCCCTATCAGTTAACTGTTTCTTTTAGAATGTATAATCTGCCCTTTACCGTGCCATTGGAAAGATTTTGTAGTATTATAGGTGTGGGCATGATAGGGACCGTGAAGAAGATTCAAACCAACTGTGTGAGTTCCTCGGTTTGACTTCCTCGTTTGGTCTAGAGGGGGAATACCAGGATGGGTATGATTGGTGTTAGTAAAAGGTTGGTTCTGAATAGGTCTTTCTTATCTCTCTCTAATAGCCGACAGTTTATCGAGTCTCTATAGGTTGTTTAGTGCATGTTGTGCTGCCGCTTCAGTCCAACATACCTATGTAGGCGAGAGCCACCGAATTCTAGCCTCACCGTGTACTGGCCTTAGTACTGACGCTCCTCTTTTTCCTTTGCCCTTTGTCGACACCCCTTTTGTTTTAGCAGGTTTAAGTTTGACGTCGTTAGCAGGGTTACCCTTCCGGCTTGGCCTGGGCAGGGTTATGGACGCCATTGGTTATTCTTCAGGGATCTTAACTTAATTTGCTTCTTATCCGTACTCGGATGCTGTATCGTGTTCAAGGTGATTTGAATCTTTGTACTGTATATCTGTATTCTTGACTCAGTGAGTTGTTGTTGTATATACATATGTCCAGTGGGTTCCATCATGGACTATTGTGTAATGATATTACTTCGTTTTCCACCCGCACGAAAGTGCCTGGTGGGCGTCCTTGAATCGTTTCTATGCGGGTTTGGCGGGAAGCACTAAAACTTGCATAGGGCCGATTCGAGGGTGTTACAAAGTGGTATCAGAGCTCAGCAGTAACGATACCCCACTGGTCCAGCCTTATCCTTATGCTAATCTGCTATTACCTTTGCGTGTTTGAATCTTCTCTCTTACCATTCTTCAAGTCCAGGATTTCTCGTGGTTGGGTTTCTATCGTACCTTCAGGGTTTAGGTTCCTTCCTCTTCAAGCTATCTGGGTAACCTTCATCTGTTGTACCTTTCGGTGGATCAAAACCCACTAAAATCTTTCTTTGTATCTTCCAGTGTGTTCCAACACAACAACATAGTCTTCATCAGATCCGATGAAGAGTCTGCATCACTCCTTTGTTTTCGAACCTCGTCTGTCGAGATCTTTAGTCTGAATTCCGAGAATGGGTCGCATGATTTTCTCGAAAAGCGGAGTAATAGTTTGGGTGTGTGATGGATTGGCCCCCATGCCGACTACTCATTCTATTCGCTCCCGTACATTAAAGTGGATTAGATTGCACTTATTCTCTCCTCTCATGGAATTTAAAGGTGGCCTTATCTTTTGATACCTTTATCTTTGTCCTTTGTCCTCTAGAGTGTTCTCTCGATGATCGTGAGCAGCGACCATTGTTGGTGGTGTCGTCGATCTCAAGATGGAGCAAGGATCTTTGTTAGTGGTGTCGCGAGGATCTACACAAAGCGGTAAGACTCAGACCGTCGGCTTTCTTCCCCGTACCATGGGGCAGATCTCAAGGGCGAGATCCATTGTTACTGATGTCGAATTGTAGCACCCCGGTAAAACCACTACCAGAAAATCGCTCGTTGTTTCTAATTTGTGCATCATCATGACATCATCATGCATGTTTGTTCATAAAAGTACTTTGCAAAAAACCTATTTTGTTTTCTAATTAGCCCTCCTTTAATTTCAAATCATAAAAGTAGGTCTTCTTGGATATTTTATTTGTCTAAAAACTGATTACAAAAGCCTTTTAAATAATAAATAAAAAGATATATTATTTTTGGGAGGCAGCCAGCCAGACCCAAAAGCCCAGCCGGCCACCTCCAACTAAACCTAAACCCTAACCCTAGCTCTACCTATACCCAGCCGCCACACCCCAACCACCTAGCTTCCGCAGCGGCACAACACACACCTGAGACGCCCCGCATGCTGCACCTACACGTAACGCAGCGGCGCACACAACCCTCACCACGACATGCTCGCCTGGACCCAATCCCACCTGCCCGATCAATCTCTCGCGATCGATTTCCACCCTGCTGACCACGTCCCTCTCCCGTCCCACCTCGCGCTCGACCCCACCTAGTGGACCCCGCCACCACCCCGCGTCGCGTCCCCATCTCCCTCTCCCTGTGACTCTGTCTCCTCCCATAGAGAAGCTACAGCGACCACCAGGGAGAGCCCCGCTGGATCCCCATGGTTCCGCCGCCACCGTGTTCGCGGGCCGCTAACCTAGACGCTCCTCGCCCGCATCCCTGCAAATCGACACCAGCCGCCGCCCTCTGTTCTGGCCGCCGCCCCGAGCCCCTGTGTCGCCTTCCGCCGCCGCGTTCCTGTGGCGCTCGCCCGCAGGGACTCCGGCCACCGTGCTCCATCTCCTGAGCCGGGCGCCGTCTGCTTACACCCTGCTAGGCACATCGCCGCTGCCAGGAGCCCGACGCTCATGGTCGTCTCTCTGTAGCAACCTCCCCGCACCGGGAGCTTCCTCCCTCGAGCACCGATGCTGCCAGGGGAGCCCCACCAGCCCTGTACCGCTCTCTGCTAGCGCCGCCACTGCTGGAGCTCCTCCCGCATCCTCCTCGGCCTCGGCCTCGGCCCGCGCCCATCCTCGAGCGTCGGCGCTTCTGCTAGCACCCCGATAAAACCACTACTAGAAAATCGCTTGCTATTTCTATTTTGTGGTTCATCATGAGCGCATGCTCATGTCATCATGCCACATTGCTTTTGAGAATTGTCATGTCATCATGCATATGTTTGCATAAAACTATTTTCCAAGAGTCTATCTTTGTTTTCTAACTACCTTTGTCTTTGTTTCAAATTAAAAACCCGGCTGACCGGATATTTTGTTTTATCTAAAAACAATTTACAGAAGTCTATTTCAAATAAAATAAATAAATTAAAATGTTTTACCGGGGGAGGCCGCCAGCCTGCCGGGCTGAAAGCCTAGCACGCCAGCAGCCTACAACCCCGCAAAACCTAACCCTAATCCCCACCTAATCGTACTCCCTCCACCCGCCGCCAGCCACACCCGGTTCGTCCTAAAACCGTCCACCCCCCCCCCCCCGCGTTGCACAAGCACTCTGGCATGGCTCACCACACGTAGCACCCGTGCAACACATAGCACGCACACACACACCACACCGCACCTGCCGCTACACGCGCAGCTCACGCGAGCAAGCAACGTTGTAGCGAGCCGCACCGACACGCCCGCGCACGACCAAGTGCCTACCAACCCCACACTCATGAAACTGTCGCTCGCATCTGGCTCCATCCCGCATGTCGATGCGACCCCGACGCCATCGTCCCTCGCCTCACGATCCCCTCGCACCCTCTGCTCGCGAGCAACCGCCGCCGCCACCTCCCTCCTAGGCTCGCGCACGCTGCCGCCTGGACCTCACGCGGCCCACGTCGCCGACCCGTCGTCTCCTCCGGCCGTCCGAGCCCCTCGCTGGCGCCGTCCCACGCGACCTCGTCTGCCCGGAGCCTACCGCTCGACCAGAACAATAGCACCGCTCCGCGACCCACCTCAGGTGTTGCTTTGCATCGTTGTCGTTCCACCGTTGATAAAAAGTTGGCACATGCTTAATGATGGAGATGCTTAATGGTGGAGAGGGTCATGGCTTTAATTATAACTTGTCAATTAAAATGCTAGGAATAGATATAACTAATGCAGAGGCATCGGTGGGCAATAGATGTTATTTGGTTTTTCCATGCTCACTTGTGTTCCGTAGGACCCCGAGTACTTGATACCTATTCCTTGACTATCACACTATCCGCATGTGGGACCATGAATCCCCTTAGCCAGAGCTTGATTCATTTATTATTTCTTGGGGCCACAAACTAGTTTGGGGATTTATTACTATCATGTAATTATTCCATGCTTTACCGCTTTATTTACGTTTGTGCGTGGAGCAACTGTACTGTTTTGGATCGTGACACGTTTTCGCTGTATCGACAAGCCCAGTCACACTTTCGGGTTCCCAGTTGTTTACCGCTGTCTACACAAGCCCTGGGTCCGTCTCGGAGCCGACCAACTTCGTCGCGGGTAGCTTAGTGGGGTGGCCCCCTGAAATACTTTATGAATCCTATGATTACTTTGTCGTGAAAGCCTCGTTGGGTTTTGATTTGGTTTTTCCGATGTTGATGGTGCGTGTGTTCTAGTTGTGCACCCCTGCAGGGTAAATCTTTCTGAAAGTCGTGCCCACGGTTATGGACGACTTGGAGCACAGTATCTCGATCATAGACAAGCATAACTAAAGTAGTGCTATAAATCTGACTTAATATGTGACTAGTAATCAGCTTCACTATCATGGAATGGATAATAAAAGTGCCAACAACTGGTGGAACTGGGGTGTATCGTGTCATGTTATACCTTCCTAGTAAGTATCACAACTCTAATGGAATGAAATAAAAGTGCCAACAACTGCTGGGTTGGGATGTCACATGCTAATTGTATCTGACTAGTAAGTACTACAACTACAACTGAATGGTTAACTAAAACTGCCCACTACTTATGCTATCTGGATGACTCATGCTATCTATATCTGACTAGTAAGTGCTTCAACTATAATGGAATGAATAAAACTGCCAACTGTGTGAGTTCCTCGGTTTGACTTCCTTGTTTGGTCTTGAGGGGGAATACCAGGATGGGTATGATTGGTGTTAGTATAAGGTTGGTTCCGAATAGGTCTTTCTTATCCCTCTCTAATAGCCGATATTTGAATCGAGTCTCTATAGGTTGTTTAGTGCATGCTTCCCTGCCGCTTTAGTCCACCATACCTATGTAGGCGAGAGTCGCCGAATTCTAGCTGCGCCGTGTACTAGCCTCAGTACTGATGCTCCTCTTTTTCCCTTTGCCCTTTGTCGGTACCCCTTTTATTTAGCAGGTACGAGTTCGACGTCGTTAGCAGGGTTACCCTTCCGGCTTGGCCTGGGCAGGGTTATGGACGCGATTGGTTATTCTTCAGGGCTCTTAGCCCCATTTGCATCTTATCCGTACTCGAATGTTGTATCCTTTTCGAGGTGATTTGGATCTTTGTACTATATCTGTATCCATGAGTCGTTTTTGTATATATATGTTGTTCTGTGGGTCCCATCATGGACTATTGTGTAATGATATTACTTCGTTTTCCACCCGCACGCAAGTGCCTGGTGGGCATCTTTGAATCGTTTCTATGCGGGTTTGGCGGGAATCGCTGAAACTTGCATAGGGCCGATTAGAGGGTGTTATAAAGTGGTATCAGAGCTCAGCAGTTGCGATACCCCACTGGTCTAGCCTGTAGGATAACCTAGCTAACGGTCGATGTAGAGTGTCAAAACTATTTTACAAAATCGGTTGGATAGATCTGATTAGGTCTGATTTTACTCCTTACCCCTATGCTATTCTCCTCTTACCTTGGCGTGTTTTGAATCTGCTCTCTCATCTTTTCTTCGAGTATAGGAATTATTGTGGTTTGGTTTTTGTCGTACCTTCAGGGTTTCGATTCCTTTTACAATGGTGTTTCCACATGTGATCTTTGTGCTATCTGAGTACCCTTCATCTGTTGTACCTTTCGGTGGATCAAAATCCACTTAAATCATTCTTTGTATCTTCCGGTGTTTTTCAACGGGACGACATCATCTATGCTAGATCCGATGAAGATCTGTATCAATCCTTTGTTTCTGAACATCACTTATGAAGATCTTCAGTCTAAATTTTGAGAATGGGTTGCATGATTTTTCTACTATATATGTGGAGTAATAGTTTGGGTGCGTGATGCATTGACCCCCATGCCGACTACTCATTCTATTCGCTCTCGTTTATAGAAGTGGATTAGATTGCACTTATTCTCTCCTCTCACGGAAGTTAAAGGTGGCCTTATCTTTTTATACCTTTATCTTCGTTCTTTGACCTCCGGAGTGTTCTGTCGACGATAGTGAGCAACGACTCCTTGTTGGTGGTGTCGCCAATTTCAAGATGGAGCAAGAATATTTGTTAGTGGTGTCGCGAGGATCTACACGAAGCGAGAAGATTCAGATCGTCAGCCTTCTTCCCCGTACCATGAGGCGGATCTCGAGGGCTAGATCCATTGTTCGTGGTGTCGAATTGTAGCACCCCGATAAAACCACTACTAGAAAATCGCTTGCTATTTATATTTTGTGGTTCATCATGACCGCATGCTCATGTCATCATGCCACATTGCTTTTGAGCATCGTCATGTCATCATGCATATGTTTGCATAAAACTATTTTCCAAGAGTCTATCTTTGTTTTCTAACTACCTCTATCTTTGTTTCAAATTAAAAACCCGGCTAACCGGATATTTTGTTTTATCTAAAAACTATTTACAGAAGTCTATTGCAAATAAAATAAATAAATAACTAAAGTAAAATGTTTTACCGGGGGAGGCCGCCAGCCTGCCGGGCCGAAAGCCTAGCAAGCCAGCAGCCTACTACCCCGCAAAACCTAACCCTAATCCCCACCTAATCGTACTCCCTCCACCCGCCGCCAGCAACACCAGGTCCGTCCCGAAACCGTCCACCTCCCGCGCCGCAGCACGCACTCTGGCACGTCTCACCGCACGCAGCAGCCGTGCAGCACACAACACGCACATGCACACCACACCGCACCTGCTCCTGCGCGCGCAGCTCACGCGAGCAAGCAATGTTGCAGCGCGCCGCACCGACACGCCCGCGCACGACCCAGCGCCCACCAACCCCACACTCCTGAAACTGTCGCCCGCATCTGGCCCCACCCCGCACGTCGATGCGACCCCGACGCCACCGTCCCACGTCTCACGATCCCCTTGCCCCCTCTGCTCGCGAGCAACCACCGCCGCCACCTCCCTCCTAGGCTCACGCGTGCCGCCGCCTGGACCTCGCGCGGCCTGAGTCGCCGGCCCGCCCTCTCCTCCGGCCGTCTGAGCCCCTCGCTGGCGCTGTCCCACGCGACCTCGTCTGCCCGGAGCCTGCCGCTCGACCAGAACAATAGCACCGCTCCGCGACCCTCCTCTCCGGCCGCGGGCCCTCCTCTGCATCACCCCGTCTCCTTCACCTCGCCTTTGACCTTGCAGGCCTGGACCCTCCGTCCCTTCGCGGCAGCCCTGTAGAGCTCCGCCGTTGGCTGTCTTTTCCTCGACGCCCTCATCCACTCCGGCCTCGTCGAGCCTCCATCTTCCTCCCGGACCGCATTGAGCCCTACTCCACGTCGTGTTCCTCGCCGCCGTGGCCGTACATGGTGTCCTCATCCCCAACCCCGCCGCCGAGCACGTCCTGGTCCCCCACCTCCTCGAGCATGGTGTCGCTGCTCCCAGCCATCCTCGCCCTGGCCGCACACCTGCCAGCTAGACGAGCTCCTCCTCCTCCCCTCTCATCTTGATCCGGTCCTCACCGCCTGGAGATTCCGCGAGCAACGCGACCACGCCCCCGAGCACGCCGGGCTTCACCTCCCCGTGACCTTCCATCGGTGCCCCTGCCGCTTCTCTGCTGCTCCGCGTCCACGTCGTCTCCCGTGAGTCGACCACGCGCGGGTGTCCCTGCTCACCTCTTGGTTGTTTGATCCTAGTACCATGTTCTATGCCGATAACTGCAGTGTACCGTGCTACAGATGCCTCTCTTGTGTTACAATGTGGTACTGCCAATCATGTGCTTGTCGACAAGATATTCCCCGGCGATCGAAGACCGAACCCGGTGCCTTCTCCCTCTCGGATCTGAAGACCAATCCCCCGAACCTTCCGAGGCCCAAGACCTTCGCTCCGATGTGATCCCCTTTCTAAGACCCTTATTTTTATAATATTTACATATACTTGTTGCATATTAAATCATCTATACTCGCATACATGTTTATTTGTTTGGGCATATTTAGTCGATTCACCTCATAATTAAATATGGAGACTATATGCGGACTATTTTAGTCTTATATATCATCTCCATTTAAATTTGTGTAGCGAACTGATACCATGTTTCGCCTTGTTAAGACAACATTTAAAATGTGGGGTATCTAAACAACATAAACCATCTAATTAATTGTCGAGACTCTAGTTCCGCTTAATTTTGCATAGTTGCATCGCATCTTTGCCATGCCATGCATCAGATCATAATCATGTCGGATCTTCTGCCGTAGTATTAAATAGTGTATCCGGTGTTTCTTCTAGTGCTTTGCTTCTTCGCGGATTAGGCCGATGAGTTGATGCGAGTGTCGAGGATGAACCTTCGGCAATGTTTCCCAGGCGAGCAATCTCCCTCTTTCTACCTATTTTGCGTTTATAGTCTTTACTTCCTCCTATTGCTCTATTCCTATCCGTGTTATGATGCTTTAGTTTCCGTGCACCATTTATATTCCTTGCAGCCTCTATATTGGCTTGGACACATCCTATTGCCCGTTGATTGATAGACAGTCGGCCTTGCGAGTCGTAGTTGCTTGCTCAGTTGTTGCTTTGCGTCGTTGTCGTTCCACCGTTGATAGAAAGTTGGCACATGCTTAATGATGGAGATGCTTAATGGTGGAGAGGGTCATGGCTTTAATTATAACTTGTCAATTAAAATGCTGGGAATGGATATAACTAATGCAGAGGCATCAGTGGGCAATAGATGTTATTTGGTTTTTCCACGCTCACTTGCGTCCCGTAGAACCCCGAGTACTTGATACCTGTTCCTTGACTATCGCACTATCCGCATGTGGGACCATGAATCCCCTTAGCCAGAGCTTGATTCATTTCTTATTTCTTGGGGCCACAAACTAGTTTGGGGCTTTATTACTATACTGTACTTATGCCATTCTTTACCGCTTTATTTACGATTGTGCATGGAGAACCTGTACTATTTTGGATCGTGACACATTTTCGCTGTATCGACAAGCCCAGTCACACTTTCGGGTTCCCAGTCGTTTACACATTACAAACCCACAGGTCCGTCTCGGAGCCGGCCAACTTTGTTGCGGGTAGCTTTGTGGGGTGGCCCCCTGAAATACTTTATGAATCCTGTGATTGCTTTGTCATGAAAGCCTCGTTGGATTTTGATTTGGTTTTTCCGAGGTTGATGGTGCGTGTGTTGCTATTTGTGCACCCCTGCAGGGTAAATCTTTCTGAAAGCCGTGTCCGCGGTTATGGACAACTTGGAGCACAGTATCTCGATCATAGACAAGCATAACTAAAGTAGTGCTATAAATTTGACTTAATATATGACTAGTAATCAGCTTCACTATCATGGAATGGATAATAAAAGTGCCAACAACTGGTGGAACTGGGGTGTATCGTGTGATGGTATACCTGCCTAGTAAGTATCGCAACTCTAATGGAATGAAATAAAAGTGCCAACAACTGCTGGGTTGGGATGTCACATGCTAATTGTATCTGACTAGTAAGTACTATAACTACAATTGAATGGTTAACTAAAACTGCACACTACTTATGCTATCTGGATGACTCATGCTATCTATATCTTACTAGTAAGTGCTTCAACTATAATGGAATGAATAAAACTGCCAACTGTGTGAGTTCCTCGGTTTGACTTCCTCGTTTGGTCTCGACGAGGAATACCAGGATGGGTATGATTGGTGTTAGTATAAGGTTGGTTCCGAATAGGTCTTTCTTATCCCTCTCTAATAGCCGACAGTTGAATCGAGTCTCTATAGGTTGTTTAGTGCATGCTTCGCTGCCGCTTTAGCCCACCATACCTATGTAGGCGAGAGCCGCCGAATTCTAGCCTCGCCGTGTACTAGCCTCAGTACTGACGTTCCACTTTTTCCCTTCGCCCTTTGTCGGCACCCCGTTTGTTTAGCAGGTACAAGTTTGACGTCGTTAGTAGGGTTACCCTTCCGGCTTGGCCTAGGCAGGGTTATGGACGCCATAGGTTATTGTTTAGGGCTCTTAGCCCCATTTGCATCTTATCCGTACTCGGATGTTGTATCGTTTTCGAGGTGATTTGGATCTTTGTACTGTATATATGTATCCTTGACTCGATGAGTCGTTGTTGTATATATATGTTGTTCTGTGGGTCCCATCGTGGACTATTGTGTAATGATATTACTTCGTTTTCCACCCGCACGCAAGTGCCTGGAGGGCATCTTTGAATCGTTTCTATGCGGGTTTGGCCGGAATCGCTGAAACTTGCGTAGGGCCGATTCGAGGGTGTTACAGCCGCTCCCTCGAGTCAAGGCCAAGAGCTGCGCCAGTTCGCGTCCTCCCCTCGTCGCTCGCCTGCAGCTCTTTGTCGACCTGCTCTTCCGCCCGCCTCCTGTGCTCGTGCTCGTCGCTAAGGGCCACCGTCGCGTGGTTCCGGCCCCGTGTTGTTGTGTTGATGTGAAGTGGTAAGAGTGTTGTATGTTTCGATGTGGTTCAGGTGTACAAACATGGTAACATTGTTGCTGAGAGAAATTGCGATGATCTGGTTGTTCGAGGCTCTCACGATGGACAAGATTGAGGGGCGTTCGGACAAGATCTACAGTACCACGCGGGTGACGGAGACGATGGTGGAAGCAAAGCCGAAGAATTGCATAGAAACCGGATATCTCGTCGAGACCGTCATCGATGGCAAGACCGAACCTGGAGCCTTCTTCCTCTTGGATCCGAAGACCGACCCCGTCGAACCCCCGATCCCCCAAAGCTGAACCCCCAATGTGTGACCCTAAACCTCTATATTTTTATATAACATGATACTTAATTCGTGCATATTGAATTGTTCATGTCGCATAGATATTGTGGTTTTGGGGGCATTATGCCGATTCACCTCATAATTAAATATGGAGACCATATGCGGGCTTCTCTAGTTTTGTATTGGCTCCATTTAATTTTGTGTAGCGAACCGATGCCATGTTTTTCCTTGTTAAGCCAACATTTAAAGTGCGGGATAACTAAACTACATATGAAATCTAATTAATTGTCGGGACCCCGGTTCCGCTTAATTTTCTCTAGTCGCATCGCATCTTTGCCATGTCATACATCATACATACATCATGCCGGATCTTTTGTTGTAGTATTAAATAGTGCATCTGGTATTTTTTTTAGTGCTTTGGTTCTTCACGGATTAAGCCGTTGAGTTGATGCGAGTATCGACAAGTTCTTCGGTGTCTCTTCGGCTATGTTTTCAAGGCGAGCAATCTCCCCCTTTCTACCTATTTTGCATTTATAGTCTTTACTTCCTCCCGTTGATCTATTGCTATCCGTGTTGCGATGCTTTAGTTTCTGTGCACCCTTATATTCCTTGTAGCCTCTATATCGTCTTGGACACATCCTATTGCCCGATGTTTGATAGACAGTCGGCCTTGCGAGTCGTAGTTGCTTGCTCAGGTGCTGCTTCGCGTCGTTGTCGTTCCACCGTTATCGGAAGGTTGACACATGCTTAACGGTGGAGAGCATCATGACCTTAAATACAACTATTAATTTGATGGGATAACTAATGAAAGAGGCACCGGTGGGCAATATATGCTATTTGGTTTTTCATGTCCACTTGTGTCCCGTAGGCCCCGGGTACTTGATACCTGTTCCTTGACTATTCGCACTATCCACATACGGGAGACTCTTTGAATCCCCCTTAGCCAGAGCTTGATTCATTTCTTATTTCTTGGGGCCACAAACTAGTTTGGGGCTTTATTGCTATTATGTACTTATGCCATGCTTTACTGCTTTATTTAAGATTGTGCATGGAGCACCTGTACTGTTTTGGATCGTGCCACGTTTTCGTGGTATCGACAAGCCCAGTCACACTTTCGGGTTCCCAGTCGTTTACAGCCGTCAGCACAAACCCTGGGACCGTTCTGGATCCAGCCAACTTCATTGCGGGTAGCTTAGTGGGGTGGCCCCCTGAAATGATTTATGAATCCTGTGATTGCTTTGTCGTGAAAGCCTCGTTGGGTTTTGATTTGGTTTTTCCGAGGTTGATCATGTGTGTGTTGCTATTTGTGCACCCCTGCAGGGTAAAACTTTCTGAAAGCCGTGTCCACGGTTATGGATGACTTGGAGCATAGTATCTTGATCATCGACAAGCATAAATAAAGTAGTGCTATAAATTTGACTTAATATATGATTAGTAATCAGCTGCACTATAATGGAATGGATAATAAAAGTGCCAACAACTGGTGGAACTGGGGTGTATCTTGTCATGTTATAAATGCCTAGTAACTATCACAACTCCAATGGAATGAAATAAAAGTGCCAACAACTGATGGGTTTGGGATGACTCATGCTATCTATATCTGACTAGTAAGTGATGCAACTATAATGGAATGAATAAAACTGCCAACTGTGTGAGTTCCTTGGTTTGACTTCCTCGTTTGGTCTCGAGGGGGAATACCAGGATGGGTATGATTGGTGTTAGTAAAAGGTTGGTTCTGAATAGGTCTTTCTTATCTCTCTCTAATAGCCGACAGTTTATCGAGTCTCTATAGGTTGTTTAGTGCATGTTGTGCTGCCGCTTCAGTCCACCATACCTATGTAGGCGAGAGCCACCGAATTCTAGCCTCGCCGTGTACTGGCCTTAGTACTGACGCTCCTCTTTTTCCTTTGCCCTTTGTCGGCACCCCTTTTGTTTTAGCAGGTTTAAGTTTGACGTCGTTAGCAGGGTTACCCTTCCGGCTTGGCCTGGGCAGGGTTATGGACGCCATTGGTTATTCTTCAGGGCTCTTAACTTAATTTTCTTATTATCCGTACTCGGATGCTGTATCGTGTTCAAGGTGATTTGAATCTTTGTACTGTATATCTGTATTCTTGACTAAGTGAGTTGTTGTTGTATATACATATGTCCAGTGGGTTCCATCATGGACTATTGTGTAATGATATTACTTCGTTTTCCACCCGCACGAAAGTGCCTGGTGGGCGTCCTTGAATCGTTTCTATGCGGGTTTAGCGGGAAGCACTAAAACTTGCATAGGGCCGATTCGAGGGTGTTACAAAGTGGTATCAGAGCTCAGCAGTTACGATACCCCACTGGTCCAGCCTTTAGGATAACCTAGCTAACGGACGTTGTAGAGTGTCAAAACTATTTTGCAAAATTGGTTGGATAGATCTGATTAGGTCTGATTTTACTCCTTATCCTTATGCTAATCTGCTATTACCTTTGCGTGTTTGAATCTTCTCTCTTACCATTCTTCAAGTCCAGGATTTCTCGTGGTTGGGTTTCTATCGTACCTTCAGGGTTTAGGTTCCTTCCTCTTGCAACGGTGTTTCCACATCCGGTCTTCGTGCTATCTGGGTAACCTTCATCTGTTGTACCTTTCGGTGGATCAAAACCCAATAAAATCTTTCTTTGTATCTTCCGGTGTGTTCCAACACAACAACATCGTCTTCATCAGATCCGATGAAGAGTCTGCATCACTCCTTTGTTTTCGAACCTCGTCTGTCGAGATCTTTAGTCTGAATTCCGAGAATGGGTCGCATGATTTTCTACTGAGTGTGCGGAGTAATAGTTTGGGTGTGTGATGGATTGGCCCCCATGCCGACTACTCATTCTATTCGCTCCCGTACATTAAAGTGGATTAGATTGCACTTATTCTCTCCTCTCACGGAATTTAAAGGTGGCCTTATCTTTTGATACCTTTATCTTTGTCCTTTGTCCTCCAGAGTGTTCTCTCGATGATCGTGAGCAGCGACCATTGTTGGTGGTGTCGTCGATCTCAAGATGGAACAAGGATCTTTGTTAGTGGTGTCGCGAGGATCTACACAAAGCGGTAAGATTCAGACCGTCGGCTTTCTTCCCCGTACCATGGGGCAGATCTCGAGGGCGATATCCATTGCTACTGGTGTCGAATTGTAGCACCCCGGTAAAACCACTACCAGAAAATCGCTTGTTGTTTCTAATTTGTGCATCATCATGACATCATCATGCATGTTTGTTCATAAAAGTACTTTGCAAAAAACCTATTTTGTTTTCTAATTAGCCCTCCTTTAATTTCAAATCATAAAACCAGGTCTTCCTGGATATTTTATTTGTCTAAAAACTGATTACAAAAGCCTTTTAAATAATAAATAAAAATTTATATTATTTTTGGGAGGCAGCCAGCCAGGCCCAAAAGCCTAGCCGGCCCCCTCCAACTAAACGTAAACCCTAACCCTAGCTCTACCTAGACCCAGCCGCCACACCCCAACCACCTATTTGCCGCAGCGGCACAACACACACCTCGGGCGGCACACACCTGAGACGCCCCGCATGTTGCACCTACACGAAACGCAGCGGCGCACACAACCCTCACCACGACAGGCTCGCCTGGACCCAATCCCACCTGCCCGATCGATCTCTCGTGATCGATTTCCAACCTGCTGACCATGTCCCTCTCCCGTCCCACCTCGCGCCCGACCCCACCCAGCGGACCCCACCACCACCCCGCATCGCGTCCCCATCTCCCTCTCCCCGTGACTCTGTCTCCTCCCGCAGAGAAGCTACAGCGACTACCAGGGAGAGCCCCTATTGATCCCCATGGTGCCGCGGCCACCGTGTTCATGGGCCGCTGACCCCGACTCTCCTCGCCTATATCCCTGCAAATCGACACCGGCCGCCGCCCCGAGCCCCTGTGTCGCCTTCCGTCGCCGTGTTCCCTTGGCGCTGGCCCACAAGGACTCCGGCCGCCGTGCTCCATCTCCTGAGCCGGGCGCCGTCTGCTTACACCCCGCCAGGCGCACCGCCTCTGCCAGGAGCCCGATGCTCACGGCCGTCTCTCCGCAGCAGCCTCCCCGCACTGAGAACTTCCTCCCTCGAGCACCGACGCTGCCAGGGGCACCCCGTCGGCCCTGTACCGCTCTCTGCCAGCGCCGTCACTACTGGAGCTCCTCCCACATCCTCCTTGGCCTCGCCTCTGGCTGCGACCGCGTCCGCCCATCCCCGACTGCGTGCGCCGCTCCCTCGAGCCAGGGCCAAGAGCTGCGCCAGTTCGTGTCCTCTCCTCGTCGCTCCCCTCCAGCTCTTTGTCGACCTGCTCTTCCGCCCGCCTCCTGTGCTCGTGCTCGTCGCTGAGGACCACCGACGCGTGGTTCCAGCCCCGTGTTGTTGTGTTGATGTGAAGTGGTAAGAGTGTTGCATGTTTCGATGTGGTTCAGGTGTACAAACATGGTAACATTGTTGCTGAGAGAAATTGCGATGATCTAGTTGTTCGAGGCTCTCGCGATGGACAAGATTGAGGGGCGTTCGGACAAGATCTACAGTACCACGCGGGTGACCGAGACGATGGTGGAAGCGAAGCCGAAGAACCGCGTAGAAACCGGATATCTCGTCGAGACCGTCATCGATGGCAAGACCGAACCTGGAGCCTTCTTCCTCTTGGATCCGAAGACCGACCCCATCGAACCCCCGAGCCCCCAAAGCTGAACCCCTAATGTGTGACCCTAAACCTCTATATTTTTATATAACATGATATTTAATTCGTGCATATTGAATTTTTCAAGTCGCATACATATTGTGGTTTTGGGGGCATTATGCCGATTCACCTCATAATTAAATATGGAGACCATATGCAGGCTTCTCTAGTTTTGTATTGGCTCCATTTAATTTTGTGTAGCAAACCGATGCCATGTTTTGCCTTGTTAAGCCAACATTTAAAGTGCGGGGTAACTAAACAACATGTACAATCTAATTAATTGTCGAGGCCCCGGTTCCGCTTAATTTTGTCTAGTCGCATTGCATCTTTGCCATGTCATACATCAGACATACATCATGCCGGATCTTTTGCCGTAGTATTAAATAGTGCATCTGGTATTTCTTTTAATGCTTTGGTTTTTCGCGGATTAGGGCATTGAGTTCATGCGAGTATCGACAAGTTCTTCGGTGTAGCTTCGGCTATGTTTTCTAGGCGAGAAATCTCCCCCTTTCTACCTATTTTGCATTTATAGTCTTTACTTCCTCCTGTTGATATTTTGCTATCCGTGTTGCGATGCTTTAGTTTCTGTACACCCTTATATTCCTTGCAGCCTCTATATCTCCTTGGACACATCCTATTGCCTGATGTTTGATAGACAGTCGACCTTGTGAGTCGTAGTTGCTTGCTTAGGTGCTGCTTCGCGTCGTTGTCATTCCACCATTATTGGAAGGTTGACACATGCTTAACGGTGGAGAGGATCATGACTTTAAATACAACTATTAAATTGCTGGTATAACTAATGAAAGAGACATCGGTGGGCAATATATGCAATTTGGTTTTTCATGTCCACTTGTGTCCCGTAGGCCCCGAGTACTTGATACATGTTTCTTGACTATTTGCACTATCCACATACGGGAGACTCTATGAATCCCCCTTAGCCAGAGCTTGATTCATTTCCTATTTCTTGGGGCCACAAACTAGTTTGGGGCTTTATTGCTATCTTGTACTTATGCCATGCTTTACTGCTTTATTTAAGATTCTGCGTGGAGCACCTGTACTGTTTTGGATCATGCCACGTTTTCGCGGTATCGACAAGCCTAGTCATAGTTTCGGGTTCCCAGTCGTTTACAACCGTCGTCACAAACCTTGGGTCCGTTCCGGAGCCGGCCAACTTCGTTGCGGGTAGCTTAGTGGGGTGGCCCCCTGAAATAATTTATGAATCCTTTGATTGCTTTGTCGTGAAAGCCTCGTTGGGTTTTGATTTGGTTTTTCCGAGGTTGATCGTGTGTGTGTTGCTATTTGTGCACCCCTGCAGGGTAAAACTTTCTGAAAGTTGTGTCTGCGGTTATGGAAGACTTGGAGCACAGTATCTCGATCATAGACAAGCATAACTAAAGTAGTGCTATAAATTTGACTTAATATATGATTAGTAATCAGCTTCACTACAATGGAATGGATAATAAAAGTGCCAACAACTGGTGGAACTGGGGTGTATCGTGTCATGTTATACCTACCTAGTAAGTATCGCAACTCTAATGGAATGAAATAAAAGTGCCAACAACTGCTGGGTTTGGGATGACTCATGCTATCTATATCTGACTAGTAAGTGCTGCAACTATAATGGAATGAATAAAACTGCCAACTGTGTGAGTTCCTCGGTTTGACTTCCTCGTTTGGTCTCGAGGGGGAATACCAGGATGGGTATGATTGGTGTTTGTAAAAGGTTGGTTCCGAATAGGTCTTTCTTATCTCTCTCTAATAGCCGATAGTTTATCGAGTCTCTATAGGTTGTTTAGTGCATGTTGCGATGCCGCTTCAGTCCACCATACCTATGTAGGCGGGAGCCGCCGAATTCTAGACTTGTCGTGTACTGGCCTCAGTACTGACGCTCCTCTTTTTCCTTTGCCCTTTATCGGCACCCCTTTTGTTTTAGCAAGTTTAAGTTCGATGTCGTTAGCAGGATTACCCTTCCGGCTTGGCCTGGGCAGAGTTATGGACGACATTGGTTATTCTTTAGGGCTCTTAGCTCAATTTGCTTCTTATCCGTACTCGGATGCTGTATCGTGTTCAAGGTGATTTGAATCTTTGTACTGTATATATGTATTCTTGACTCAGTGAGTCGTTGTTGTATATATATATATGTTCTGTGGGTTCCATCATGGACTATTGTGTAATGATATTACTTTGTTTTCCACCTGCACGAAAGTTCTTGGTGGGCGTCCTTGAATCGTTTCTATGCGGGTTTGGCGTGAAGCGCTAAAACTTCCATAGGACCGATTCGAGGGTGTTACAGCACCTTAATTGCTAGTAGATTCCCTTGAGGCCCTATTGCAATGGGCTGGCAGGACAAAAGATGTTGTGCAAGTTCTCATTACGAGCACGTATGACTATATATGAACACATGCATATGATTATGTAGTACTTGGATGCTTTATCTTATTTATCTACAAATGCCCTATGTCTTGATCGTTACATGAATTGTCTTGCCCATGCAACGCCCGTCCATCCATCCCTATGCCTACCGCGATTAAAATCCTATTGTTTACTGCAATTGTTACTACTGTCTTTATTTTACTGTTGCTATTACTTTGCTATTGCTACTACAAAACTGTTGCTACTGATAAACTATTGCGAGAAAGATTGTTTCCAGGTGCAGCTGAATTGACAACTCAGTTGTTAAGGCTTATAAATACTCTTTGGCTCCCCTTGTGCCGAATCAATAAATTGGGTTTTACTTCCCTTGAAGACTGTTGCGATCCCCTATATTTGTGCGTCATCAAGACAATTTTATGGCGCCGTTGCCGGGGAGCATAGCTCTATTTATAAAGTTCACTTGGAATCACTATTGTTTGCTTCTATCCATTCATCATGGGTAAAACTCGTGATGGAAAAGTTCCTATATTACCATCCACTACAAGGAGAGGTACAGTTCTGAACACCTTTGTTGCTCTTGATTCACCATCTATGATGAGTAAGCTCCTTACACCACCACCACATACACATGCTACACATACTGCTACTGCTGCTGAATCTGAAATTGCTTACACATTCACTATTGTTTGCTTCTATCCATTCATCATGGGTAAAACTCGTGATGGAAAAGTTCCTATATTACCATCCACTACAAGGAGAGGTACAGTTCTGAACACCTTTGTTGCTCTTGATTCACCATCTGTGATGATTAAGCTCCTTACACCACCACCACATACACATGCTACACATACTGCTACTTCTGCTGAATCTGAAATTGCTTCTGATGCTTATGATGCTACTTCTACTGTGCTTCATGAGAGTGCTTCATTAGGTCCTTTCCTACATGCTACAATTGCTAGAACTATAGTTGGAAACACTGAAACACCTAATGAAGATACTGTTACACCTGTTAGTTCACTTGAGTCTAGAGAGAGCTATGATCTTGATGACAGTTATATTGAAATGATTGATGAATTTATTGAAGAATGTAAAAACACTCATGATGCAGGTGTTATTAAGAGTCTTCTTGAGAGACATATTGTTAGACCTTAATTATCTCCTAATGCTAAGTTTGCTACATCTTCTATAAACATAAAAGATGAGGATTATGATATCTCTCTTGATTTATCTTACATAACCATTGTTGAGAAAGAACCTTTTTGTGGGACTGAAAATGAAAGTGATGTAGCACATATGACTGAGCTTTCTACCATGAGTGGCTTATTTTCTGATGATATTAAGATGCGCACCTACTTTGTTGCTAAATTTTTCCCTTTTTCACTGAAAGGAGAAGCTAAAGCTTGGTTTAATAATTTACCTCATGGATCTATTGATAGCCCTGATTGCTTGATTGATACTTTCTTTCAGAAATATTTCCCTCCTAGTGCTTGACATGCCATTTTGCAGGAACTTTTTGATTTTAAATAGGGAGAAGATGAGAAATTGCATGAATCGTGGGCAAGGTTTTGTGCTTTAATCATGCACAACCCGGATGTCTAATACCTAAAAATGAGCTTCTTGATATATATTATAATGGACTAACTGATGAATCTAGGACATACCTGAATAGTTTTGCTGATTGTGTTTTCAGGAAGGGAACTCCCAAAGAAGCTGAGGAATTAATGGCTAAAATAAGCAAGAATTATGATGACTGGACTTCACCTGAGTCAACTACACCTGAGTCAACTGTGCCTGAGCCAACACCAACACCAAAGAAGAAGGGAGTGATTGAACTAAATGATGAAGTGATGAAGGAAGATAGAAATGTCTTAAGGAGAAGGGTAATAAATCTAAAGATGTGAAGAATTTACCTCCTATAGAAGAGTTATGTAAGCCAATCTCCCACTCGTACACTATTGAGGTACACTCTCTCCAACATTTTGATGAAGGTGATATTCCTTATTCTAAACATCATGAGCAATGCTTAGAAGAATTTCATATCTTTGTTGTTAGGCAAGATAATTTTAATAAGAGAGTGCAAAATCATTTAATGGAAAACTCTAGAGATATTAATGAGCTGAGAGATATTGTGAAAGAACCTCCAATGATGTTAAAATGCGTGTTCAACATTTCCAAATGGTTCAAACTCAAATTGATTAGCTTACTAAAGTACAAAAAGATTTGCTAGTTAATGCTTCTAAAGAAAAACATGCTTATGAACTTAGAACTATGAGTGGTGTTGTCACTCAGGATCCTTTATATCCTGAGGGACACCCTAAAAGAATTGAGCAGGATTCTTGAAAATAGTGGTACTTCTTCTAAGAGAAAGAAAAAGAAACATAAAACAGTTGTAGAATCTTCTGAACCTGCTAAAGATCCTAATAGTATATCTGCCTCTGATGCCGAAACTGAGAGTGGTAATGAGAAAAATAATGCTCCTGATAAAGAAGAAAATGAAGAAGAACCTGAAAGGCACACTAAGAATAATAAGTAGACTAAGGAAGAGTTTGTATATAATAAACATGGTAGTGAAAGAGATCCTTGGGTTCAAAAGCCAATGCCTTTTCCTGATAAGAAACACAAGTCAAAAGAAGAAGAACACTATAACAAGTTTTCTGAGTGGATGAAACCTTTATTTCTGCAAATTCCTTTGACTGATGCTATTAAATTGCCTCCTTATTCAAAGTATATGAAGGATATTTTCTCTAATAAACGGAAGATTCCTAATGAGGAAATTTCTACTTTACTTGCTAGTTATTCCTTCAATGGTAAGGTTCCAAAGAAACTTGGAGACCCAGGGATTCCAAATATTCCTTGTTCTATTAAAAATAATTATGTTAGAACTGCTTTGTGTGATTTGGGAGCAGGAGTTAGCGTTATGTCTTTTTCTCTCTACAAGAGACTTCAATTGGAAAAATTGATACCAACTGATATATCTTTGCAAATGGCTGATAAATCTACTACTATTCCTGTTGGTATATGTGAGGATGTTCCTGTTCAAGTGACTCATAATTTTTTGATATTAACTGACTTTGTTGTGCTTGAAATGCCCGAAGATGATAATATGTCTATTATTCTTGGGAGACCTTTTCTTAATACTGTAGGAGCTATCATTAATTGAAACCAAGGAAAGGTAACTTTTAATGTTAATCACAAGGAGCACACTATCTATTTCCCCAAGAAGATTGATAAGACTTGCGGCCTAAATTCAATTGAAAATATTGAGGGCATCCAAGTTGGAGAAATATATTGTCCCATACCACGAGAAAACTATGAAACTATTATGATTGGAATATTGCTATCAGGGTTGAGGTAACATAATCATTTAGTGGAATGCAAAGTTTTGCTTCATATAAAATTGTTTTGGTAACAAGACCTGATCAACCTTGTTAACAAAGGGATTTTAATGAACAAAACAATGTTTTCACCATGATTATCCTTGTTCACTTTTATTTTATCCATTTTAATTTTATGCTTTCGCCTCGTTGATGTCTACGCACTTCTATTCTTGTAGACAGTTGTTGGGCCACCAAGTGCAGAGGTTTGTAGAACAGCAGCAATTTTTCCCTTAAGTGGATCACCCAAGGTTTATCGAACTCAGGGAGGAAATGGTCAAAGGTATCCCCTCTCAAGCAACCCTGCAATGAAGATACAAGAAGTCTCTTATGTCCCCAACACACCCAATACACTTGTTAGGTGTATAGGTGCACTAGTTTGTTGGCGTCGAAGAAACTAAAGGCTACAAAATAGCTTGTTGGCGTCGAAGAAACTAAAGGGAAACTAAAATAAAGATGGAAGCAAGCAAACATATAACATATCTAGTTGCAAACGGTGTTTCAATGCTTAGAAACAAGGCCTAGGGATCATACTTTCATTAATGAACACTCTCACATAAATATCTTCGCTTTATGATACTACTCTTAACTACTCTCCGGTTTGACACTCTAATCGATGGTAGGGCTATAACAGCACACCTCAAAGTCCGCTTTCCCCATCTAGTATAACTCAAAATAAAGACATCCAACTCAAAATATAACTCATAACGAGTATTTGTAATCTCTAGCCTAAGTGCCATCATGGTGTGCACACTGTCAACTTCACACACATGGGGAGGCAGAGATCTATTAAAGCACTTGAGTAGCAAGGTAGATCTACTTGATTACAAAGCTCGTGATTACAATATGATCATGCATAGAGAGAGAGGTGAACACATAGCTACCGGTAGAGCCCTTAGCCTCGAGGAAGAACTACACCCTCTTCATCATGGGAATCAGCAATGTTGATGGAGATGGCGGTGGAGATGGATGGAGATGGCTCTGGGGGCACTTCCTGTCCGGGCGGTCTTAGAACAGAGACTTTGTCCTCGAATCTCCCCTTCACTTTTTCGGATCGAGGCGCTAACTTTTTCGTGACTGGAGGCTTGATGATTTAGGGTTTCTGTATCGGGAGGAATATATAGGCGAAGGGGCGAGGTCGGTGGCCAGCCAGGGGGCTCACACCATGCCCCGGCGTGGCTAGAGGGGACCCGCGCCTAGGGCTGGTGTGGCCGCCCTGTGGCCTCTCTCCATCTCGTCTTCTGTCTCCGTGAGTGTTTCGGTAAAATATCGACTTTGGCTTTTGTCCGGTCCAATTCTTAAAATATTGATTTTCTGACTTTCCTGGAACCAAAAACAGCAGAAAACAGGCAACTGGCACTGTGGCATCTTGTTAATAGGTTAGTCCAATAAAGTGTATGAAAAGTACTCAAAAGTTGGAACAAAACATAATAAAGTAGATAAAACCAAGCATGGAACATCAAAAATTATGGATATGTTAGCAATGTATGAACATCCCCAAGCTTAACTCCTGCTCGTCCTCGAGTAGGTAAGTGATAAAAAGAAAGAATAATTTTTGAGGTGACATGCAATATGATAAACTTGATCAAAGTATTTGAAAACATTTGAAGCTGGGATCATAGTACTTCAATCATAACATGGAAGACAAAGTTCTAGCAATAAGACAAAGCAACTATGTTGCAACATGAAAAGGCACAAACAAAAGATTCATGAATAACAATGCTTTGCAAGACGTTTGTTTTTTTCACATAAAGAAAACATAGCATAGTAGCATTCAGCTTGTCCCTCATAGAGTAGCAAAACATAAATGCATAGGACACCTTCAAAGTTCATAAGAGTGACTAGATACAAATAGTTTAAAACAAGCAATATCAAAGCTATGCATCAATCAACAAGTCTTGGGACAATGCACATAGAACTAAGAATGGCCACTATGCTCTCAAAGTAGGTGCATAAAGATAGAAGGTGGAGACTCAATATATAAGTAGAAGAAAGGCCTTCATAGAAGGAAGTAGGGATTCAAGTCTCATAAAGAGCTTCCAAAATTATGGTACTTATTAGGTTTCAGCTCTCATTGCCCCTATCATAAGCATCTTGAAGGTGATTAAGGTTAAAGTGACATAACTAAGAGGATATGCTTGACAAGTTATAAACCGAAATATCATGCCCCTTACTTATGAAGACCGAACCTCATGCTACTCAAATTTAGTCATGAGTAAGTTCTTGTCATTGTAAGTACATATCTATCATAAACAACCACCAATGGGGTACCCCTTGCACATGATACAGGAGCTATCCCATAATCAAAATGACAAGGCAAGCAGACAATGAGCATCGCAGCGATCTTTTTATTTGCTATTTGCATAGTTGTTTATTGAGGATGCTTCATAGAGTGCTCATTATGGTGATGCTGCAAGTTTCCACCATGATTAGGCATGGCTTAGGCTAGTGACCCAGGCGTTTCTCTAACACACATACAAACTCCATGATCTTACAAGTTCCACTTTTATTTCACATCGCCGGGATCCATAAGCAAAAGAACATGATATCAACGGGGTACAAAGTACAAGTGCAATATTGAAAGCGTTCCCCATGATACATGGTTCTGCTAATTTCAACTTATAAAGCGGAAGCATATACGCAACAAAGATGGACCCAATGGTTCAAGTTTATTAAATGCAAAAAAAGGTAAAGTGTGCCATCAAGTTCGTGAGAGCTTTAATCACTAGTTTTCTCATAACAAGTTTAATTTGGAAGGTAAACAAAAACATGAATATACTTGGAATAGCATATGCTAGTAGGTAGGTATGGTGGACTCTTTGGAATAACTTGGTTTAGGGAGTTGGATGCATGAGTGGAACTCATACTTGGTTGTGGAGGCTAGCAAAAGATTGGGAGCGACAAACTAAGAGAGCAATAATGGCCATAATCATGCAGAGCGACAAAATATCATTGATCAAAGCATAAAGTGGTACTACAAGTTGAAATATAAAGTATCATAAAGAATAATGATGACTTGGGATAGTCATAACATGGTGTGAGCATGCGCCAAGTCAACCCAAATAAAGCATCAAAGGAGAATTACCACAATAATATGCTTTAATATGCTAAAAAACGCATGATTCATCCAAGGCACATTAAGCAATTTCAACTGTTTATAACAAGTCATGCTACAGCAAAGAATACTAAGCAGAAAGCCAAAACAATATCAAGCATGGCATGACAAAGCATAGGCCACAGTTAAAAACCAAACTATTTGAAAACCGATGTATGAAAGAAGGGGTCCAACCAATTTATTCAAGCAAACTAAGAAAACCAAGTAAACCAAAAACAAAACAAAAACGAAAAAGAAGATGCTCCAAGAACAACACAACTGTGCATGAAACAATAAAAATGAAGTGTTTGGAAGAAACCTGGGATTTTTATTGATGAAGAAGGGGATGCCTTGGGCATTGATACATTGCAAATGTATCTATAATTTTTGATGTCCCATGCTTGGTTTTATCCACTTTGTTGTGTTTTGTTCCAACTTTGGAGTACTTTTCATATGATTTCTTGGACTAACCTATTAACAAGTGCCACAGTGCCAGCTGCATGTTTTCTGCTGTTTTTGGTTCCAGGAAAGTCAAAAAATGAATATTCTCGGAATTGGACGGGACAAAAGCCAAAGTGCCTATTTTTCCGGATGTCATCAAGTGCCAGAATACAAGACGGAGAGGGGCCAAGGGGCCACCACACCACCTGGCCACGTGGCCAGGCCTAGCCCACGCCAGGGAGTGGTGTGGCCGCTCCCGGCACCCCCTCGGCCTCTCCTTCCGCCTATATATTGCCCTCGGGACGAAAACCCTAAGTGCCCGATCAAAAATCCACGAAATAGTCTGTAGCCGCCGTCATCTCCATCCCTAGATCGGGAGGATAAGCTCTTCCGGCACCACTGGGAGGGATTCACCACAGGCCTTTTCATCACCATGCAATCCTCCAGTGTGATGCGTGAGTAGTTCATCCTTGGACTACGGATCCATGTAGTAGCTAGATGGCTAGTTCTCCTCCTTTGTGCTTTCATGTCTAGATCTTGTGAGCTCCGTTCATGATCAAGATCATCTATTTGTAATCATACATGTTGTGTTTGCAGGGATCCGATGGATATTGAGATGCTATTTCAGATTGATTATTGATTCTATCATGTCTTTGTTATTTGTGATCTTGCATGCTTTCCATTGTTAGTAGCTATCTTGGCCAAGTAGATGCTAGCAACTCCAAGAGTTAGTATTTATGCTCGATAGTGGGTTCATGCCTCTGGTAATCTGGGGAAGTGACAGAAATCTCTAAGGTACTAGATGTGCTGTTGATACTAGGGAGAAAACAACAATCCTTTGTTCATAGAACAATCGTATGGTTTACTTTACACGCAGTTCGTAAAGGAATAATCTTGTCAACACCCGGATTTTTAATCCCAGATGCCCGTTATGCCATACCTCGCAATCCCAGGATTGCCATTTTTGCGAGACATAACGGATTGGATATCACAATACATCATCCCTTACAAACCATACATAAGGTCTTACACAAATAAGGATCTCATGATCCAGTCTTAATACAACAAACAACGGAAATAAAAGATAAGCGTAGTGGTGGGGTCCATCTTCAGGGGCAGATAGTCCTAGTTCTCATAGCCGTCCTGCTGGCCATCATCTTGATAGTCTCCTTCATAGTCTGGCCATGAGAATAGCCAGGGACAAAAGCCATGAGTACTCTTTAAGTACTCTCAAACTACCACTAACAAGTACTATAGTTCAAACATAAAGTGCTAACTCTATGTTTAACTATAAAGTTAAGTTTGAAACCTAAGCTGAGTTCAGAAGAAAAGAAAGATAAAAATAAAGTTCTAGAATCACTTAAGTTGGGAAGCTATTGTCATAAACTGTAACATCCTGAATTTTTTTTCCTAAATTTGGAATGATAAAATAAAATTATTAAGTTGATTGGATTGCTTAATCTTGTTGAAATTTTGAATGAAAAGAAACTTTTGTTGATGATTGATATTTTACTAAACCACATTAAAAGAAGAGGATTACTATGACTACCAAGTTTTGAACAAACCCAAGACAATTGTTTGATTTCTCATCCATGAACCTTCCATTAATACAAGTGCTTAAGTTAAATCACCGTTTGCAAAACCCTATTTTGAAATTACCAAAAATACTCCTACAAGACTACAAACAAGGTTTTATGAATCCATTTGTTTAAATATGAAAACTATTGCTACAAAGGATCCTATGATGATCTACATAATTTTAGAAAATTTTGGAGACAAGAATCAACTCATTTGGTGATCATATGAAAAAGATATAAAGGAAATAAGAAAATAGAAACAGAGAAAAGAATAAACAAAAAAAAACTAACCTACCCCGTGGACCACCCTGGCCCGGTCCACTCCCTCCTTCCCTCTATTTGCAGCCGCTCTCCACCAGTAAGCAAGCATAGCGCGATGGGCCAGCCCAGAGCAACAGACGCCGCAGCCCGCTGAGAGAAAACCCCTTCCCTTTGTTTTTTTTCCTCGCAGTCACCGACAGACCGGGTCCACTTGTCATCTCCCTCCCCTAGCCAGAGACCACTTTCCCCACGAGTTCATCGCGTGCCCGATCCAATTCCCGCGAAATTCGTCGATCTGGTTCGTTGTTATTACCCCCTCCGCACGCAAATCTCCCCATATATACCGTCTCCCTTTGTCCCCGAGCGAAATTTTGCCATCCACAAACCCTATCACCCAGATCGATCTATCGCCGCCGCACCATTGCCGACCTTCGGGAGGTGAAGCTCGCCAAGGATTCCGTCGTCCCCAACCATACCTGATTCCCTCTATCCTCTCCCCTTGATCAAATGCATCTCCCTGACCCCTTCTCTCTCTCCACAGATTGTCAGAGCCACCATAATTCCTCACCGGATTACCGCCAAGGACCGACGAGATCGGCCGCCCGTAGCCACGGATAGAGGAAGCAAGGCACGCCGCTCGAGACACTAGGAGGACCGTTGCCGTCACCCGCACCCCGTAGCTTACCCCTTCGCCTCCGGTGACCGCCAGAATCGTCGCCAACCATCACCTCCGAGACGCTCCACCGCCGGTGACGTCATCTCCGGTGAGTCCGAGGGAGCTTCGATCCAGGACCATCGGATTCCCATCTGGTGGTCTAGATTAGATCCAGCCACGAAGGGGTATCATCCACTAGGATCGTGCCGCGTGGCACATCGCTTAGTCAGCAGCCACGTCGATGCCAGTCAGCAGGTCAGCGCCCAGTCACTGTCCACGTAGCAAAGCATATTCCCTTTTAAATTGAAATTGATTTAAATAGGCAGAATATTGGGCAATCTTGTAAAATTCATATAAAATCGAGTACATGTCCAAAAATTATAAATAATATATGGTTGGATTCATAAAATTGTGTAGAACAATAATACGAGAATAGATATAACTTTTACAGTACAAATTTATTGTAATAAATTAAATGGTTTAATGAGCTTTTTAGACATAATAAATCATAGTAAATTATCCGTAGATCCTAAAAATACAAATAAAGTGTCTATGGATTCATAATTTCATATAAAACATTAATATGCTGTTAGATCCAAATTTTTCAGTGTAAAATTGCTGTAGTGATTTAAATAGTGTTAATGGACTTTTAGAGTATTACATTCATAGTAAATAATTTATAACTCAGAAAAATATGAATACTATGTCTCTGGAATCACATTATCATGTAGATTACAGATCTATATTTAGTTTGAATTTTAGACAACAGAAATTGTTTAAATGATTTAAACTCCATTAAACACTATTTAAATCATAATAAAAGATTTATAACTCCGATTAAGTTGAATCCAATTGCTACTGGTTCGTATTAATGCCCTCTAACCAGTACACTTTAGATACAAATTTAATACGTCAATTAGTACAGAAGTTTCAACAGAACTATCAAAACCCTTATATTGGCAAGTAATTATTAATAACAAGTACCCTATTGCATTAAATGAACTCATACATGCATCCTATGATATATTAATATTCATAAAACTAATTATACCCATTGTGTAATGTTAAATCGTCATGCATGTTTTCGATCATCCTTGTTGTGTTTGATATGTTTGCAATTGTTTTGATTGGAACTACCTTGTCCTCGTATTAGATTGTTCGGAGAGTGCGATTGCTGCGGAGAAATACACTCAACACCCATATTATCAACATAACGCAAGTTACACCACTTGTTCATAATTTTGTCCCAGTTTTGATTCTATGCATGTGATCTTCAAAATTCTGTAGTATGCATGTGTAGGATGTTCTAGTAGAATTTTTCCTTAGTATTATTTTGCAAGTGCGATGATTTTGTAGTATGCCATGAGTAGCTCTATACTTAGGATTTCCCATCCTAATAGGTTACCCCTGTTTTTGCTAAGTATTGCTTGCTATGCTATATATACAAAGTACCGTTGGAGGGTTCGAAAGACAATGAATTTTTCTAAGTATAAAGGCTCTCTTGAGCAAACTTTTCTTCTCAAATCCACTTCAAAATAAAACTAAGTTTTCTTCTGGGCGGAATGGTTGTCGGGTCAACGAGTGAGATTTTGGTGGAGGACGGCCGCCCAGGAATCAAAGAAGTCTGCCATGTTTCAAAATTCAGAAGCTTCCAGTGCAACCACAATACATTATGGGCTCTGTCTTAGCCTAGTACTTAGTGGGAAACCTCACCTGGGTACCAACATTTGGAGGTTCTTGGCACGGTTGGATCCGGAAGGTAGAGGGGCTACTAAGGGAAAGCTTCGCCATGGTCTGGTCTGTAAAGGACTTGATCATGGATTGTGGGTAAAGTGCACAAACTCTCGAGAGTATTGCAATCTGATCGATCAGCCGTGTTCACGGTAACAGAACAACAATGAGCGTCTGAAGGATGGAGCCTCTGAAGGATCTTCCTCTCTCTTTCCTAAAACAAAGTTTTGAAACCCCATGGCGTGCGTAATATCGCCAATGGGTGGGATTTTGGGAAACTTGGTGTGTAATATCCAAGTGACGCTTGGTGCGTAATATCCAAGTGTTTGGTTGTTTGGACACTTGGTGCGTAATATCCTCGTGTGCCACTCGACCTTATTTTATCTAAGCAAATGTTTACAAAGTAGGACAATCCTCTCTTCTTCTCTCTACTTAAGAAAACTAGCTTTGAGCAAATGAAATCTACAGCCTATACCAGCCTTGCATGTAGAGATAGACTTTTCTTCCCTCGGTGTAATTTTCCAATACATTCAAAGTATTGACCAACTTGTTTGGCTGCACGTTTCATGTGCAGAATTTGGAGATCGTTGAAAGGTGCGCTAGGATCGCGGGTATTCACTCAACCTGCCTGTGGCATTGATGGGACTCCAAGTTGTATTTATATCGCTTCTGTTGTAATAATGTAAACTCTGGATTATTTGATTCATGTAATAAAGACTTGTGTTTTACATGATATTATATCGACTGTGAGTGCTAGCTATTGATCCAGGGACTAGCATGTTAATCACAGGGACTTAGGATCTTACTTGATCCGAGGTCGCTACAGATGGTATCAGAGCATAAGTTGACTGTAGATCGTGACCCTAGACATGGAAAAACCTTAGGACAAATATTTTCTAAGTTATTTCAGAAAACTCTCATACTTCTCATCATCTACCTTTGGGGTTTTACAATTTCTTAAGTCTCTTCTTTTCAACATTATAAAATGACCACTACACATTTCAAGAAGAAACTTTTCTGAAGATTACCTCTTCAAAGAAGATCATCTCAATGTTTCGATTAAGTTGGTACTTGAAGACCTCCATGAAAGATGTTCCAAGACTGAAGCTACGAGATTAAAGACTTCAAAGGCCTTAAGTCAATGTTATTAACTAAAGAACTCGAAAGATTGAAGTTTAGGAAGAACATGAAGACTATCAAGAGCACGAAAACTTTTGGAGACTCGAAGCCTCGAAGATTCCAAGTCACCTATTAGGAACCAAACCCGAATAAGATTTCGCTAAATATAGATACGACAAATTGTTTGCTATCTTGTATGGTTTATTACCATAGCTAATGAAAACCTATTTTCTAAACAAGATTTCTTGTATGGGTTTTCTTCTTCTTTCCATACTCCATTCGTTCCTACTCTAAACCTTGGTCAACTCGACGGATGGACCATATCAATAAGGAGGACAAGGCACTCAATTCCACCAAGCGTAAGAGCCACGCCGATGCAAAGAAGTGGATGCTCCAGGTTGAAGAAAGAATGAAGGATGCCAACATTGAAGTCAACAGAATGCTTCATTATGCCACCCAATTCCTAAAGGACGACACTCCAACTTGGTGGGAGATGCAACACACCATTGATGATCATCAAGGGGTGATATCTTAGGAAGAATTTAAAGTGGTTCTACTTCAATCTCGTCTCGTATACCAAAAATCCAAGAAGTTGAAGTCCTGAAACATTTAGCTTGCGCGATCTTTGGAGAAATAGGACATATCACCAAGGAGCATCATGATCGGCCCTCTTTGTGAAGGAAGGCACCCATCAGAAGAATGTCCCACCTCTCAAGTTACATTCTTCCTGTGCGAAGGGACCAATCACAACCCCGCTCAATGCACCTCTACCCGGTGGTACATCAACTGAATCAACAAGTCAGAGACGGAATGCGCCAAGACCTCATGAAGCTCCGCGAGGACACGACAAAGACAAGGGATGGATTCAAGACTCTAGACACCGCACCCAAAGTCATCACTTCGCAATACTCGACATATGAAAGGAATGCCCATTTTCCCCAAACTGGCTCAAGGAAATGATCAAGTCTTCCAAATGTTGAGGTAGAGCATGAAGAACCACAAGACGGGATGTCCTTGCCAAAAAGGAGGAAGGATCTAAGCGAAGTCCTATGCTTCCAGTGTCACAATCCTGGGCATTGTGCTGATAATTGTCCAAAACATGTGAATGTAGCTGGAAAGGATAAAAAAATGACGATGGTAATAGTAATAGAGGCAGTAGCGTGAAGAAGCCCAAGAAAGATTCTAGCCAGGTGACATGCTAAGTATGGTGAAACAGTGCATTACTCGTCAAATTTCCCTCGGAAAAGGAAGAATGATTATGGCAAAGGAAATGCCAAAGGAAAGAAGCCCAATCCGTCCATCAAGCTACGAAGAATTATGTTAGTGAGAATGGTCTTACAAATCAACAATCCACACCGACCCATCATAAGAACCTAACAAATACAATCTTTAAGGGTGGTAGCACCTTAGTGTGAACCAAACCTATTTCTTGCTAGCTTTCGTGAATCTCGAGGACGAGATTCCTTTTAAGGGTGGTAGTTTGTAACATCCCGAATTTTTTTTTCCTAAATTTGGAATGATAAAATAAAATTATTAAGTTGATTGGATTGCTTAATCTTGTTGAAATTTTGAATGAAAAGAAACTTTTGTTGATGATTGATATTTTACTAAACCACAGTAAAACAAGAGGATTACTATGACTACCAAGTTTTGAACAAACCCAAGACAATTGTTTGATTTCTCATCCATGAACCTTCCATTAATACAAGTGCTTAAGTTAAATCACCGTTTGCAAAACCCTATTTTGAAATTACCAAAAATACTCCTACAAGACTACAAACAAGGTTTTATGAATCCATTTGTTTAAATATGAAAACTATTGCTACAAAGGATCCTATGATGATCTACATAATTTTAGAAAATTTTGGAGACAAGAATCAACTCATTTGGTGATCATATGAAAAAGATATAAAGGAAATAAGAAAATAGAAACAGAGAAAAGAATAAACAAAAAAAAAACTAACCTACCCCGTGGACCACCCTGGCCCGGCCCACTCCCTCCTTCTCTCTATTTGCAGCCGCTCCCCACCAGTGAGCAAGCATAGCGCGATGGGCCAGCCCAGAGCAACAGACGCCGCAGCACGCTGAGAGAAAACCCCTTCCCTTTGTTTTTTTTCCTCAGATCGCATGACGGGCCCACTTGTCATCTCCCTCCCCTAGCCAGAGACCACTTTCCCCACGAGTTCATCGCGTGCCCGATCCAATTCCCGCGAAATTCGTCGATCTGGTTCGTTGTTCTTACCCCCTCCGCACGCAAATCTCCCCATATATACCGTCTCCCTTTGTCCCCGAGCGAAATTTTGCCATCCACAAACCCTATCACCCAGATCGATCTATCGCCGCCGCACCATTGCCGACCTTCGGGAGGTGAAGCTCGCCAAGGATTCCGTCGTCCCCAACCATACCTGATTCCCTCTATCCTCTCCCCTGGATCAAATGCATCTCCCTGACCCCTTCTCTCTCTCCACGATTATCGAGCCATAATTCCTCACCGAGTACCGAAGGACCCGAGATCGCCGCCGTAGCCACGGATAGAGGAAGCAAGGCATGCCGCTCGAGACACTAGGAGGACCGTCGCCGTCGCCCACACCCCGTAGCTTACCCCTTCGCCTCCGGTGACCGCCAGAATCGTCGCCAACCATCACCTCTGAGACGCTCCGCCGCCGGTGACGTCATCTCCGGTGAGTCCGAGGGAGCTTCGATCTAGGACCATCGGATTCCCATCTGGTGGTCTAGATTAGATCCAGCCACGAAGGGGTATCATCCACTAGGATCATGCCGCGTGGCACATCAATCAGTAGTGACCACATCGATGCCGGTCACAGGGTCAGCGCCGATCATCGTCACGTGTAAAGCATATTACCAGCATATTCCCTTTTAAATTGAAATTGATTTAAATAGGCAGAATATTGGGCAATCTTGTAAAATTCATATAAAATCGAGTACATGTCCAAAAATTATAAATAATATATGGTTGGATTCATAAAATTGTGTAGAACAATATACGAGAATAGATATAACTTTTACAGTACATATTTATTGTAATAAATTAAATGGTTTAATGAGCTTTTTAGACATAATAAATCATAGTAAATTATCTGTAGATCCTAAAAATACAAATAAAGTGTCTATGGATTCATAATTTCATATAAAACATTAATATGCTGTTAGATCCAAATTTTTCAGTGTAAAATTTCTGTAGTGATTTAAATAGTTTTAATGGACTTTTAGAGTATTAAATTCATAGTAAATAATTTATAAATCAGAAAAATATGAATACTATGTCTCTGGAATCACATTATCTTGTAGATTACAGATCTGTATTTAGTTTGAATTTTAGACAACAGAAATTGTTTAAATGATTTAAACTCCATTAAACACTATATAAATCATAATAAAAGATTTATAACTCCAATTAAGTTGAATCCAATTGCTACTGGTTTGTATTAATGCCCTCTAACCAGTACACTTTAGATACAAATTTAATACGGCAATTAGTACAGAAGTTTCAACAGAACTATCAAAACCCTTATATTGGCAAGTAATTATTAATAACAAGTACCCTATTGCATTAAATGAACTCATACATGCATCCTATGATATATTAATATTCATAAAACTAATTATACCAATTGTGTAATGATAAATCGTCATGCATGTTTTCGATCATCCTTGTTGTGTTTGATATGTTTACAATTGTTTTGATTGGAACTACCTTGTCCTCGTATTAGATTGTTCCGAGAGTGCGATTGCTGCGGAGAAATACACTCAACACCCATATTATCAACATAAGGCAAGTTACACCACTTGTTCATAATTTTGTCCTAGTTTTGATTCTATGCATGTGATCTTCAAAATTCTGTAGTATGCATGTGTAGGATGTTCTAGTAGAATTTTTCCTTAGTATTATTTTGCAAGTGCGATGATTTTGTAGTATGCCATGAGTAGCTCTATACTTAGGATTTCCCATCCTAATAGGTTACCCCTGTTTTTGCTAAGTATTGCTTGCTATGCTATATATACAAAGTACCGTTGGGGGGTTCGAAAGACAATGAATTTTTCTAAGTATAAAGGCTCTCTTGAGCAAACTTTTCTTCTCAAATCCACTTCAAAATAAAACTAAGTTTTCTTCTGGGCGGAATGGTTGTCGGGTCAACGAGTGAGATTTTGGTGGAGGACGGCCGCCCAGGAATCAAAGAAGTCTGCCATGTTTCAGAATTCAGAAGCTTCCAGTGCAACCACAATACATTATGGGCTCTGTCTTGGCCTAGTACTTAGTGGGAAACCTCACCTGGGTACCAACATTTGGAGGTTCTTGGCACGGTTGGATCCATAAGGTAGAGGGGCTACTAAGGGAAAGCTTCGCCATGGTCTTGTCTGTAAAAGGACTTGATCATGGATTGTGGGTAAAGTGCACAAACTCTCGAGAGTATTGCAATCTGATCGATCAGCCGTGTTCACGGTAACAGAACAACAATGAGCGTCTGAAGGATGGAGCCTCTGAAGGATCTTCCTCTCTCTTTCCTAAAACAAAGTTTTGAAACCCCATGGCGTGCGTAATATCGCCAATGGGTGGGATTTTGGGGAACTTGGTGTGTAATATCCAAGTGACGCTTGGTGCGTAATATCCAAGTGTTTGGTTGTTTGGACACTTGGTGCATAATATCCTCGTGTGCCACTCGACCTTATTTTATCTAAGAAAATGTTTACAAAGTAGGACAATCCTCTCTTCTTCTCTCTACTTAAGAAAACTATCTTTGAGCAAATGAACTCTACAACCTATACCAGCCTTGCATGTAGAGATAGACTTTTCTTCCCTCGGTGTAATTTGCCAATACATTCAAAGTATTGACCAACTTGTTTGGCTGCACATTTCATGTGCAGAATTTGGAGATCGTTGAAAGGTGCGCTAGGATCGCGGGTCTTCACTCAACCTGCCTGTGGCATTGATGGGACTCCAAGTTATATTTATATCGCTTCTGTTGTAATAATGTAAACTCTGGATTATTTGATTCATATAATAAAGACTTGTGTTTTACATAATATTATATCGACTGTGAGTGCTGGCTATTGATCCAGGGACTAGAATGTTAATCACAGGGACTTAGGATCTTACTTGATCCGAGGTCGCTACATAAACACAACTCTGTTGTGGTCAAGTCAAGATTCATCATTCATTTCATAAGTCATTTTGAGAACATCTGACAACGAAACAGTATGGCCATTCCAACTGTCCATAACCACGGACGCGGCTATTCGAATAGTTTGACACTCTGCATAGGTGCTACACTTTCACCACAAGATTCGATACATCTGTCACGGATAACCCTGAATCATCATACTTAGTATGTAGATAATCAAACATAACTTTCCCTTTACACACCCTAGTATAAGCACCTCTCCTATGAGCATGGGCTCCCAACCATGACCATCAGTCATCTTGGGCACTACATGCTCAAACCTCTCCCACGAGGGAACTAATACTAATGCATATAAATTTCCAGCTAAGCCTTACCCAATTCAGGTAGTGTGGTTGTACAATAAATTTGGAATGGTATCGCATCCGAATCCAACCATCAGTTTTATAAAAGGGTTAAGGCTCATGCCTCATCATTTTCATCATCATAAACCATTTGTGTTTCTCAACACATATCAAAACATTTCAATATAATGACTCATCATTCCAAGGTTTTCATAATTCATTTTCACCAAGTGCTCCCATCTAAAGTGACTCAAGTTTTTGATCTACTCTAAACTACTAAGTTAAGAGTGTTCACTAAGGTGGAAAAGATGGGTTCAATCTCTTGCCATAGAATGACATCTAAAGGGGTTCTAAATAGGTAAAGTTTTATACTCTTTATGCTACCTTCAAAACAAGTAAAGTACTTTGGGTAAAGTAAAGGAAGTAAAGCTTGTAAATAAGACTTGTGGTAACTAATAGTCAAAGTGATATGACTCAAGCATGCCTATAGCATCTTGGATAAAGTTAACTAGCTTAATTCCAGTTTGCTACAATAGCTTGCCTTGGTTGGTGCAGTGGTTGAAGTTTTCTTCTTCTTCTTGGTAGAACTCCTCCTCCTCGAAAGCTTGGTCGGTACTATCGTCTATAAATACATACGGAGTACACAATCACCAAACAATACTTAACTAATCTAATTAGCACTCTAAGGCACACACTTGATGATCTATTATCATCACAAGCATCACAAGCTTAATTCAATAGTTTCATCCTTTTATTTTAGAAAAGTAATTTCTACTCATTGAAAAATAACTAAGATTTTATATTCACCACTTCAAATATGGGATCATGTGGACACATGTCATCACCACATATTCTAACATGTGGATGTGATTTAAGGGTTGGTTCATAATTACTTTCGTTTAAGTTCATTATTTAATGATTTAAAGTGACTAGAAATGCCTATATAGCATTATTTTGGTACTAGTCCAAAGTCACTGCATGTAACCCTTAATATTATTACATATTCAGATAGGTATGATGAAATGTGAATTTTGAGAGATGGAATCAACTCAAAATCTATCTTAGTTGATTTTATAAAAATGTTGCAAGGAGCAAATGCTTCTATTTTATTATTTCTACTAGGATAGATCTATAACTCTAATTGATTTAAATTCAAAGGGCTTGGATAGATAATTTCAATACCTTTCAGGAAAAATTGGTTTCATCCAATTTGGATTTGTCAAACGACCAGAATTGATTTTTAAACTAGTGGATAGAAACTAGATTAACTCTAAATAGAAAAAAACTAAATTTGAAACTTTCACACGCGCGGGAACTAACTGGGCCGGCCCAGCTACGCACAGTGAGCGCAGCGGGCTGCCTGACAGGCGGGCTCCACCGGTCAGCGGCACTATATCACCCAAATGGTATCTAGCATCCTAGGCCACACGATCTAAAGACGATCCAACTGTGGTGAGTCATCGTCGACGACGGATCACTCCGGCGAGACCGTGACCTAGACGTGGCGGTAGGGGTCGATTGGGGGCATACCAGGGCTCCAGCAAGGTCAGCGAGGCGGGCAAACGGGCTGGTAGACGACGGCGAGGCGAGGCGCGGTTGCGGCGGAGCTTGGGGTCCCCTAAATCGCAAACACCCTTCTCCTCCTGCTGTGGTGGCTTCGGCTCCAATTCCAGCGAGACAGAGCTCGAGCGGCTTGGCTAGAGGTGCGTAAGGTTCAGTGAGAGGTGGGGAGTGAGTGAGTGTGGAGATATGAGGCTGGGGTGGCCGCTTTATATAGGGTCAACGAGGAGACAAAACGGGCGCCGGTGAGGTCATCGGTGACGATGATACGGGGCTCTCTCGGCATGGGCGAGGGCGGCGATGGATGCTCTATTCCCTGGCGGTCCTCTGAGGCTTAAAGGCGCGGCAAGGCGAGGTCTCTACTGGTCAGGAGCGTGCGGTGAACTGCGCGCGGACGTCGGTGTTCGACGTTGTTCCTCCGGTCTGCTGGTCACGAGGCGGCGAACGACGATGTCTGGGCGGTTGCTGGGCCTGCTGCGGCTGCTGACACGCAATGCTAGGGCTAGGCGAGGTTGGTGCTGCTCTGGCGGCGCGGCGCTCCAGGGTGATCGGCATGGCGGACAGCGGCATGGGCGCGAGCAATTGGGGCTTGTTCTTCGCTCGTTTTTGGTCGGGGGCTTGTCGAGGTCAAGCGGTGTGATGGCGCCTGTCTCCCAGCAAGCGAAGGAGAGCACGAGACGGGCTGAGGCGAGCTGTCCGTGGTCAACCTGGGGCATGGCGTCGGGCGGCTAGCTACTAGAGCAGACAGGGGAGAGGGGGAGAGGGCTAGGGCCGGGGTTTTAGCTGGGGGAACAAGGGGACCAAGTTAGGCCCAAATGGTGACCACAACCACTGCTCACTATAGTGTTTTAGGTTTTGTGAGATTTGTGTCTGCCACCTGTTTGATGAAATGTCCGCAAAAAGCAAAAGTTTGAATTTTGGTTTCAAAATTTTTGAGTGATCTCCACTAGTACTAGGTAGCCTCTGGTTGCAAGGGTTTTGAAAATGGAGTTCAAATGGATGGTTTTTGAAATAGGGGTGATCTAGGCATATGCCTTGAATTCAATTTTCACATGCCATTTAAAATAAGTATTTGAATGTTTTTAGCAGATCAAAAAGTGGGCCTTGGTAACTCATTATGTGTACTATCAAGGGGTGTAAAGATCCAGAATTATTTCTGTTGAGAAATGAGTGCTAGGAACACTCAAAGTAGTGTAGTCTTTTAAAATGACCATTCCTCATTTTTAATTTTTTTTTATTTGATTTTCTTTGGGATTTGCTTGGGAATGATTTAGATGATGTTTAAATTACCATAGAAACATTTTACAACCAAAGAATCATAGAACCATGGCAATTCAAATCAATTCCTAAATTAATGCACATACACATGAATGCTTTCATTTTTAATTTGGAAAAAAAATTTGTTAACCCTAATTTTGATGATCTGGATCTTGATAAGCTTGGATTGAAGTTTTGGGATGTTACAAATCTGTTGCTTGCAACTTAATACTGGAGGGGGTTCGGATGATAACCTGAAGGTGGATTATTAGTCATCGATGCAGTTGGATGGCGATCTATGTATAATGTTGTAATGCCCAATCAAGTTTCAAAGGAGTCAAGATGATTAGTATATCCATGTATTGCTTTCTCGATGTTTGTCAATTGCCCCGCTGTAATTTGTTCACCCAGCATGTTATCTATCTAAGGAGAGCCACCTCTAGTGAACTATGGATCCCGGTCCTTGTCTTTACATACAATCTATAAACTGTTTACTGCTTTGTGTTTACTTTCTGAAACTTCTACTTCTTTCCATTCGATACATTTAATCCTTTGTTTTCTGCAAAACACGGTGAGATTGACAACCTCATCGCAAGTTGGGGACAAAGTTCTGTGGTTGTGTTGTGCAGGTCTCCACGTTACTACTAGCATCGGTAGTACCTTAAAGCTCAGCTAGTAACACCTTTGGGGTGTTTCCTTGCTCCTACTGGTTCGATTAAACCTTGGTTTCATAGCTGAGGGAAACTTGCTGCTGTGCTCATCATACCTTCCTCTTGGGGTTCCCAACGAGCTCTACATCAACACAGCCATCTAGCATTTTTTTGGGCGCCGTGCATTGAGCCATCAGGCATCCCCAAGCTTTGATGCTTGTACTTCTTGGATATTTCTTGGGGTGACACACGTGGCATCCCCAAGCTTGAGCTTTAGTCCATTTTTCATCTCATTACTCATTCCTTCCATACACCGGAAATTTTTCCTTCATACAAAACTTCACACAATCATTATTAGCAACATTAGTGCATTCAAGATAATAAGTCTTTAGGTTCAGTTCTAACACAAATAAACTCCAATTAGAACACTAGCTACTGTATCACTTCCCTCAAAAAGCTCAATTCCCCAAAAGAACTCACAAAGGAACCAACAAGAAGCAAATGCGGAAAATGGCAGAAATCTGTCAAACAGACTAGCAGGTAAAGACGAATTTTTCCAAGACCTTCTGTTACTCAAATCAAAAAGTGTTGAACTAATGAAAGTTATATAACAACCTGGGGCAGAAGCACAAACATTCACGCCTCAAAAGGACGTACAGAGGTTTTACACGAATTTTTACGGTGAAGCACAGAAATCTGTTTCGGGACAACAACTTTCCCAATCATTACTTCTCTCTCATTAGAGGTTACTCTTGGCACAAAAAGCAAAGAAAAAGGATAAGGAGCGGTTATTACTGAAGTAATAACTTCGAAGACTCATCTAAAACTTTTGGGTTATCTCCCAATAAGTACTTTTCTTTAACGCCTTTAAGTTAGGCATGATAGTTTGAGAAGATGCTCATATAAGAAATATGAATTGAAGTAAAAGAGAGCATCAAGAAGCAAATTCAAAGAATATTTAAGTCTAATCCACTTCGTATGCATAGGAATCTTGTAAATAAACAAGTCATGCACAAAGCAACAAGCATAGTAAAGCAAAACAAGTGCCACTTCAAGACTTTAAACATAAAGATGGGAAAATTAATATTATTGAGATACATCAAACCATGTTTCCCTCTCTCATAATAACTTTCAGTAGCATCATGAATAAACTTAGCAATATAACTATCACATAAAACATTCTTATCATGATCCACATGCATATAATAATTATTACTCTCCACATAAGCATAGTCATTCTTATTAACTGGAGTGGGTGCAAATTCAACAAAATAGTTATCATTATTATTCTCATCACCATAATCATCAAATATAGGAGGCATATTGTAATCATAATTAATTTTCTCCTCAATAGTAGGTGGATTTAAAATATCATATTCATCATTGGAGGTTTGGTATCATCATAAGCAATAGAATAGCTATCTTCCAAAGCCGGGGAACTAAAAAGATCATTTTTATAAAAACTAGCTTCCCCAAGCTTAGATTTTTCCATAGCATTAGCAATAATGGTATCCAAAGAATTCATACTAACAACATTACTATTAGCATGCAAATAAAGTTCCATAGGTTTTTTAATTTTCTCTTCAAACACTTCCTGTCCTAACTCAAGATAAATAGTATAAACCTCTCTAATTTTGTTGTTGTTTTCCATTAACCTAACTAGTGAAAATAAAAACAAGAAACAAAAAGATATAATTGTAGAATCTAAAGGAAATAACTTTGAGCACTCACACACCAGCAACCGCACTAGAAGATAGCTTAGTAGCCAGAGGATGTGAGTACCTTTTATGTTACCTCCCCAGCAACAACGCCAGAAAATAGCTTGATGTCTACGTACTTCTATTCTTGAGACAGTTGTTGGGCCTCCAAGTGCAGAGGTTTGTAGAACAGCAACAAGTTTTCCCTTAAGTGGATCACCCAAGGTTTATCGAACTCAGGGAGGAAGTGGTCAAAGTTATCCTCTCTCAAGCAACCCTGCAATCAAGATACAAGAAGTCTCTTGTGTCCCCAACACATCCAATACACTTGCCAGGTGTATAGGTGCACTAGTTCAGCGAAGAGATAGTGAAATACAAGTGGTATGGATATAAGATAATGGTGCCAGAAAATAGCTTGCTAGCGTGGAAGAGACTAAAAGCAAACTGAAATAAAGATGGAAGCAAGCAAACATGTAACAGATCTAATTGCAAACGGTGTTTTAATGTTTAGAAACAAGGCCTAGGGTTCATACTTTCACTAGTGAACACTCTCATATAAATATCTTCTCTTCATGATACTACTCTTAACTACTCTCCGGTTGGACACTCTAATCGTTGGTAGGGCTATAACAGCACACCTCAAAGTAAGCCTTTCCCATCTAGATAACCTCACATTGTCACCTTGAGCTCTAGATGGTTCCAACAAACACCACAATTTCATAGAGATATCTAACTCCAAATATAACTCATAACAAGTATTTGTAGTCTCTAGCCTAAGTGCCACCATGGTGTGCACGCTGTCACTTTCACACACATGGGGAGAGCAGAGATCTATTAAAGCACTTGAGTAGCAAGGTAGATCTATAGATTACAAGCTCATCATCACAAGATGATCATGCATAGAGAGGGAGATGAATACATAGCTACCGGTAGAACCCTTAGCCTCGAGGCAGAAGTACTCCCTCATCATCATGGGAATCAGCAACGGCGATGGAGATGGTGGTGGAGATCAATGGAGATGGCTCCGGGGGCACTTCCCCGTCCCAGCAGGGTGCTGGAACAGAGACTTTCTGTCCCCCGAATCTCCCCTTCGGTGGCGGCGGTGCTGTGGAACTTTTCGTGGCTAGAGGCTTGACTATTTAGGGTTTATGCATCGGGAGGCTCTTATAGGCGAGAGGGGAGACCGGGGGGGTACCGGAGGGGCCCACACCACCCCCTGGCGCGGCCTAGCCTGTCCCGTGCCACCAGGTGGTGTGGCCAGCCCCTGGCCCCTCTCCGTCTCGTCTTTTGGCTCTGTGAGTCTTCTGGTAAAATATCGAGTTTGGCTTTTGTCCGGTCCAATTCCAAGAATATTCATTTTCTGACTTTCCTGGAACCAAAAACAGTAGAAAACATGCAACTGGCACTGTGGCATCTTGTCAATAGGTTAGTCCAAGAAAGTGTATAAAAAGTACTCCAAAGATGGAACAAAACATAAGAAAGTAGATAAAAACCAAGCATGGAACATCAAAAATTATAGATACGTTAGCAACGTATCAGGAGTGTTAATTCTTTGCTCCGGTGCTCTATTAAAAGGAGCACCTTAATTGCCAGTAGTTCCCTTGAGGCTAGAAAATAGCTTGTTGGTGTGGAAGAGACTAAAGGCAAACTGAAATAAAGATGGAAGCAAGCAAACATGTAACATATCTAGTTGCAAATGGTGTTTCAATGCTTAGAAATAAGGCCTAGGGATCATAATTTCACTAGTGAACAGTCTCATATAAATATTGTCTCTTTATGATACTACTCTTAACTACTCTCCGGTTGCACACTCTAATCGATGGTAGGGCTATAACAGCACACCTCAAAGTCCGCTTTCCCCATCTAGATAACCCCACACTGTTACCTTGAGCACTAGATGTTTCCAACAAACACCACAATTTCATAAAGACATCCAACCCCAAATATAACTCATAACAAGTATTTGTAATCTCTAGCCTAAGTGCCACCATGGTGTGCACACTGTCAACTTCACACACATGGGGAGTGCAGAGATCTATTAAAGCACTTGAGTAGCAACGTAGATCTACTTGATTACAAAGCTCATGATCACAATATGATCATGCATAGAGAGAGAGATGAACACATAGCTACCGCTAGAGCCCTTAACCTCGAGGAAGAACTACTCCCTCTTCATCATGGGAATCAGCAATGGTGATGGAGATGGCGGTGGAGATCGATGGAGATGGCTCCGAGGGCACTTCCCCGCCCCGGCAGGGTGCTGGAACAGAGACTTTCTGTCCCCCGAATCTCCCCTTCGATGGCGGCGGCGCTATGGAACTTTTCGTGGCTGGAGGCTTGATGATTTAGGGTTTCTGTATCAGGAGGAATATATAGGTGAAGGGGCGAGGTCGGTGGCCAGTCAGGGGGGACCCGCGCCTAGGGGTGGTGTGGCCACCATGTGGCCCCTCCCCGTCTTGTCTTCTAGCTCCGTGAGTCTTCCGGTAAAATATCGACTTTGGCATTTGTCCGGTCCAATTCCGAGAATATTGATTTTCTGACTTTCCTAGAACCAAAAATAGCAGAAAACAGGCAACTTGCACTGTGGCATCTTTTTAATAGGTTAGTCCAAGAAAGTGTATGAAAAGTACTCCAAAGTTGGAACAAAACATAAGAAAGTAGATAAAACCAAGCATGGAACATAAAAAAATATAGATACGTTAGCAACGTATCACTCGTTTACTTTTCTATTGCTAGTTTCTTGCATATTAGAGTGTCTTAGAACTTCTGAAGTTTTAGTTTTGTTTTGTTTTTTGCATCATTCCAAAATCATCTTTCTGCCAGAAAATTATTTATCAATACCTGAAAATTGCTCGAAAATAAAGTTTCTCGAAAATTTCCAGAAAATTCATATTAAATTTTTATGCCAAAAATGGGGCAGAGAGGTACCTGGAGCTACCCGAGGACCCACCAGACAGGCACACCACTTGGTGGGGTGCCCACACCAGGGGCGTGCCTGGCCATGGTGTGGGCCACCCTGGGCCTCCACTTATTCTCCCACCTGCCACTCGCTTCTCTCTCCCGAGAAAACACCATTTCATTGCTCAAACTCGTGTTCTTGTTGTTCTTGCCCGCGATTTTTGATCTCCTTGCTCAGTCCAGCTTTGCTGCTGAGATTTGGAGCATTTGTTCTCTGGTATGTGACTCCTCCGCCTGCCCAAGTAGATTTGTGATTAGTGGATTATATCTTGAGTATTTTGCTACTGTAGGTGACAGGTTATGTGATCTTGCATGCTTGTTCTATGCTTTGAGAAAGTGTTTTGATTCATGTTTAGCCCTCTTACAAGTCCCTATAAGTAGTTCCTTTCATTATGTAATCACTTTGCAATCAATTTTCGTGATGATTGTCTAAAATTTTAGAAAAAAGAGAGATGGACAACCATACTTTTGGAGAAGTATTTGAGAGAGACACACCCAGGAGGGCAAGGCCTTCGAGATCAGCTTCTCAATTTAGGCCATCATATAATGAAGATCTTATTAGGCCACTCTTTGGCAATGAGGGAGATGAGGGAGATGCTCACCCATCTACCTTCCCTTGTTTTGCCTTTTTGCAAGCTACATGGATCCTTGATGATTTCTTACTTCTCGTTCAAAGGGTTGGTCTAACCACTTACATTCAGGATGAGAGTGAGCAATATGCCGTGCTCACCAAAACTTTTGTTGAAAGTTTCACTTTCACTAACACCCCTTATAGGTCAATTGTTTCATTCAAAATCTATAATATGCCTATTACCATGTCATTGGAAAGATTTTGCAGCATTATAGGCATTGGAATGACTGGGACAATAAAGAAGATCCAAGGTCGACCCGCTGATTTGCTGGAGCTCTACCGAAGTGTAACAAATGATGATGATAGCACAGCTTAGCGCGGGAAGATAAGGAACGTTCAACTCCCAGCTCTTAGGTATTTTTCTTACTATCTTGCCACTAGCATTTTTGGTAGGGAGAACACTTGTAATATTTCTAATTATCATTTAGTTTTTCTTGCTGCTGCACTTAATAATGAAACTAAGTATAATCTTGGTTCTCTCATTGCTCGCCACTTAGCTGCTAGAGAACCCATTTATGGGGGCATTATTGCTGCACGCATGGTTGTTGCCTTGGAACTTTTTGTTGATCCTAATGATACTATGCTGACCCCACAAAGGCTTGATCTTGCTGCTATGAAAACACATCACTTTGTTACTGCTAACTCTAGCATAGAGAGTTTAGTTTATAGGATGTTGTTTACTGACGGAGATGAGAGGGAAATTCCCTTGCCACAGTCCACTTTGTTCAGTATTTGCAGGATGCCATGGTCGCGCTCCAAGGAGGAGGTGGATGAGCAGCTCCGCTTGCTTGGTTTCCACGGGTAGCACCAGGGTGATGCGCCCTCTTACAACTACTCTGCGCACTACGCTGGGGCGTCCTCGAGTTCGTATCAGGACGAAGGCACTTCTTCGTCATATTATGGAGGCGCTCCTTCTTGGCTAGCTTGGGATTGACCCCCACTTAGGCCAAAAGCCTAAGCTTGGGGGAGGTATACCGACATCACACTCATCTACATATCTTTTACTGTCGGTACTTTGCATATCCATGTTTTGCTTTCTTTTTAGTTTTTTGTTCTCGCTTTATTTCTGCTTTCCAAAACACAAAAGACCAAAAATATTTTCTTTATTTCTCTTTGTTTGCTTCTTTATATTTTAGCCTTGGTTTGCTTCATCCTTTTTAGCTTTGATTTGATTATTCGAAAAACCCAAAAAGATTTTCCTTTGTTTGCTCTTTCCTTCGGTTCTTGTCTTTAAAAATCGAAAACCCAAAAATATTTGTTGTTCTTCTCTGGTTTTGCAAAGTTCGTTGTAGGGTTCAGCGGTCCTCAGTGACTCCTTGGAGTTTGGTTTAATCTTAATATTCAAGTCACACAAGTGAAAGGCAATAATGATGTATGACAACTCGAGGAGTGGTAAGAGGCTGGTATGAACTCTATTTGTTTTCATTTTTGTACATATACTCATTATTGTGGGCATGCTTAGTCTGTTCATGTAAGGTGTATGTTATTTAGTGGATGCTTAGTAGTTCTTGCTCTCTTATGATTAGTACCAATCCACTAATAGTTTGTGACATGTCATATGAATGTTTGCTTGCATTGTTCTTGACGAGGGTTTAACTCATCAATGGCCATTGTTATGGACTTGGGTTTTGGAGAAGGAGGGAGTGTTGGAGACATCTATCAGCTAGCAAACAAGCACACAGGGACTCAAGGTTTACCCAGGTTCAGGCCTCGTAAAGGTCCCTACTCCTGCTTGTCTACTCTTGAAATTATCGAGGGAGTCGAAAGTTACAGGGGTGCGCAGATGCAATTTGGCGATGGTTGTGGAAACTAGGGTTGCATGTGTCCTACTTGCTGCCCCCTCCTAGCCTTTATATAGATAGGCTAGGTCTCGGGTAGCAGGTCGAGTCGGTTACAGATTAGGGTTTCCCCCTTTGAATTTTCTATCTTTAGTTTCTTCTTGTTCTTCAAGCAATCGAGAGTCCGTAGGCCACTCGAATTCTTCATTTGGGCCTTGGCGACACTGTGGGCCTCCATGTATTCAGACCGTATATACCAAGCTCGAGTACCTCTAGGGTATACCCATGTCAGTAGCCCCCGAGTGTCCAGTGGAATCGCAGATTCGACTGGGGACTTTATGAAGCCTTTCGAGCGCATGAATGAGTATATTTTCGACTGCTTTGTTTGTGTCATAGGGATTGTCGATGTGCGTGGCTGATTTAACCGATGTATCGATATCAGTTAACCACCTTAGGGCGAAACAACACAATCTACTCGAACTCGAGTCCCCGGACTCGAATCTAGAAAAGTGCTAGTGTAATTCGACTCAAGCCGCGGAGGTCTTACAGGAGTCAAATTCCAGTGTATGGGTGTGAGCACTCGACGCGTCCGTCAAGGCATATTCATCGTACCCGTAGGCACGGATATATTTCTAGTAGTGCACAGCTAATGCGTTGCCAGGCCGTATTCAGGTCTTACCTTCACGCTGTAAGCGTGGCATCCGAATTTTATCATCGCGGAGACAATTCGGGTGACCCAGGAGACGCAGTCTCTTTGTAGGGAAAAATTATGAGGCGGTGTCGCCATGAGATTCGAGTGTGGATGTTATCAACACACAGTTTTTTGTACAAATAATCATAGGTGCGCGACCAACGCTCCCTATGGGAGTAGCCCCCGAGTGCCTGGTTGAGTCGAAGACTCAGGCAAGGACTAAAGAACTTTTGTGACTGATGTCGTCTTTTGTTAGCTTGTTTCAGTCGAATTTGTTTCCGGCGCTCCCTATGGGAGTAACCCATGTCCATAGTCGAACCGTATTTTGAGTGGTTGGGTTTGCCTTTGATTGTCCATGTTCCTGCAAAAAGAAGAAAAAAAATCATAGGGTGCGCGACCAGTGCTCCCTATGGGAGTAGCCCCCAAGTGCTTGGTGGAATCGAAGACTCGAGCAAGGACTAAAGTAGTCGAAGTCTTCTGCTGCGTAGCTTTGATGATGTTAGTGCTGACGATTCCATCACATCAGTTGCTCGCGTGAGCGAGTTTGACAGAAAAGTGCTGCGACGAAGAAGAAAGGCGTCTCCACCGCTGCGAGCACCAGCACCGCCGCCGGCGAGAAGAAGAAAGGCACGGGAACCCGTGTCACGAATGGCGCGTGGCGTCCCTCCATCATCAAGTTATCTGATCTTCGTCTTCTTCGCCAAGACGAAGTGCTATCCGACGCAGTCGCCGACACGCGCGTCCCCGGCGGTGAGATAATTCCTTCTCCTCCCGCTGGTTTTCGAGTGATGTTTTTGGCATTCATCATTCGCGGTCTCTCCTTGCCCATACACCCCTTTTTTAGGGGCCTCCTTTGTTTCTACGGGCTTCAGCTCCATCAGCTGACCCCGAACTCTATCCTCCACATCTCTTGCTTCATCACCCTCTGCGAATGCCGGCTCGGAATCGAGCCGCACTTCGGCCTCTTCAAGCGCCTCTTCAAGTTGAAGCGCCAATCTGCGTCTGGCTCTTTAGTCTATGATGTAGGTGGTTGCGGGATTCACGTCGACCCATCCGCCACTTATTTCGACATCAGGCTCACAGCATCCGTCCAAGGGTGGAGGGACATGTGGTTCTATGTCCGCGATGAGAAGGTTGACGGGGAGCACTTCGGACTCGCACCGTCCGATCCTGCGACGCCGTGCAAGAGGAGGCGCTCCTGGAAAAATGTAGTCATGCCTGGCGAATCCGCGGAGACAGATGTGTTGTACGAGCACGTCTGCGACCTCAAGAGTCGCCTCGGCAAAGAGGAGGGAGGGTGCGCCCTCATTCGCACGTGGCTACGCCGTCGCGTCCAGCCCTGCATGCCAGAGTCCACCCCATGTTTCAATGGACTGGCGCTGATGATCCCACTCGCGTTTTTGCCGATGGCATGTCCGCGAGTGAGGTGGACAAAATGGTTCGACTGGTCACCAAGTACACCGTCAAAGATGTGCTCCCTAGTGAGCCAGTTGTTCCTCCATTTGATGCTGCTAACCCTCCTCCTGAGGTATAGTTGTGCTATGCAGTAGCTTAGTTTGTCGATTGCTTCTCTATTGTTTCTTCCCTTTGTGCTAATTTTGTTGTCTGTATGCATGATTGGGCGGTGTCACCTTGTATGCCCCCTCTACCTGAGGGGATTATCCCTCGCGAAGCCTTGGAAGAGGACGAGTCAGAGTCGACTGTCCCCTCTGATGTGGAGGAGGAAGCCCCCGAGTCCAGTAGTCCGGATACTCGCAAGCGTTCGCGCAACGAGGATTCCGATGCGTCATCGCCATCGACTCCGGAAGGTGCAGGTGTTGGTGCGAAGTCGCCGATCCCTGCTATTCCTGTGAGCGCCATGGCACCATCCTCTTACAAGAAGATGCAACTGCCCAAGGAGTCCTCGTCAGAGTCGAGGGATCCTACTTTTGACTTTGAAAAGTTTGATTGGTAAGTTTTCTAGTTTGTTTGTTCCTCTCTAATTTTCCCTTTGTGTTTCGTCTTTGGATTTGCTTTTTCTTGATGTGGATTTTGTCTTGCAGTCAAGAGGCGTCGTCATCTTCTGGCAATGTCCAATTTTTGAAAGAATCAGGAGTCGCGACCTCGAGGGGCAAGAAAGAGGTCGAGTGCGCTCCTTCCCCTCCATTGGCGGCCCACTCCGGGCACAACTCTTCCAGCTCTCCGCATGAAGGGGAGCATCGGATGGTTGCCTGGATGACGGTACAACAGACACCTTCAGAGTCATTGGAGGATCATGTAAGTGTATATTTCCTTCTTTTCATGTTGCAGTCGATGGTATCTATTGCTTCTGCTGATCCCTTGTTGTGCGATAGATCCTTGTGAAGGAAGTTGCTCACTTGGCGGAGCAAGTGCTTGCGATGGGCCGCTAGCATGAAATGCTAGAGACGCGTCATCGCGTGGTCGAAAGTAAGTGTTCTTCACTTTTTATTCTTCTTCTTCTTTTATATAGTCGACTGATAGTCAATCCTTTTTGTTTTGTAGCTGAGCATAATGCCCTTCTGCGCAACGCTGCCACCATGGAGGAAACACTTGCCGCGGCTGTGAAGGATCGTGATGAGGCAATCGCGGCGCGTGACGAGGTGCAAAGGCGCGAAGAGGATCTGCGTGCCTCCTTCGCAGCCAGGGAGAAGTTTTTCGAAGAACAGCTTTTCTCGATTGCCAAGGCCCTCTTAGGTACCTTGGTCAGATATCATTGTTGTTCTTTTGTTTGTTGTTTGCCGTTGGCGGTGATGTTTATATCCATGTCTTGGTTTCCGTGCAGATGCTAGCGGTTTGATCTTCGATCCTCAGGCCCTCTGCCGTGACGATGCTTTGGCAGGTGCGCTTTCAGCAGTCGAGGACCGCAGCACCGCCGTTCAAGATACGCTCTCCAAGGCCAAGGGTGTTCTGAGTTGCCTCCGGGAGGAGTTGATGCCCAAGGCTGAGCTAATCGAGAACATGCACGAGCTGGTGGAGTCGCTCGCCAGTGGTGTTCCTTCTAGCTTCAAGAACTCACTCCGCGCGGCTGGCACATCCATGTCACTTGCCATGGTGCAGGCCCACGGAGTCGAGATGGATCCTGCCGCGGTGTCGAAGGCGATGCCTGTTAACGCGGACGGCCAGCAGGTAGTCTTTGCTCCTTTCACGGCTGCCTATGGCAAATATGGGCCGCAGCTGATAAACACGGTTGCAAAGTATTCTGAGGAGATGCAACGCGCCAAGAAGGCGGCGAAGGCTGCGACATCAGGTGTAACTACCTCGGTGAATTACGCTCCTAGTTGCAAGCCTGGATGAACGGAAATGGTTGAAATAGTACGGTGGGGACCAAATGTCACTCACAGGTAGACCTTTCGGCCGTCCCAACCATTTCCAAACATCGGGACAAGAACGGGCGACGTAATCGGCAGGCGAAGGGATCAACTACATACACAAATGAGTATGTATGCAAGCCACCATACAACAAAGTACATGAGCCATTCCATCTAAAAAGAAAGGAAATATAGCAACGCCATACGGCAAGATCCAAATATCCTAGATAGATATAATAGTTTAGGATATCTCCTCATACATCAAACATCAGAGTATCAAGCGGAAGCGGAAGACAAAATCCGAGTACGGATAAGAAGCAAATCGGCATAAGATGCCCCATAAATAAGCAGATCCCGCCCACAGATCTCACGGATCCCCGTTCCCGGAATCTCTACACCGAATGATCGTTGCCCACATCGTCCGTCTCTTCCACCCAAAGATCCATCTTGCGAGTGTACACATTCATCGAACCAATAATTTATCGTGTGAGACCCTAGGAATTTTCGGCAAGTCTTTATGCCTCTAAAGGGACACAACCTGGGTGACGAATTGCAGCAAAAGATAAACCCTAACAATTATATAGATACTGCTAACCATCCGCCTAACCAGAGATGAGCGGATGTCCGTGAATTAATAACAACAAGTTATACAGTTATAACGGTAATATCCAGATCCATCCTCCTCCTCGCCATCGACGAGGAAGCGGACGAACAACCCCCATACGTTGGCAGTTTTATTTATCCATTCCGTGAGTGTTGCACTATTTACTAGTCAGGTACCTAGTCTAGTCAAATTAAAAGCGGTACTTTAGTTATGCTTGTCTATGATCGAGAAACTGTGCTCCAAGTCGTCCATAACCGCGAACACGGCTTTCAGAAAGTTTTACCTAGGTGCACAAATAGCAACACACACGATATGCCTCGGAAAAACCAAATCAAAACCCAACGAGGCAGTCACGACAAAGCGATCACGATTGAAATATTTCAGGCCACCCCATTGAGCTACCCATAGCGAAGTTAGCTGACTCGAGACGGCCTCAAGGTTTGCGCGTCAATGGCTGTGAACGATCGGGAACCCGAAAATGTGACTGGCTTGTCAACACCGAAAACACTCCGCTTTCCTAATAGTACAGTGCAAGACTCGCACAATTTAAATAAAGCGATAAAGCATGGCATAAGTACAGGATAGTAAATAAAACCTCAAACTAGTTTGTGGCCCCAAGAAATAAGAATGAATCAAGCTCGCTCGGGGGGGTTCATAAGCCTCCCGGATGTGGATAGCGAATATTCAAGGAATAGGAATCAAGTACTCGGGGTCCTCGGGACACAAGTGAGCCTGAAAACCAAATAACAGATATGGCTCACCGTGCCACTTTCATTAGTTATCCCATTACTACTCAAGTTAAGTTGTTTAGATACCTCGTGATCCAACAGACGCTCACATACCCTACACATGTTGTTCTCGACTCGCATGGCTCAAACAACTCCTGTAGTAATGGCTCATGGGATGGAGGAACAAGCTCGTAGAGTTTAAAAGTAAAGGCTATGCAATACTTGGGATTCAATTTAATGCAATGCGACTCAATGATGCAAGAATAAGATAGAGGCAATAGGTACTATATGTATGCAAGCATGTGGTAGTGCTTGCTGGCAGCTCAGTTGAAGCGAGAGAAGGATCTGGTAGTGCTCTGGTTCTCTTGGTATATCCCCGCGGCCTATTCGAGAAGAACCAAATGCATAAGGGCCAACATAAATAAAGTGCACAAGCATATGAATAAAATCGTCAAGCAAACAATCATGCCATGATGAATGATGCACAATTTGCATGGCATTGAAGTAGCATGGCATGGGTGAGGTGTGGAATACAAGAATAAACCATTTTATTGAGTTTTGGCCTTATTTTATACTCAAATTAGTTGCTGTACACATTATTTTTATATTATGCGTGCTTCAATTCAAACCATGGTATGCATAAACAGAAAGGGCTCGTCGAGCTAATCATCTTAGACATATTATTTGTTAAATTTGGACTTATAAAACAAAAGTTATTAATTCATTAAGGAAAAAGGGCATTTTATTGTAATTTTAATCAACTTGCAATTTTAAATGTTCAAAATATATTTTGGATGAAAGATTTGAATTCCTCACATTTTTCTGATTTGAAAACATATATTATTTGTATTAATTGGGTTTGTATTTTAAAAGTTATTTAAAAACAGAAAAAAAAATTGAATTTGAAATAATTTTGAAAAGATTTGGATTTAAACAGATTACAGAAATACTTTTGTTACTTAGCTCAATTCTAGCCACAGACGCTACAGGTGGGGCCAGGCTGTGGGTGTCCTTGCCTTGAGAAAACGTTTACACCGGAAGTGCCCAGCCCGTGTCGCTGACAGATGGGACCCGCTGGCTCGCAGGCCCACTGGACAGAGAGAGGGGTGGAACGGACCACGTGGCGCTGAGAGGAGCGGGTTGAGGTTCTGAAAACCTGGGTACCTTTGCAAAAAAGGCTGGGGCTGGCAGGTGGGACTGGTGGACCGGGTTGATGCATAAAGAAGGCGGGGGTTTCGGCAAAGCAGCCGGCCGTCTTGTGGATCTTCTCGCCTCGACAGATCGGTGCACAGCTGGCGCAGTGTGGGGCTCGAGCTCAACGCGACACAAGGCTGAGCGGAACCACTGCAGTGGCTTGGCGTTGTTGCCAGGGAGGCGGCTGGCGGATAGGTATGGTTTACAGACGAGCGGCGAGCCGGCGCCGCTGCGCGTGCGCGGCACATTGTCCGAGGCTAGGCCAGATCAGAGAGCGGACCATGTCCGGGGTCGAGGAGCTCACCGAGGTGATGTTGGCGTGGTCGGATCGAGCGGGCGTCGGCAGCGGCGATGATGCAGAGGCCGAGCGAACTAGGGTTTCTGTGGTCGGCGTCGCGGTGTTCTTGCTCGGTCCTCCTCCTCCTCGGCGTGTTCAAGCGGATGAGGGACCTCCTCGTCCTCCTCGATCACCTCCTGTCGCTTGTCGTCTGGTGAGGCAGCGCGATCGGCGAAGATGGCGGTGTTGGGGGGTAGGCGGTGGCGATGGAGAGAGAGAGAGGCAGGCGCCTCGGCCAGATCTGGAGAGCCAAAGGAGAGCCGAGAGGGAGCAGATAGGGATGGGAGAGGCGTGGGTGCCGTGGGGAGTGGGGTAGATGGAAAAGGTGGCTCGGCCTCCTTTCCTCCTCCCTTCCTCACGTGCTCGGTCAAGGCAGGCGGGCAGGCGGTGGGGTAGGGTGAGGCCAAGGGTAGGCGGGGAGGCTCGGTGGGGTCCCCAGGCAGAGAGAGCTAGAGATAAAAAGGGGTGGCTCGGGTGGATGCTAGGGTTGGGAGTAGAGGAGGGTATGGCTCGGGTGAGGCTTAGCTAGGGTTGGGGCTGGATGGGCAGGGTGGCCAAGTGGGGCCAAGCTAGGGTAGGTCATGGTGGGGTGGCTTGGGTAGAGAGAGGAGAGATGAGGGAGGGTACTTAGGGTTTGGTTTAGAACAGGTATAGATTAGGGTTTAAGAGAGAGGGGGGTATGGTGATGATGAGGTAGGTGGTGGTTTAGGGGTTAGAGAGATAGATGGAGTGTTTCTTTGCCAAGATCAAGCATGCTCTAGACAAGCTCTAACAAGATCAAGTCAAGAAAAAGAGAGGGATGGGATGATAGGGTTTAAGCACGATTAACTTAGATCAAGCCAAAAGAAAGGATATAGAAAAAGAGAGAGAGACTATGATCCACTCAAGATTCAAATAAAACCCAAATACTAGAAAAGGTGGCACTTGCATGGCCCATGCAAAATATTTAATACCATGTTGATTATTGTGAAAACAATATTATTACATGGCATTATTCATTTGCATTTCCAAAGGTGGAATAAAGCCAAGCAAAAGAAATGAAAGGATGCCCCATGTGGAGTAGTTGGAGATGGCCATGTGTGAATAAAATTGGTACTTGCTAGTGTGTATGTGCCACTAGGCATTTAATAAGCCCAAAAATATCCAAACATGAAAATAACCCCAACACCACACATATGGAAGCTAGCAAAAGGGTTCCACTCACAAGACAAGCAAAGATGGCCTTGTGGCTCTCATATACCAACAATGTGAAAACAACATGGTGCATATATGGGAGCATGTGGAAAAGAATTGGATCCATCCCAACCCACATGAGCTAGAGGTAAACTCAAATAAAGTGCAAAGCTCATATTTAGTTGGATGGTGGAATTATAAGGTGGTGAAAGAAAAGGTGGTGGAGTTAATAAAAGATATGCCCCCAACTCAACTTGGGCATTTAAACAATATATCAAGAACCAAATACAATATCAAGAGGCAAATACAATTAATAATGCATATGAGAAAAGAACCAAATGGAAAAGGGTTTTATATGATGCTCAAATGCAAGGAGGCATGATGACATGAGCATGATATAATGATGATGCAACAATTATATGTTTGAAGTAACCATTATATTGCTAGACCAAGTAGCATTACAATTGTTAGACAATTGGGATGCTACAACTCTCCCCCACTAAACAGGAATCTCGCCCCGAGATTCTAGGAAGAAGAAGAAGACACAAAGAGGGTAGGATACTTGGCACGGAGCTCATCTTCACGTTCCCAAGTGGCTTCATCAACGGAATGGTGCGACCACTGCACCTTGCAGAACTTGATGGACTTGTTGCGAGTCCTTCTTTCTGCGACTTCAAGGATTTTTGTGGGGTGTTCTTGATAAGACAAGTCTTCTTGGAGATTGATAAGCTCATGATCCACAGTCCTGCCGGGATCCTTGAAGCACCTCTTGAGCTGAGAGATGTGGAAAACATCATGGACTTTGTGTTTTTCCGGGAGCTCAAGAGCATAAGCAACTTCTCCTCTTCTTCCACGTATTTTGAAAGGACCGATGTATCTAGGAGCCAGCTTTCCTTTGATACCAAAGCGGTGCGTACCTCTCATGGGAGTGACACGAAGGTAAACGAGATCACCAGGGACATACTCCATGTCCGTGTGCTTCCTGTCATAATTGCTCTTCTGGCGACTTTGAGCAATCCTCAGATTTTCAAAAATGATATGAACCTTCTCCTCCGCTTGAGTCACAATGTCAGGGCCAAACAAGATCCTTTCTCCTGCACCCGACCAACCAATCGGAGTTCTGCATTTGCGACCATAGAGAGCCTCAAATGGTGCCATCTTTAGACTTTTCTGGAAGCTATTGTTGTAAGAGAACTCAACATACGGAAGACATTCTTCCCACTTCATGCCAAAAGAGATGACGCAAGCACAAAGCATATCCTCCAAAATCTGATTGATCCTTTCAACTTGTCCTTGCGACTGAGGGTGGTAAGCTGTGCTAAAGTTCAACTTTGTTCCCAAAGCATTTTGGAAACTCTCCCAGAACTTGGAAGTGAAGATGCTTCCACGGTCTGAACTGATCTCAAGCGGAACCCCATACAGAGAGACAATTCTGATATAGAGCTCAACTGAATTGCAGAAATGGTTTCCTTGACGGGGAAGAAGTGAGCCACTTTAGAAAGCCTGTCAATGACAACAAAGATTGCATTGTTGCCCTTCTGCGACCTCGGAAAACCAGTGATGAAGTCCATCTCTACTTTCTCCCATTTCCATTCTGGGGGTTTCAATGGCTGTAGAAGACCGGAAGGTTTCTGATGGACAGCTTTAACTCTGCGGCAGACATCACACTCCGAGACATACTTGGCACAATACCGTTTCAAACCAGGCCACCAATATTGTGTTTTCAAGTCCATGTACATCTTTGTGCTGCCAGGGTGGATAGAAAGAACAGAATCATGCGCCTCCTTGAGAACTTGCTCTCTCAAACCCGGGTAGTTCGGAACAAACATCTGGTGTTCAAAGAAAAGCGTGCCTTGATCATCGACGTGGAAGGACTCATACTTCAGAAGCTGAAGTTTAGAGATGATCTTCCTGGTGTACGAGTCACCAAGCTGACGAGAGTGAACCTTTTCTTCCAAGAGAGGGGTCGCTAGAAGGTTCAGGAGATACCCTTGTTCCACAATTTCAAGGTTGAGCTGACGGAATTCCTCGCACAAGAGAGGCTGTTGTTCTTCCATCATGAGGTTCTTGACATAGGCTTTGCGGCTGAGAGCATCTGCCATGACATTAGCTTTGCCCGGAGTGTAGTTGATGGTCAAATCAAAATCATTGATTGCTTCAATCCATCACCTCTGCCGAAGGTTGAGATCAGGCTGAGTAAAGATATACTTCAGACTCTTGTGATCAAAAAAGATCTCACAATGGTTACCAAGCAAGTAGTGCCTCCATACTTTCAAAGCAAAGACAACTGCTGCGAGCTCGAGTTCATGTGTAGGATAGTTGATCTCATGCGTCTTCAACTGTCGAGAGGCATAAGCAACAACTTGTTTTTCTTGCATAAGCACCGCACCCAATCCATGCAAAGAGGCATCACAGAAGATCTGAAAAGGCTTGGATGTATCCGGAGGAACCAAGACTGGTGTGGAAGTGAGCTTCTCTTTGAGTGTCTCAAAGCTTGCTTGACATGCAGGAGTCCAAAGGTATTTCTTGCCTTTCTTGAGGAGATCGGTAAGAGGCTTCGCTATCTTCGAAAAGTTCTGAACGAGCGGACGGAAATAACTAGCAAAACCAAGGAAACTCCGCACTTCTTTGACATTGACAGGAGGAAGCCATTCAACAATTGTCTTCACAGTTTCCGGATTGACTGCAATGCCCTTGGCAGAGATGACGTGACCAAGATAGGTAACTTGAGGCAACCAAAACTCACACTTGGAGAACTTTGCATACAAGCGGTTCTCACGAAGCTTGTTTAGGACATACCGAAGGTGTTCTTCATGCTCTTCTTTTGACTTAGAATAGACTAGGATGTCATCCAGATAGACCACAACGAACTTGTCAAGATACTCCATGAAAACCGAGTTCATGAGCCTCGAGAAGGTGGCAGGTGCGTTGGTGAGACCGAAAGACATGACCGTGTACTCATACAGGCCATAGCGGGTGGTGAAAGCTGTTTTAGGAACATCTTCCTTGCGAATCTTGATTTGGTGATAACCACTTCTCAAGTCAAGCTTAGAGAATACCACAGCTCCAGCTAGCTGATCGAAGAGATCATTAATCCGCGGAAGGGGATATTTATTCTTGATGGTTTTAGCATTGAGAGCCCGATAGTCAACACAAAGTCTATCACCGTCTCGCTTCTTCACAAAGAGGGTTGGCTACCCCAAGAAGAATCGTGTTGAATGAAACCCAACTTCTCTTGTTCATCAAGCTAACGTTTGAGTTCAGCCAACTCAGCAGGACCCATCTTATAAGGCCGCTTGGAGATAGGAGCGGTACCAGGTTCAAGCTCAATTACAAACTCAACCTGACGATCCGGAGGCATACCTGGCAACTCTTCAGGAAAGACATCCGGGAACTCACAGACCACCGGAACACTCTGAATAGCTTCCATATCATCAACATTCAGAGTTGCCAAAGAGAAAAGCTGGATAGCAGGAGTCAGACTTGGAGAATAGACTATATGGCCTTCAGGAATCTTCAGAGAAACCGAAGGCTCAGACAATCAATCACAGCTGCATTTGCTGTCAACCAATCCATGCCCAAGATGAAATCAATGTCAGAATTGCCCAGAACAATCAAGGAAGCCGAGAACGAAGAGCCACCAATCTCAATTTGATTGCCATGGCTGACTTTAGAAGCTGCCATTGTTGCTCCAGGAGAAAGGACCATTAATCGCTTGAGGAGAGGATCCATAGCTAACTCATTCTCATCTGCAAACTTGGTTGACACAAAAGAATGCGATGCACCAGAATCGAACAAAACTCGTGCAGGGACTGAGTTAACAGGGAGCATACCCATCACAACTCCAGGTGCATGCTCAGCTTGAGCGGCGTTGATGCAGTTGGCACGAGCAACAGCAGACCCGGGCTTGGTGTTGATGTTGAGAGCCCGAGGTGGTGGTGCACGAACCAAAGGAGAGCTTGCCGCAGATCTTGGAGGTGGTGGAGGAAGAGCCTTGTTCTTCATCGGACAGTTCCAGCTTTGATGCCCAGTGTCTCCACAAGTGTAACAAGCACCAGCTGGACGTGGAGCAACGTAGCCAGGGACTCTGCCAGGAGCTCCAGGGTAGTGGTGGTTATAGCCCCTGGGAGCAGCAGTGAGGAAGTTTGGTGGCCTTGCCGCGTAGCTTGAAGGTCTTGGTGGAGCCGGGAGCGACGGTGGGGTGTTAGGAACCCAAACACGACGCTTAGAAGGAGCTGACATAGCTGAAGAGCTTGATGCATCACGGCTGTGTTTCTTTGACTCCTCAAACACTTGCCTACTTGCTTCTTCCTGCAGAGCTGTATGCTGAAGTTCCAGAAAAGACGCCGGCCTTGCATGTGTGATTGCATACTTAATCGATGCATTGAGCCCTTGCCTGAATCTCTTTTGCTTCTTCTTGTCATCCGAGATCTCATCGCCACCATAACGAGAAAGGTTCATGAAGTTCCTGATGTAGGTATTGACATTATCATTGCCCTACTTGAGGTTGAGAAACACTTCCTTCATCCTCTCCATGACAATTTCTCGATGACATCGCTCTTTGAAAGCTCCGTGAACTGTCCCCAAGTAGGCTGAAAACCAGTGCAGCTTTGCCTTCGTGTAATTCTCCCACCAGAGAGCTGCATCTCCCTTGAAGGTGAGTAGCACACTTTACCCATTCTTGCTCAGTACATCAGTTGCAGAACCTTGACATCTCACGCAACCAATCATCAGCATCAAGTGGTTGATCAGAAACATCAAACTGGCGTGGGTTGAACTTCAGGAAGCTTTTGATGTCTCCTCGCTTGGGAGGTGGAGGTAGCGAAGCAAACTCATTCCTCCTGACACTTTCTTCAAAACGCTGCTGGTTCTGCTGCATTGCTGCCAAGGCATTGGCGATGCTTGACAACGCTGCCCCTAGTTCAGGTTGTATGTCCTCCTCAGAACGGCGTGGTGGTGCCATCCTGTTATTGATATAAAACACAAGTCAGTACTATGATGGAGAATAATAATAATCCAAAATAGTACCAAGATGGAATTAATCAAGATTAAAGGATACAATTTACTAAGATGATATTAAAATATCAACGAAGTTCAAAGCACCTAGAAGATATTAAGCATATCGCACACGACTGAAAAGGAGTGTGGTACACAAATATGAAAGAAAAAATTTCCACAAATTTCGGCATTAAAATACCGATAGATGCGCAAAATCACTTAACGAATCAAGATTAGTGACTCCACCAATTCAATATACAAGAGCGAATGATAAGAGTAGTGATATGGTCGCGACTCCATCCCGCACTCAAATCATTACTCCGCACATGAACAAGTAAAACACATATCTCAACACCTTCTTCTCAAGACGAACCTAAAGATCAGCAACTACGGAAACGAACACCCCAAACAAGATAGCGTCGGATAACAAGGAGTAAGACAGATCGCGGCGGTATACAACGAATCAGATAGATCGCGTCGGTTTGCAAAAGCCTGTCAGTATGGAATGTACCAACAGTTGATAACCAAAAGGACGATAAAGATAACAACTTGGATGCAACAGATAGACAAAGAATTACACACACACACACACACAGATACACAACCTATGGTACTACGGAAACCCAGAACACGTGAATCCTAGTTTGAATTTTAAGAAGAGGATTGAAAATGTTACACTTCCTTACCAGAAAAGGGTGGGTGGGTGGGTAAGAAGAAAAGTGGAAGCAGTCCTACTCTCACGTTTTGTTTTTCCCTAGTATACATAGCTACCAAAAATATTTGCTAGACAGACAACGACCATTTGGCTGAGACCCTGAAGGGCGGGATGGCTCTGATACCAATTGTAACTACCTCGGTGAATTACGCTCTAGTTGCAAGCCTGGATGAACGGAAATGGTTGAAATAGTACGGTGGGGCCCAAATGCCACTCACAGGTAGACCTTTCGGCCGTCCCAACCATTTCCAAACATCGGGACAAGAACGGGCGGCGTAATCGGCAGACGAAGGGATCAACTACATACACAAATGAGTATGTATGCAAGCCACCATACAACAGTACATCAGAGCCATTCCATCTAAAAAGAAAGGAAATATAGCAACGCCATACGGCAAGATCCAAATATCCTAGATAGATATAATAGTTTAGGATATCTCCTCATACATCAAACATCAGAGTATCAGGCGGAAGCGGAAGACAAAATCCGAGTACGGATAAGAAGCAAATCGGCATAAGATGCCCCATAAATAAGCATCCCGCCACAGATCTCACGGATCCTCGCTCCCGAATCTCTACACCGAATGATCGTTGCCCACATCGTCCGTCTCTTCCACCCAGTATCCATCTTGCGAGTGTACATGTTCATCTGAACCAATAATTTATCGTGTGAGACCCTAGGGGTACTCAGCAAGTCTTTATGCCTCTAAAGGGGACACAACCTGGGGTGACGCAATTGCAGCAAAAGATAAACCCTAACAATTATATAGATACTCGCTAACCATCCGCCTAACCAGAGATAGACGGATGTCCGTGAATTAATAACAACAGTTACAACAGTTATAACGGTAATATCCACAGATCCATCCTCCTCCTCGCTTACCGACGAGGAAGCGGACGAACAACCCCCATACGTTGGCAGTTTTATTTATCCATTCCGTGAGTGTTGCACTATTTACTAGTCAGGTACCTAGTCTAGTCAAATTAAAAGCGGTACTTTAGTTATGCTTGTCTATGATCGAGAAACTGTGCTCCAAGTCGTCCATAACCGCGGACACGGCTTTCAGAAAGTTTTACCCTGCAGGGGTGCACAAATAGCAACACACACTCGATATGCCTCGGAAAAACCAAATCAAAACCCAACGAGGCAGTCACGACAAAGCGATCACAGGATTTAGAAATATTTCAGGGGGCCACCCCATTGAGCTACCCGCAACGAAGTTAGCTGACTCCGAGACGGCCTCAAGGTTTGCGTCAATGGCTGTGAACGACTGGGAACCCGAAAATGTGACTGGGCTTGTCGACACCGCGAAAACACTCCGCTTTCCTAAATAGTACAGTGTGCAGTACCTCGCACAATTTAAATAAAGCAGTAAAGCATGGCATAAGTACAGGATAGTAAATAAAACCTCAAACTAGTTTGTGGCCCCAAGAAATAAGAATGAATCAAGCTCTAGCTCAGGGGGGTTCATAAGCCTCCCGGATGTGGATAGCGCGAATATTCAAGGAACAGGAATCAAGTACTCGGGGTCCTACGGGACACAAGTGAGCCTGAAAAACCAAATAACAGATATGGCTCACCGGTGCCACTTTCATTAGTTATCCCATTACTACTCAGGTTAAGTTGTTTAGATACCTCGTGATCCAACAGACGCTCACATACCCTACACATGCTGTTCTACGACTCGCATGGCTCAAACAACTCCTGTAGTAATGGCTCATGGGATGGAGGAACAAGCTTCGGTAGAGTTTAAAAGTAAAGGCTATGCAATACTTGGGATTCAATTTAATGCAATCGCGACTCAATGATGCAAGAATAAGATAGAGGCAATAGGTACTATATGTATGCAAGCATGTGGTAGTGCTTGCCTGGCAGCTCAGTTGAAGCGAGAGAAGGATCTGGGTAGTGCTCCTGGTTCTCTTGGTATATCCCTTTCGCCGCCTATTCGAGAAGAACCAAACAGACAAGGGCCAACATAAATAAAGTGCACAAGCATATGAATAAAATGCGTCAAGCAAACAATCATGCCATGATGAATGATGCACAATTTGCATGGCATTGAAGTAGCATGGCATGGGTGAGGTGTGGAATACAAGAATAAACCATTTTATTGAGTTTTGGCCTTATTTTATACTCAAATTAGTTGCTGTACACATTATTTTTATATGATGCGTGCTTCAATTCAAACCATGGTATGCATAAACAGAAAGGGCTCGTCGAGCTAATCATCTTAGACATATTATTTGTTAAATTTAGACTTATAAAACAAAAGTTATTAATTCATTAAGGAAAAAGGGCATTTTATTGTAATTTTAATCAACTTGCAATTTTAAATGTTCCAAATATATTTTGGATGAAAGATTTGAATTCCTCACATTTTTCTGATTTGAAAACATATATTATTTGTATTAATTGGGTTTGTATTTTAAAAGTTATTTAAAAACAGAAAAAAAAATTGAATTTGAAATAATTTTGAAAAGATTTGGATTTAAACAGATTACAGAAATACTTTTGTTACTTAGCTCAATTCTAGCCACAGACGCTTACAGGTGGGGCCAGGCTGACTGGGTGTCACTGCGCGCAGAAAAACGTTTTACACCGCGGCAGTGCCCAGCCCGTGTCGCTGACAGATGGGACCCGCTGGCTCGCAGGCCCACTTGACAGAGAGAGGGGTGGAACGGACCACGTGGCGCTGAGAGGGAGCGCGGGTTGAGGTTTACGAAAACCTGGGTACCTTTTTGCAAAAAGGCTAGGGGGCTGGCAGGTGGGACTGGTGGACCGCGGGTTGATGCATAAAGAAGGCAGGGGGTTTCGCAAACGACGCACTGCAGCTGTGGATCTTCTCCGATCGACAGATCGGGTGCGCAAAAGACGGCAGAGCGCTGGCCTGGCTCAACGCTGACCTCGGGCGCCAGAAGGCGAGGAACCACCGCGGTGGCTTGGCGTTATTGCGGGCGGCTGGCGGATAGGTAGGGTTTCTGCACGACGCAGAAGCGAGCAGACGCTGCGCTCGCCGGCGCACAGAGCGTGCTCGGCACATCGTCCGGCGAGGCTAGGCCAGATCAGAGAGGCGGACCATGTCCAGGGGGTCAGGGAGCTCACCGAGGTGATGTTGGCGTGGTCGGATCGAGCAGGCGTGCAGCGGGGCGACGATGATGCAGAGGCCGAGCGAACTAGGGTTTCGGGGTCGGCGTCGCGGTGTTCTTTGGCTCCGGTCCTCCTCCTCCTCGACGGCGTGTTCGAAGCGGATGCAGGGGACCTCCTCGTCCTCCTTGATCACCTCCCTGTCGCGCTTATCGTCTGGAGTGAGGCAGCGCCGGTCGAGCAGAAGATGGCCGGCGTTGGGGGGGTAGACGGTGGCGATGGAGAGAGAGAGGGGAGAGCAGGGCGCCTCGGCCAGATCTGGAGAGCCAAAGGAGAGCCGAGAGGGAGCAGATAGGGATGGGAGAGGCGTGGGTGCCGTGGGGAGTGGGGTAGATGGAAAAGGTGGCTCGGCCTCCTTTCCTCCTCCCTTCCTCACGTGCTCGGTCGGGGCAGGGCAGGGCAGGGCAGGTGGGGTAGGGTGAGGCCAAGGGGTAGGCAGGGGAGGCTCGGGCTGGGGGTCCCCTAGGCAGAGAGAGCTAGAGAGAAAAAGGGGTGGCTCGGGTGGATGCTAGGGTTGGGAGTAGAGGAGGGTATGGCTCGGGTGAGGCTTAGCTAGGGTTGGGGCTGGATGGGCAGGGTGGCCAAGTGGGGCCAAGCTAGGGTAGGTCATGGTGGGGTGGCTCGGTTAGAGAGAGGAGAGATGAGGGAGGGTACTTAGGGTTTGGTTTAGAATAGGTATAGATTAGGGTTTTAGAGAGAGGGGGGTATGGTGATGATGAGGTAGGTGGTGGTTTAGGGCTTAGAGAGATAGATGGAGTGTTTCTTTGCCAAGATCAAGCATGCTCTAGACAATCTCTAACAAGATCAAGTCAAGAAAAAGAGAGGGATGGGATGATAGGGTTTAAGCACGATTAACTTAGATCAAGCCAAAAGAAAGGATAGAGAAAAAGAGAGAGAGACGATGATCCACTCAAGATTCAAATAAAACCCAAATACTAGAAAAGGTGGCACTTGCATGGCCCATGCAAAATATTTAATACCATGTTGATTATTGTGAAAACAATATTATTACATGGCATTATTCATTTGCATTTCCAAAGGTGGAATAAAGCCAAGCAAAAGAAATGAAAGGATGCCCCATGTGGAGTAGTTGGAGATGGCCATGTGTGAATAAAATTGGGACTTGCTAGTGTGTATGTGCCACTAGGCATTTAATAAGCCCAAAAATATCCAAACATGAAAATAACCCCAACACCACACATATGGAAGCTAGCAAAAGGGTTCCACTCACAAGACAAGCAAAGATGGCCTTGTGGCTCTCATATACCAACAATGTGAAAACAACATGGTGCATATATGGGAGCATGTGGGAAAGAATTGGATCCATCCCAACCCACATGAGCTAGAGGTAAACTCAAATAAAGTGCAAAGCTCATATTTAGTTGGATGGTGGAATTATAAGGTGGTGAAAGAAAAGGTGGTGGAGTTAATAAAAGATATGCCCCCAACTCAACTTGGGCATTTAAACAATATATCAAGAACCAAATACAATATCAAGAGGCAAATACAATTAATAATGCATATGAGATAAGAACCAAATGGAAAAGGGTTTTATATGATGCTCAAATGCAAGGAGGCTTGATGACATGAGCATGATATAATGATGATGCAACAATTATATGTTTGAAGTAGCCATTATATTGCTAGACCAAGTAGCATTACAATTGTTAGACAATTGGGATGCTACATCAGGGGCTGGCGGAAAGTCAGTGGCATCTGACACTGCCACGGACTCGATGAAGCCCCCGAATCCGTCGAAGTCGAAGAAGCCAATTGCTCCTTATTATCTTTGTAATAGTTAACTAGTATATGTCCTTTGTTAAGAACATGCCTGCTGGCGAGTGTATCTGCTGATACTTCTGCTAGTCTTGAATGCACTTGAATCTTTTGTCTTTGTGTTGATGTTGGGGGGATACCCCCCGGGTAGGGTCACTCCAGGGTCTAAAGGCTGAGTTAGCCGAGGTTCAGCAAGGTCAAAGCGGATGCTGGCCGGGTCACCTCAAGGCAGGCCGGATCACGGAGTAACCCGGACCAGGAGGGTCGCCTAACGTTGTCTCAGCCGACTTAAGGAGTAAGTCGGAAGTGCTTGTCTAACTTGTATGCAGGAATAGGTATAGCCCGATCTACTATGATCCGGGTCTCGTTTAGCTTCTGGGAGAAGGAAGGAATCTCGCTGGTCAAAAATAAGGCCCGATACGCACTGCATGAGCGAAGCAGACAAGGGCAGGAGCACCGGGTCATGGCCGACAAGGGTGACGACGTCCATGTCGGCTGACGTGGGCACCGCAGAGGATCACGTAGCTAAAGCATGTGTGACGCGGGGGAAAAGCACCCCGGTCGGCTTACCACTTTGAGAGGAGGCATATTCTTAGGAATATGCCTCCACGTATGCCCTAGGCAGAGACCAAGCCCCCTCTATATAAGGGGGTCTAGGGTTTCAGTAGAGGGGGTTTGGGTTTTCTTCTATTCTGATTTGGCTAAGGTTTTAGGTGTGAACTGTGGGTGAGAGTAAGAGATCTCCTTCTTCCTCCTCTCGCCAATACAGCTCTAGGAGCACTTGTAATCTTGAAAGGAAAGCAATACAAACTTCTGTGTGGAGAATCACTTCACTATCCCACCCTGGATTCCCCTAGCGTGTATTAGTCCCCACCTTTAGCCTATCCATGGCATCTGCCGTGACACCACCACGACAGTTGGCGCCCACCGTGGGGATAGCGGCGCTAGCAGGGGTGAAGATCCAGACGGGAAACTTCATCGCTCGCCACCGGCGATCGCCTCCCTCTCGCTCGCCGCTTTGGAGCACTGGACTTCGTCAGCGACAACGCAGGCTGCTTCGGCACGCGCCCACTTCCGCGCAACGGCCTCTTCGTCAAGCTCGGCGCGCACAAGGTCTACGTTGCTATGGACGTAGCTTGCGCTCATCCGCGCCACGTTATCAAAGTAGGGGAACCACCCCTCACTGTGGCTCGCGGGGCGCGTATCGCTCGCTCTCCGGACCATGCAGAGGTGATGATGACCGTGCCTGGTGCGGGCGCAAACAAGGATCCGGTGCCAGATCCAGAGGTAACGCCTAAGGCACCAAGGAAAGCTAGAGGTCCTCCACTAGAGAGGCCGGAAAATGTGCTGAGAGAGGCGATGGATAGCTTGGCAAACCCTGTAGTAGCAGCAGTAGATCCGACTCGGGCGCAGGCCGAGCTGGAGGAAACTAGGCAGAAAATTCTGGAGGGAGCGAAAAAGATTGTCGCGGCTCAGCTGTCGTTGAACATGACGCTGCGTGAGTATGCAAAAGCAAACAAAGTTGATACGGTAAAAGTAAAAGGGAGAAATCTCCTTAGTGAGATGAACAGAGAAGGTGATAATGGAGCCGAGGAATCGGAAAAATGTTTGTCCGTGGGGCTGCCGAAGTATAGTACCCCGGCGAAGAACCTCAGAGCAGCGGATGCGGCTGCATCCGAGTTAGAGGGTCTAACGGGTGAAGCCTGTCAAAGACAACAAGATAGGGTTAACGAGCTAGTTCGGATCGCGAACAGACAGAATGAAGAGCTACTCAGAGCTAACCCGGAGAGAGCTGGAACTTCCAAAATCATCCATTCGGCGATGGGTAACCCGGAGAAATTCGATGGAGCCGCATCGTCTCCTCATGGTGATACAAGGAGAGAAGAGGTAGTAACCTCGGCCAGACGGAACAAACAGATCGTCCCGTACGACCCGACGCGGGCAGGGAAAGGAAAAGAAGCACAGAAAACTGATGATCGATGAAGTGTGAGCCGAGGTGAAGGGAACGCTGCCAACGGCAATGCCGGTCAAGGGAATGCTGCCAACGGCAATGCTGGACAGCGAAACTCGGCAGGAGCAGGACAACCGCAGCAGCGGAATATACCAAGGCAAGAGCAAAGTGCCGGCCGAGGTATGCAACAGAGAGGTGTGCCACAAGAGCAAAACCGGTACAACGACGGTGATTCGGAGATGGTGAACACGGGGTACCCAAGACCGGACTATCGTGTGATAGGGTCAAGATTGGGAAGCAGGGATTTGATGTCGGATGATGCCAGGTTGAAACTAGATCACATGTATAGGTCAGAACAGATCGAATGTCAAGGTCCATCGGGTCCAGCGTGCTTTGGACCCCGGATCATGAAGGAGCCACCGGTACCCAACTTCCAGCTGCCTAGGGGAACGAAGACGTATGACGGCAGTACCAAGCCGGAGGATTGGCTGATAAACTATGCTACGGCTGTGAAAATTGCCACTGGCAAATTGAGATGGGCTGTACGATACGTACCCCAGATGTTGGAAGGGCCGGCAAGAGTATGGCTGAACAATTTGCCACCCGGAAGCATCAACTGCTGGATAGATTTTGAGGAAATGTTTATCAACAATTTCTCAAGTACATATCAGAGGCCAAATAGGCCGCAGACCCTAGCTATGTGCAAGAAAAGACCTAATGAGACAGACCGTGACTTCTTGACCCAGTGGTGTACCGTGAGAAACTCGTGTGAGGGTGTCATAGAGTCATAGGCCATAGCGTGGTTTGCGCAAGGGTGCAGATATGGAAGCGAGATGTGGATGAAGTTGCAAAGGAAAATGCCAATTACGTTGGCAGAGATGATCCGGATTGCCGATTCGTATGCATTGGGTGATCTGACTCAACCTAGGCTCGCATCAAACGAGTCGAACAAGGAGTACTATCAGAGGGATGGATCCAGGTCATCTCGGAGGAATGACTACAAAGGAAAAAGAAGAGATGATAGACCGGATCATTGCTACGGTTCGCAACAAGTTGCGGCTATGAATCAAGATCAACCTAGAGCAGGGAGCAATCAACGTCAGAAAACTGGAGGGCAATGGACTCCAAGAAATGATGGCAAGAAAACATGGACGCCGGAGCAAAAGAGACAGTGGCAAGAAAATAAAGACCGTTCGAGGTATACTTATGAGTCGATGTTGGACCAGCCGTGTAAGTTTCACACACCAAATCCGAGTAATCCAGCGGGTCATACGACGAGGCAATGTGAGTGGATGCGCAAGATTGAACAAGGTGGTTCGGGGAATGCTCAGGCACCCCGGAATGATCAGCCTCGGCAGGAGTTACCCCGGCATCAACTGCTCTCCGGAGCAAACACGCAACAGCTAATGTTGCCTCCCCCTCCGCCGAGGTATGATAACATTGAGAGAAGGGATGCGGTGCATCAAGTGGAAAACCAACATCAGTCGGATCAGAGGAACCCTGGAAATGAGGGAAGGAATGAGTATAGGGAGCATCATCAGAGCTATTGTGTGTTCATCACTGAGGAAACTGACAGAAAAAGCCTACAACATAGGCATATGGAGGTAAATGCAGTGATGCCGGCAGTGACGAGGTACATGCCTTGGTCGGACCAGGAAATCACCTGGAGCATAAAGGACCATCCCAAGCTTATGTCAAGCCCTGGTTCGTATGCGTTAGTGCTGGACCCGACATTCATTGGGCCTAACATCAATGTGAGGTTCTCCAAGGTACTGATTGACAATGGTAGTAGCATCAACATTATGTATGCGGATACAATGCGCAAGTTGGGTATCTCGGAGAACATGCTCCAGGCTACAAGGACAACTTTCCATGGTATTGTACCAGGCATTTCTTGTGAGCCCATAGGCAAAGTCCGGGTAGACGTATTGTTCGGCACGAGAGATAATTGCCGAACTGAGAATCTGGAGTTTGAAGTGGTGAACTTGGAAAGTGTGTATCACGCGTTACTCGGAAGGCCAGCATTGAACAGGTTCATGGCAAGCTGCCACATCAGTTATCTGAAGATAAAGTTGCCCGGGCCAAATGGAGTGATTACCATTGCAGGAGATTTCTGACGTTCCATTGAGTGTGCCTCAGCCGGGTCTAACCTAGCTGAGTCACTCGTGATTGCGCAAGAGAAAAGAAAAATCCAAGAGGTGGCGGCATTAGCTCAGTCCTCGCAGTAGTATATGCCGACGCTGAGAAACCCGCATGGTAGTGTTTCATTCCAAGCCGCAAAGGATACTAAGAAAGTGTCTGTTGATGATATGTTCCCAGAGCGCACCGTAACAATTGGTGCCGGGTTGAATGATAAATAGGAAAGCGAGCTCGTCAACTTCCTCCGTGAGAATCAGGATATTTTTGCTTGGTCTACATAGGACTTGCAAGGTGTTCTGAGGGAGTTGGCCGAGCACTCTTTGAACGTAAGACCCGGAGCAAGGCCGGTGAAGAAACCTCTCCGCCGCTTCGCCGAGGATAGGAGAAAAGTCATTGGAGACGAGATAGCTCGGTTGCTGGCAGCAGGATTTATCATGGAAGTACTGTATCCGGATTGGCTCTCTAATCCGGTGCTGGTGGAAAAGAAGAAGGACGATCCGAACGTGGCAGTGGTTCGGCGTATGTGTATCGATTACACGAACCTGAACAAGGCGTGTCCAAAAGATCCATTTCCACTGCCAAGGATAGATCAGGTCATAGACTCAACCGCGGGATGTGAACTGTTGTCATTCATTGATGCATATTCTGGTTTCCACCAGATACCTCTGAATCCGGATGATCAAATAAAGACCGCATTTATCACCCCGTACGGGGCTTATTGCTATCGCACTATGCCGTTTGGTTTACGTAATGCAGGTGCAACGTACCAAAGATGTATGCAAAAATGCTTGCACGACCAAATAGGTCAAAATGTACAAGTATATGTGGTTATCAAGACCAAGGAAAGCAAAACGCTCCTTGACGACATCAGGCAGACATTCGCGAACTTGAGAAGGTTCAGAATGAAGCTTAACCCGGAAAAATTTACCTTCGGTGTCCCGACTGGAAAATTAATCGGATTTCTCATCTCCAGCCGAGGTATCGAAGTTAATCCAACTAAGATCCGGGCCATTGAACGAATGGAGCTGCCGAAGTGTCTTAACGATGTCCAGAAGTTCACTGGGTGCCTAGCATCGTTGAGTCGGTTTGTATGTCGGTTGGGAGAAAAGGCATTGCCTCTCTACCAACTCATGAAAAAGTAGGATAAGTTCGTTTGGACGCCACAGGCCGATGAAGCCTTTGCCCACTTAAAAAAGATGTTAGCCACTGCACCAGTGTTAGCCTCTCCGCTATCAAATGAGCCAATGTTTCTCTACATAGCCGCAACCAACCGAGTTGTAAGTGCAGTGATTGCAGTAGAGCGCGATGAAGAGGGTAAGTCGGTGCAGAGGCCAGTGTATTACTTGAGCGAGGTATTATCTGCCTCAAAACAGAACTACCCGCACTTTCAAAAGGTGGCATATGGTGTCTATATGGCGGCAAAGAAGTTAAAGCATTACTTTGAGGAGCACCCCATCAAAGTAATATGTGAGGCTCCCATATCCGAGATAATGGGTAACAAGGATGCGAGTGGTCGAATCGCAAAATGGGCAATTGAACTAGCTCCTTATGCGCCACAATATGACAGAAGAGAAGCAATCAAGTCTCAGGCTGTGGCGGACTTTTTTGTAGATTGGGCCGAGGTACAATACGAACCACCGCCACCATATCCGAACTATTGGCGAATGCACTTTGACGGATCAAAAACCAAAACTGGATTAGGCGCCGGGGTTGTGCTTACCTCCCCAAAGAAGGACTAGCTAAAATACGTATTGAAGATCCATTTCACCGCATCAAACAATGTCGCAGAGTATGAAGCACTTGTGCATGGGCTCAAGGTAGCAAAATAGATTGGGATACGTCGGATCATATGCTTTGGTGAATCGGATTTGGTGGTACAGCAAGTATCAGGACTGTGGGACGCCCTTGATCCAAACATGGCGTTGTACAGATTTCATGTACAGAAGATATCTGGTTACTTTGAGGTGTGTGAATTTCACCATGTACCCCGGGTGGAAAATGAGGCTGTCGACATGCTATCGAAGCTCGGATCAACCTGACAGGAAATTCCACCGGGTGTAGCATTGGAACACCTCAAAAAACCATCTATCAGGCCGTCCCCAGGAACCGACTCGATCTATGTCCCAGAAGATACAGAATCCGGAGCTGAGCCCATGGACATTGACATGGGAGGTAGTGCGCGAAACCCGGGGACTGCCTCAGCAAACTCGGGGACTACCTCGCTGGACCCAGGGACTGCTCAGCATGATCCGGCTGAAGTTATGCCGGTGGATCAGATGGAAATTGATGAGGATGTGTTCCCTGCACGAGCAATACCATCTTGGGCACTTCCTATATTTCAATTCCTGAAAGATGGAACGTTACCCACTGAGGAGGTGTTAGCCAGGCAAACTCAGAGGAGAGCAAGAGCATACACGATTATCAATTCCGAGCTGTACAAGCGGAGTGTAACCAATGTACTCCAGTGATGCGTTGACCCGAAAGAAGGGCTTAACATCCTCTGAGATATACACCAAGGAGAGTGTGGGCATCATGCTTCATCCAGAGCCTTGGTGGCAAAAGCATTCCGACATGGGTTCTACTGGCCAAGTGCCTTAGAACAAGCAGAACATCTGGTGAGAAAATGCAATGGTTGTCAGAGGTACGCTACTAAGACACATATGCCAATGTCAGAACTCAAGAGCATACCAATTACATGGCCATTTGCCGTATGGTGCTTGGATATGGTTGGTCCGTTTAAACCAGCAAGGGGAAACATGACTCACATTTTGGTCATGGTGGATAAATTTACGAAGTGGATCGAAGTAAAGCCTATTAGGAAATGTGATGGGGCTACGGCCGTAACGTTTCTCAAAGATATAATCTTGAGGTACGGTTATCCACACAGTATCATAACTGATAATGGAACAAATTTTGCGGAGGGAGCATTTGCGCGCTTTTGCCGGGACAAGAAGATCTGACTCGACATAGCCTCGGTAGCCCACCCCGCATCAAACGGACAAGTGGAAAGATCCAACGGATTAGTACTATCCGAGATAAAACCCCGGCTCATTGAGCCGCTGCAAAGATCAGCGGGGTGCTGGATAGAAGAACTATCAGCGGTACTATGGAGTTTAAGAACAACTCCGAATCGATCAACAGGCTATACGCCGTTTTTTCTGGTATATGGGGCAGAAGCTGTATTACCAGCCGACATAGAGCATGATTCGCCTAGGGTCACCCAATACACAGAAGCTGAAGTGCAAGAAGCCCGACAAAATGATGTTGATCTGCTGGAAGAACCGAGAGAACTGGCACTGTCCAGATCCGCCATATATCAGCAAAATCTCCGACGCTATCATAGCCAGAAAGTGTGCCCCCGAGTCTTTCAGGAAGGCGATCTGGTGCTCCGCTTGGTACAACGTACTACTGGCATGCATAAATTATCCCCCCATGGGAAGGGCCATTCATCGTGAGCAAAGCATTGCACAATGATTCTTATTATCTTATAGATGCAAATGTTGGGTCTGCAGCATAGAAAACAAAAAAATTCCTACGGTGTGAACTACACTCCAAGATCTATCTACTAGGTACAAAGCAAACGGGTGGACATACATCCATAGAGAACTTACCCTCGAAGACAACTAGCTTTGTTAATGAGTAGGAACTCGTGGTTGATGTAGTCGTACACTTGCCGATCTCAAGATCGTGAGGAAGTCCGAGCGCCGCAACTCAGCAGCGCATCCGCACTCGCACACACGTTCAAGCCACCGGACAACCTCCACCTCCTCGCTCCAGCGATCCAGCGGAAGCAGCAACTCCTTCCAAACGAAATGCCACCAGGAACATGTATCTCGCTAATCCGAGGCAATGGGGGAATAATTCTAGAGGGTGAGAGAGATCCTTCACAAGGAGGTGTAAGGATGAAGGAGGGAATGGGTGGCCTTTTATAGGAGGAGGGGGGTGCCCCCTCTCTCCATGGCCGGCGCACAGTGGGGTGACCCCTCACCTCCCCCATTCATGTGGTGGTAACTCCTCCACATTAAAATTCCTCTTCACATTCCCTTTTAAAGTCTCCACTTTAAATGCATTAAGTTTCTCCAAATTTAATGCTCTCTCATTTAATAAAACTCTTTTATTAAATTTTTTCAGAATTTTATTAATTACTTTAATTAACAAACATTCACATATAGCCCCTTGGAATATTTCAATATCACATGCAGAACCACCTTCTGCAATTTCACCCGAAACAATTTCCGGTTTCCATTGAAACAATTCCTGCGCTTTGCAATTCTTTCGTCTGAAACATATGTGCTCCAAAATGGTGTCCGGTAACTCTTAAGTGTGCCACCCTACGGTTCGCGAATAATGCAGAATTGATCGAGACCCTTCTCCGATCAATAATCAGCAGCGGGACTTGGAGATCCGTAATGACTCCTACACATTCAACGATGACTCATGTGATCGTGAGAACCTTTCACGTTTGTAACTAAATCCCTTTGTCTCTCGATATATTACATGTCCGAGATTCGATCATCGGTATCTCCATACCTAGTTTGATCTCGTTACCGACATGCACTCTTTTCTCGTTCCCGTGATATAACATTCTAGTGATCACATCACTTGCTTGCAAGCTATCCTAATGTGATATCACCGAGAGGGCCCAGACTATATCTATCCGTCATCTGGATTGACAAATTCCACTCTTGATCCATGAGCCTCAACATAACACCTTCGTAGCACTGAATCCATCTTTATAGTCACCCTGTTACGGTGTGACGTTTGATGTTATCAAGATACTGTTCCGGTGTTAGAAATTAACATGATCTCATGGTCTAAGGATAAAGATTACTTCATATGATGTTATAGCAATATAAACACAATGACTTGATCGTAATGCTATACTTCGGATGAATGTTCATCACATCATTCCACCAATGGTGTGACCTTGTTATTAACAACATCCAATGTCCATGATCAGGAAACCTTGATCATCGTGTTAATCAACAAGCTAGTCTATAAGATAGGCATGACTAGGAACCCTTTTTGTTTATTAAACACACATGTATTGATGTTTCCTATCAATACAATTATAGCATGTAAAATAAACATCTATCATATACAAGGAATACATAATAACAACTTTATTATTTCCTCTTAGGGCATATTTCCTTCAGCAAAGCCACAGGAAAAGAACAAGGCGGACAGGTCCGGAGAGGAATCTAAGCGACCATGGAATGTAGCACTACTTCGTCCTTTCTACACTTAGCTAAGAAGTGTATGTATCCGAGTCGTCTCATATGTCGGTATGTATGTCGGCAATGAGCTTATCAATGAAATGTTAGCACCTCGAGCAGTATCTCCGGGACTGCCTTAATAATTTTTGTTGTTGTCTCTTGTGCGTTAGCTAGAATAAGTTGTTCTACTTAACTCGGATTAGTAATGTGTGAGCACCAAAAACCCCAACTCTTCGACTTGCTGCTGTCCAACAAGAATTGGCTTCATGGCAAGCAAGAGAACAAGTTTGGAATTGCGTAGCACATGAAAAGCAACTAAGGAAAAGAATTTATTCGAGCCAACATTTGTTTTTTGGACTAACCCTGTATTTATTTTCAAGTTATTATGCAGCTTTATTTTTTAGCTAAGTCTAAAAGTTTCCTAGTATTGTTAAGACAATTTTTGAAGCTCGGATTCGTAAGTTATAAAACCGAATCAAGGTAGACACGATCTGAGCCAAAAGATTGGACGGACAAGAAAAAGAAACTCGGGGACTACGCCCAAGTTAACCCGGCATAAGAACTTAGTAGCAAAATATCACATATACACGGATAGGATTCCGCCCGGCATACCGGGGATCTGATAAATTTTCAAGTTTTTTGACTTAAGGAGAAGCAGGAGGAGGAAGTTCGGCGTCGTCTTTGCTGTCTTCAATATCTGAGGCATCGCCTTCTTCGTCCTCATCTGACCCGTCTTCAGCGTTCTCAGCGTTCTCATCCCCAGCAGATTCCAGGAAGCTCGGTCCTTTAACCCATTCATGGATAGGAGAGTATTCGATGAGGCTGTGGGCACAAGCCTGGCGCCGAGCTACCCACTCCGGGTCATTGGTCCATCTGGATCCTGTGTGCAGGCGTGTAAGGAGGCTGAGGTCGATCTTCTCATACCATGTGAGTATGTGATGAAGGATAGTATTAGCTGCGGCACGCCCAGCGGACTCTCTCCAGAGGTCGAGCTGGGTCTCAGTCTCCATTAGCTTCTCGACGAGAATCGCGGTGGTCTCTGGGGTATCTTCTCCGGGCCAGAACGTGTTGAAGATGCAAACTGCAGCGTTGAGGATATCCTTGCCATAGTTCTTGATGAGTTCCACGCGAGACGACAAGCTGACCAACAGGTCCTCCATGTCGTACGGAACCTCCTCACCATCAGGGGCGGCAGGAGTACCCCTCGCTTGGCGGAATCTGCAACTGCTGCGCTTGCAATGGTGGTGCCCTTAGGAAATTTGCCTGGGAGCAAGACAAAGGAAGAAGGTAAAGAAAAGACATATGAAGTAACCCGGAAAAGTATGTCGGATAAGGGAAGGAACTTACATGATATATGGCTGAGGATCCGGGTCAACTCCTTGATGCAGTCATCGCGTCTCTTGCGAAGTTGCTCAAGCTCAGGGTTTGCCGACCCAAGCTAGATGTCGGATTCTTTGAGTAGGTCCTGGTCCTTGGAGATCTAGAGAGTAAGGCGCTCGCGCTCTTCTGTGAAGTTCTGGCCAACCTTTTGGAGCTCAGTTTGGTGTTGGGCCTTCATCTTCTCCATCTCATCCTTGAGCCTGGCAATCTCATTATCCTTGGTCCGGAGGAGAGCGAGCTCATCATTTTTTTTCTTCAGCTCGGCTTGATGCTGCCCTGCTTGTTCGAGAAAATGCAGCATCATATCAGGCACGGGCACACTATCCTCAAGCGAGGCTGAAATAGTATGTTGACCCGGCAGAGCCGAGGAATGAATGTTTGCCGAGCCAAGAAGAAAAGGAAATGGAAAACACTATAAGGTTGGACAAAAAGGACATACCCTTGATTTGCTCCAAGTTCTTCCGCATGATCTTGTTCTCAGCCTCCACCCCAGCTGTAGAAACCGAATGATGAGATTAGTTCAGCAGAAGAAGATGAAGAAAAACGGAAAAGCGCTAAGGGAGAAACTTACCCCTTTTCTCATGTTCCGCGATAAGTGCAACATGCTTTGCGTGTAGCATCTTGTGGGTATCCAGCAGGTGTTGGAATTCAGCACTCCGGCGATTGGTGGTCACCTGAAAAAAGTACAGAAGCATAAATTAGCTTGGTGCATATTCGAAGTGTACAAAGATCCGGGCCAAGTGGAACTTAACCCGTCTCTAGGTGTGTGCATATTCGGTAAGAAAGATCCGCCAAGTGGAACTTAACCCGCCTGTGTATGTGCATATTCAAGTGTACGAGATTCGCCAAGTGGAACTTAACCCGGTTCTAGGTGTGTGCATATTCGAAGGTACAAAATCCGGCCAAGTGGAACTTAACCCGCTCTAGGTGTGCATATTCGAAAGATAAAGATCCGGGCCAACTAAAACTTAACCCGGCTCTAGGTGTGTGCATATTCGAAGTGTACAAGATCTGGGCCAAGTGGAACTTAACTCGGCTCTAGGTGTGTGCATATTCGAAGTGTACAAAAATCCGGGCCAAGTGGAACTTAACCCGGCTCTAGGTGTGTGCATATTCGAAGCGTACAAAGATCCGGGCCAAGTGGAACTTAACCCGGCTCTAGGTGTGTGCATATTCGAAGTGTACAAGATCCGGGCCAAGTGGAACTTAACCCGGCTCTAGGTGTGTGCATATTCATAAGAAAATCCGCCAAGTGGAACTTAACCCGGCTCTAGGTGTGTGCATATTCGAAGTGTACAAGATCCGGGCCAAGTGGAACTTAACCCGGCTCTAGGTGTGTGCATATTCGAAGTTCTCATGGAGCTACGTTAGTTTTCTAATGAGCATTCGGCCGAGTAACAAGTTACTCCCCCGGAGGCTCGGGGACTAATGGTTATTATCTACAGCATGTAAAGGAGAAGCGACATACCTCCATCATCCGCCCCGCGAGGTTAATTGCCTTAGCGGCTGTGTTCATTTGGGCAAAAAATTCTATGGGCTCGAACTTTTCCGGAAGATCGTCGTTGTGGACGAACTCCGCATTGTTCCAGTTCAGGACGAACTCAATAAGGCTCGGAGGGTACCGCTCACCGCTGAGCATATGGGGTGCCACCAAGCCCTTCGCATGCGCTTCTTTCCTCTCAACCAAGGCAAGGGTTGGGCTGGTATGCAGAACCATTTGTTGCGCATCAGTTGGCTCGGCAGGGGCATCCTTCGCTGCTGGAGCTTTCTTGGGAAGCATTGATGCTAGGGTTCGCTGCCTAGCCTCGACGAATGGTGACTTGGTAGCATCCGGAGCCTTTTTTCCCTTGGCTTGCTGGGAAGAAGTAACTGCAGTGGATTTCCCCTTAGGAGCTGCTGGGGTAGTTCCTCGCCGAGGTTGAGATGACTCGGACGAGGCGGAAGAACTTGGCGCTGGAACTCTTATAGCTGGACTTGGTGCGGTTTCTTATTTTCTTGGTGCCGGAACGGGTGTTGGTGCTGGTTCGGTCACTGGTACTGGAGTTGTTGCTGGTGCTAGGGCTAGTGCTGGTGTCGAGGTAGTCTCGGTGGCTACTGGTTGCGGCGATGCCGAAGTTGTGGATGTCGTCGCCTCGGCTGGGCCGGTCTCTCCCACTCCAAGGTTGCCCTCCTCTTGACGAGGTAGTGTGGAACCCGGAGCAGCCGTGGAACCCTCTAGAATAGGGCTCAGCGGACGTGACTCGTCGTCACGAGGGGGAGAAGGGCTAGATCGGAGCGGTGAAGAGATGCTAGATCCGCTCTAAGGGACCTCCACCGGAGCCCTGCAAAAGAGAATAATGTTAGAAAAGAAATTACAACAATGCAAGGAAAAGTGGGTTACGGAAGGAAAAATGACTTACGCATCCGAGGTTTGGGCCTCCTTGGGTTTCCGAGCCCTTCATGCCGGGCTTTGCTCACGGGCTTGAGGCAGTTTTGTCTCCGGCCTTCTTTCGCCTTTTTGCGGGCTGAGAAGGTCCGGAGGAGGAACCTGGTGCGGCTCCGTGCTTCTTCTTCGGCGCCACCGGAACTGGTTCGCCCGTAGCAAGCGGAGGATCCTCGTGGATATTCCCACCGGGGTTAGATGATGCCGGAAAGGCAAAAGAAAGAGGGACAGCCTCAACAGGTTCAATCACCTCGACATCCGAGTCATCCTCATCATTGGGCCAGTCTCTAATAGAAGAGAATTTACCGGTTGGTCGTTTTGTAGCGTTGGTCATAGGGAGAAACATCTCCTGGTCCGGCTCCTCCTCATCCAGGGTCTCTCGGTCCGGCGCCCACTTAAGGGTCGGATCCGTGCCATCCTCAAGGGTCTGCTGAAGGAATAGCTGAGAAAAAGAATGAAGAACAGAGTCAAAAATACAATAAAAACTGACATATATTTAATCCGAAGTAAGTTTACCCCACGAAGCTTACCACAGGAGGGAGCCTGTCACAACAAAAGTGCTCAATTCCCCACGTCCACTCAGCGGAGAAATTCTTGTGGGTGGTGAAGAGAGCCTTAACATGGCGATGAATCTCCGTGTTGCTCAGCTCAAAGGAGGAGCTCCGGTTGGGGTCGCGGCCGAAACTCATGTGGCACACCTTGTGGGTGCGCTTATGGAGGGGAGAGATTCGGTTGCGCACGAACGTGATCATAGCATCCTTGTTGCGCAATCCGAGCTTCTTCAGTTCCGCGAACCTCTTGTTAACCTGGTTGGCCAAGGCCGTGGGCTTCTTGGAGATCTCCTCCCAAAATTCCGGGTTAGGTGGACCCGGAGTATAGGGTAGCAACCGAATCAAATCTTCAGTGCCCGTATTCCAGACATAGAAGAAGGTCCGGGCCCATCCTTTGCAGGAGTCAAGCCTGGTGACCCCGAGGAAAATAGAAGTCCTCCGGGTGAGATAGACCCAGCTCCGAATTGGGTGAGCTGCTTGTCCTCCGACTCGACTTAGATGTTGGGGATGACGTTACGACGGAGGCCAAAAAACCGGATCCACAGCTCCTTCGTGGGCCACAGTCCAGCATAGCCTTCGATCGTAGAAGTAAAAGCAGAGAGAGAAGTGATAGCGTTGGCTGGAAGGTGGTGCGGCTACAGCTTGTAGGTGCTAAGCCAATCCCGGAAGAAGTCGCTCACCGGCAAACCAAACCCCCGTTGGAAGTGGGACAAGAACACGACGAACTTACCCGGATTGGGTGAGGGGGCCAGTTCGGCAGAGGGGAGACGAGCGACGACGCCGGCGGGGATGCGTCTGGTCCGGTAAAGCCAGTCAAGGTCATCTTGACAGACCCAAGACCCGGCCCACACGCCATGGTCTGCCGCAGCAGCGTGCTCCGCCATTTCTTGCTCGGTGACGACGAGCTCCTCCTCCATCATCTCGTACTCGCTACACTCACTGGCGCTAGCGGCGGCGGGGGTCAGAGGCCTGGATTGGCAAGGACCCGTGGCGCGGGATTTGCACAGCGGTGGCTGCGACGCAGAGGCACGGGGAAAGTGCGGCAGCGGCGCTGCTGCGAGGAGCACTAGCGGCGGCGCGGTCGCGAGGAAGACGAAGAAGAAGAGCAACAGGCAGAGGGGCGCAAAAGAGGAAAAAATCCTAAAGGGGTGAGTGGGATCGCACCCTGCAAATGAGCCACATGGTGTGGCCGTGTATCACCTGCCTCAGCCAATCAGTGAGGAGCCTCACGGAGGGTCACAGGGCAGAGGCGATCCCATGACATGACGCACTGATGCGGTAAACGAGGAGGCAGGCGTGACGTGACCCTCGCACAGTAATAACTAACAATTACTGCGGCGGTTACTGTGCAGGCCCTTAAAATAAGACAACGTAATAATTAGCCTCCACGTGGGTTGCCGTATGAGAGAAGGAAACAAGGCCCGGATCAAACCATGGTAACCCGGACAGCAAGTAAAAACTTAGAATGTGCAGAGGGAAAGTAAAACCATGAGATCCCAGTCAAAGTGGAAACCCGGCCGGCAAGAGAAAACTTGGAATGTGCAAAGGGAACGTAAATCCATATAATCCGAGATAAAGAGCTAACTCGGAAATAACGTCCAACGCTCGAACATAAATGAACCTGATGTGGCCTTAGCGGCCAAGGCAGCTAAGACTGCACCAGCTTCAGGGACTAATGTTGGGGGGATACCCCCGGGTAGGGTCACTCCGGGGTATAAAGGCCGAGTTAGCCGAGGTTCGGCAAGGTCAAAGCGGATGCTGGCCGGGTCACCTCAAGGCAGGCCGGATCACGGAGTAACCCGGACTAGGGAGGGTCACCTAACGTTGTCTCAGCCGACTTAAGGAGTAAGTCGGAAGTGCTTGTCTAACTTGTATGCAGGAACAGGTATAGCCGGATCTACTATGATCCGGGTCCCATTTAGCTTCTGGGAGAAGGAAGGAATCTCGCTGGTCAAAAAGAAGGCCCAGTACGCACTGCATGAGCAAAGCAGACAAGGGCAGGACCACCGGGTCATGGACAACAAGGGTGACGACGCCCATGTCGGCTGACGCGGGCGCCACAGAGGCTCACGTAGCTAAAGCATGTGTGACGCGGGGGAAAAGCACCCCATTCGGCTTACCACTTTGAGAGGAGGTATATTCTTAGGAATATGCCTCCACGTATGCCCTAGGCAGAGACCAAGCCCCCTCTATATAAGGGGGGCTAGGGTTTCAGTAGAGGGGGTTTGGGTTTTCTTCTATTCTGATTTGGCTAAGGTTTTAGGTGTGAACTATGGGTGAGAGTAAGAGATCTCCTTCTTCCTCCTCTCGCCAATACAGCTCTAGGAGCACTTGTAATCTTGAAAGGAAAGCAATACAAACTTCTGTGTGGAGAATCACTTCACTATCCCTCCCTGGATTCCCCTAGCGTGTATTAGTCCCCACCTTTAGCCTATCCATGGCATCTGCCATGACACCACCACGATAGTTGATTTGGTCGTCTTATTTGTTTCTATCTTGGCTTGTGGTAGGGTACACCAAGTGATCCATTGAGGGAAACTCAAGACTCGCCGCCTCTTGATGATACTTTGGCACCGCCGTGCTCCAGGGTAGATGAGTTGTCGCTGCTTTCGCAACTGCGTGATCGCGTGAAGCAGCTGGAGCGTGAGTTGCCCGTGCTCCGTGGTAACGCGGATGTATGGAAGTCAAAGGCGGAAAAAGCCGCCGCCCGAGAGCAATATCTGCTTGGCGAGGTGACGCAGCTGGGCGACCAATTTAAGTGTTAGTTTGCTTGTTCTTATCTTTTCATTGTAGTCACTCACGATGGTGCGCTGTACTTATGCTGCTGTTGCTGCTTCGTGTAGTTGTCAGCGCGTGTCATCCGCAGGATGAAAAGGATATAATTGCCATTCGTATGCATGATCTTACCCAGGAGCAACTTCAAGAGAGTGGATACTTCTAGGTAGATCATGATCGTGCGATTGCGCTGGCGACCCTACAGGATCGCGCATCGCGAGTGCTGCACTTTCTAAAGAAGTCGTAGTCATGCTTGAAGAACATTTATCAGACGATGTTTCCGCTGGATGTTACTCCATCAAGCTTGCTGGCCCTCCTTGCCAAGTTTCAAGACCTGATCGCGGTTCGCGAGTGTCTGAGGCAACAGTTGGTGGTTGGTGCCAAGGATGCTCTATCACTGGTGTGACTGCATAGGCCTGACGTAGATGTTGCGGCAATTGCTGCTGGGCCGCCTGCGCCACCAGCAGGTTCTGCCTGGAATATGGTGCCGCACTACCAGGCGGTGGATCACCCAGTAGAGGAGATCGTCGATTTCTTCGAGGAGCAGACCAACGTTCTTTTGTTGCAGTAGTGGCTTAGTTTGTATCCTACACATAAGTGTACCAGTGTTGTAAAGTTTGTGTATATGGTGTATATATGACTATTGATTATGTATAAAGAGCTTGTTAGCATAAAGTGCGTTGCACTATGCGAGTCCTTTTCGTTAGCCTGGCCATGCTCTTATCTTAGTCCCTTGTCAACCTGTCAGGTGCGTTGCAGCTGGGTTGATGTTGTGTCAAGGGTTTTGATTGATGTGCCGGCTACTCAGGATATCGCGTTTTGGTTCTTAGAACAAATGTATATAGGGTGGCGCAGCCCACGAGTAGATAAATTGGAAAAATAAAGGAGAACACGGAGTTTTTGGGCACATAGCTTTATTTATGCGAAGGACAGTACGAAGTACAATGTGTGGCTAAGTAGCCTTGGCTGAGTGCCTTATTTGTGATCTAAAAGTAAAAACGACAAAGGGTAGAAGCGTCGCAGTTGTGCAACGTTCCAGGGGTTGGAGTATGCGACTCCTGTCTCTAAATCTTGAAGGCGATAGGCGCCACCTGGGATTACTTCTGTAATCACGTATGGTCCTTCCCAGGGGGACTCAAGCTTGAGGTGTCCCTGCTGCTTCAGTCGCAGGACTAGGTCGCCTTCGACGAAGGATCTGGGGCGTAGCCTCCTACTGTGGTAATTGCGCAGGTTCTACTGGTAGATCGTTGATCTTTCCGCGGCGATTTCTCTTGCCTCGTCAAGGAGGTCGATGGAGTCTTCGAGTGCAAGGGTTGACTCATGCTCGCTGTAAGCGACCACGCGCGGCGCCTTGTACTGTACCTCGGCGGGTAGCACCACCTCGGCTCCGTGCACCATAAAGAATGGCGTGTAGCCCGTGGCATTGTTTGGAGTTGTGCGTAGTCTCCAGAGTACGGATTGCAGTTCGTCTGGCCATCAACCCGCGGCTTATTCGAGTGGCCGGAGGAGTCACTTCTTGATGCCGCCGCGGACGAGCCCGTTTGCTTTTTCCACCTGACCGTTGGTCTGTGGATGTGCTACAGAGGCGTAGCTGATGTTGATCCCCAGATTCTCGCAGAATTCTTGGAACTCCTTGGATGTGAAGTTCGTCCCATTGTCGTTGATGATGCTGTGCGGTACTCCGAAGCGGTAGATGATGGATTCGAAGAACTTAACTACGATGTGTCTAGATTGGTTGGTCGTTGGCATGGCCTCAATCCACTTGGTGAACTTGTCGACTGCGACCAGGAGGTAGACGTAGCCTCCTCGTGAGGACCTTGGGAGTTTGCCAACCATGTCGAGTCCCCATTGCGCGAAGGGCCAGGCCAATGGAATTGGCCGGAGCTCTGCGCCCGGTCCGTGCGGCATGTCCGCGAATCGTTGGAAAGCGTTGCATTTCTGGACGATGTCCTTGGCGTCACGCATGGCCGTAGGCCAATAGAATCTAGCTCGTAGAGCTTTGGCGACAAGGGCGCGACTGCCGGCGTGGTGCCCGCAGGTCCCCTCAAGGATGTCAAGGAGAACAGCTCTTCCATCAGCCGTGGAGACGCATCGTTGGAGTACTCCTGTGATGTTGTGTTTGTACAGTTCGTCGTTGATAACAGCGAATGCCTTGGATCACCGCGCGATGTGCCGTGCATCAGTCGGATCGTCCAGTAGGCTTTTGCTGAGGAGGTACGTGATGTATGGTTGCGTCCAGGATTGCTCAATCATCATGACGCTCATTGGTCCCTCGAGTCCTGTGTCCAGCTCCAAGTCATCGAGTGCCATTGACTCATTGGGTGGTGTAGCCCCCGAGTCCATTGTTGCGCTTCTTTTCTTCTCTGTGGCCTTTGGCATGATGGAGCGTTCACATATGCGCTCAAGAAATACCCCGGGTGGTATGGGGGCGCAGGTAGAGCCTATGTTGGCGAGTGCGTCCGCCTCTTCGTTGCTTTCGCGGCCTACGTGCCGCAGCTCGCAACCGTCGAAGTATCCTTCAAGTGTGTCGTAGAGGTCGCGGTACGCGATCATGTTGTCATTCAGTGCGTCGCACTCATGCATTGTCTGGTTGACGACCCACTTGGAGTGGCCGTATATGATGAGCCTCTTGGCGCGGCAGGATTTTGCCATCCTCATCACGTGCAACAGGGCCTCGTATTCAGCTTCGTTGTTGGAGGCTGTGAACTGCATTCGCAGGATATACTTCAACTTGTCCCCTTGAGGTGATGTCAGTATGACACCAGCGCCTGCTCCGTCCTTCCTCTTGGACCCATCGAAGTGCATTGTCCAGAGATAGGACATATCTGGTTTGTCCGGGAGATGGTTCTCCATCTAGTGCACGAGGAAGTCAGGGAGAACTTGCGACTTGATTGCGTCACGCTTTTCGTATGTGATGTCTCGTGGAGACAATTCTATTCCCCAAAGCGCGACTCGTCCCGTGGCGTCGTGGTTATTGAGGATATGCCCCAACGGGGCATCATTAACCACCACGATTGGGTGTTCCTGGAAGTAATGGCATAGTCGCCGGGCGGTCATGAAGACACCGTACGCCAGCTTCTGGTAGTGCAGGTACCGCTATTTTGTTGGCGTGAGGACCTCGCTGAGGTAGTATACTAGGCGTTGTACCCCGTGGACCTTGTTTTCCTCAGCTTGCTCGACGACGAGCATTGTGCTGACCACCTGGTTGGTGGCAGAGATATATAGCAACAGTGGTTCCCTTTCCCGTGCGGTCACCAGTACTGGCGAGGTGGATAGAAGGCGCTTGAGGTCTTCGAATGCTTCCTGCGCTTCGTTAGTCCACTCGAACTTTTCAGCTTTGCGGAGGAGTTGGTAGAAGGGTAGCGCCTTTTCACCAATCCAACTAATGAACCGACTGAGGGTCGCGATTCGCCTAGCCAGCTGCTGAACGCCCCTTATGTTTTTCGGCTTCTCCATGGCCAGTATGGCTTTTATTTTCTTCGGGTTTGCCTCGATTCCCCTCGCGGAGATGAGGTACCCGAGTAGTTGCCCAGATTATACGCCAAAGGCGCATTTGTCCAAATTGAGCTTGATCCGGTAGCGGTCGAGGTTGGCGAAGGTTTCGCGCAAATCGTCGATTAGGGAGGCTTCCTCCTTGGTCTTGATTACTATGTCGTTGACATAGACTTGAATGTTGCGACCCAGTTGTTCCTTGAGGCAAGCCTGCATGCACCGCTGGTAGGTGTCTCCCATGTTCTTTAGCCCGAAGGGCATTTTGTTGTAGCAGAACACACCAAAGGGCGTTGTAAACGTTGTTTTCTCTTGATCTTCCTCCTTCATTCGAATCTGATTATAGCCTGAGTAGGCGTCGAGGAAGCAGAGGGCGCCTGGAGCGGCTCCGTAGCCTCTTTCGACTGTGTTGCGGTTCATCCGAACCAATCCCTCATGTATCTTGAGGAACTCGTGGCAATCCTTGAGGAGGTGGCTGGACTTCTTCTTTCCATCAGGCTTGTCGATGTAGAAGTGTACCGAACATGGCCCGGACAGTTTGTCCTCAATGGATGTCGCGGGTGCCTCATCGCGATTGCAGTGTTGCCACACTTGCGTGGTTTTCCCAGTGTCGTGGTATCCGTCGCTACGGTATCCGTTGTTGTGGTTATCGTCGCGTCTGTCGGCGTAGCCAGCCGCGACCATGTTGACGTCGTCGCGGTCATCGTAGAAGCGCATGCGACGCTTGCCTCGGCGATCGCGTCTGCGCTCGCGTTCTGCCTCCTCGTCGGAGTGAGCGCGATTCTTCACCGAATCTTCTCCATCGGCGCACCGATTCACGATCTCCATCCGGTGGTCGATGGTCTTGGGCTTTGAGCGGCCTAGCTCCTCCCTGAGTTCTAGGCAGCGGACACCGCCGTTGAATGCATCAATCGCGCGATCCTCCGAGATGTTCTCTGTGGAGTTCTTGATGATGAACCATCTTTGGATGTAGGAGCGTAGCGATTCGCCCGATCGTTGCTGGCAGCATCTTAGCTCTTCGATTGATGCAGGTTGCTTGTACGTGCCCTTGAAATTGCGCACGAAGCTATAAACCAGCTCATCCCAGCTGCGAATGGATCCGCGTGGGAGGTTGTTGAGCCATGCTCGGGCGGCGCCTTGTAGCTGTAGCTATAAGCATTGCATGGCCGTGCTTCGACTGCCGCCGTGGAGCCTGACGGAGGAGATGTGGTCCTCCAGCCAGATCTTTGGGTCCTATAGGCCGTCAAACTTTGGGTTCTCCGACGGGAATTTGAACCCCTTTGGTATTCGCTTCTGCCTGATGGACCTGCTGAAGCATCTGGCGCCGCAGAGCTCCACTTCTTCCTCTTCTTAGTCAGTCGACCGAGCATGTCGTGCCCTTGATTTGTCGATCTTGTGCTGTGTGATGTCATCACGCGCATCGTAGTCGTGGTCGTGTCGCCGTGAGTGGCGACGTCGAGACAGGTCGTGACTGTCATCACTGGATGAGGGCGAGGAGTAACGCTTTGCTAGCGCTTTTCCCTTCTTTGGCTCCGGTGTTGGCTCCTTGTCGAGGGCGGCCTCGATTAATCCCAAGCCCACGATCGTAGATCGGTGCATGGCGGCTCGGGGATCTCTAGCCGGTGGCTGGTTGTTGAGGAGGTACATGGTGGCCGCTGTCACCGCGGCCTGCGGCGTCTTGGGGACAACATTGCCCCGTGTGTCGACTGTCATAGAGCTGAAGTCAAGGACCTTTGCAGCTTCTATGCGTTCTTGCTCGGTGAGATGGGCCATCCGAGATTGCCTCTTATTGGCGATGTACTCGTTGCCCTTTGAGGAGGATCCTCCGTGGGAGGAGAGCCCAGCACGACGAAGGCTCGACTCGTCTGCTGCCTTTTTGCGCGCCTCGAGTTGCGCGATTGTTTATACTTGGTGCTTGAATTATTCCTTCAGGAGCCAGTGGTAGCCCATTAACATCTCTTGTGGAGATCCGAAGGGTAGAGGAATGCCTCGTAGGGCCTCGCGGCAGCGAGCCCATTCTTGCTCGTTGAGCCTGATCACGACGTGTTCGCCGGTTTGCTCGTTTATTATGGTTGGAGGTTCGACTGCTCCTCCATTGTCGATGGGGGTGCAATTGCCACCTTTGCCGCTGTTGCCACTGTTGCCGCCATTAGGCGGGTCGGTTCCGTTGCCGCGATTGCCCGTATTGTCGCGGTTGGCATAGGTATCGTCTGTGTTGATGACGGCGCACATGAAGTGATTGGGGAAGTTGCTGCTCCCACACCTCTGAGATCCGGAACCATAGGTTCCATCTTCAGTGGCCAGATCGCTCAGATCGGAGTCGCGACTGCTGTCGCTGACCGTGTTTTCGACTATTGTCGAGGCGTTGAGCTCACTGAGGGTGTCGATCGATGGAGGGAACCATGATGCTGGGGAATCAATGGTGCTGTCGGCTGATCAGGCATGCGAAGCGTGCCCATCTGACCGACTTGGAAGCGGAAGCTCCCTATCGCCAGGCTGATTCTGTCGCCCACGGACTCGAAGGCCGGGCAAGTGGCCGGCGTGTGGATGGTGAAGTCAAACGCACCGAAGAGTTGGCGAATCTCCGCTGTTGCGGAGTTCTAGATCGCGGTTGATGGGGCTGAAGAAGCCACAACATCAGCACTCCCAATTCCCAAAGACGGCGCTAATTGACGAGGGTTTAACTCATCAAAGCCCATTGTTATGGACTTGGGTTTTGGAGAAGGAGGGAGTGCTGGAGACATCCATTGGCTAGCAAACAAGCACACAGGTGACTCAAAGATTTACCCAGGTTCAGGCCTCGTAGAGGTCCCTACTCCTGCTTGTCTGCTCATGGAATTATCGAAGGAATCGAAGATTACAATGGTGCGCAGATGCAATCTGGCGAGGGTTATGGAAACTAGGGTTGCGTGTGTCCTCCTCGCCGCCCCCTCCTAGCCTTTATATAGATAGGCTAGGTCTCGGGTAGCAGGTCGAGTCGGTTACAGATTAGGGTTTTCCCCTTTGAACTTTCTATCTTTAGTTTCTTCTTGTTCTTCAAGCAATCGAGAGTCCGTAGGCCACTCGAATTCTTCATTTGGGCCTTGGTGACACCATGGGCCTCCACGTATTCACACCGTATATACCAAGCTCGAGTACCTGTAGGGTATACCCATGTCAGTTCTATTCATAACTTGGTACGACATTGTGGTATCCTCCTATGGATGTTTGATTTGAATCAACTTGGCACATGCTCACGCATGCATATGACTAAAAAAAGTCAGTCAAGCCTCGATGATTTATTTTGCCTCAAAGTACTTGTGCCACTTTTATGCCACTATTAATTTTGTTTTGTCGCAAGCATGATTATGACAGTTACTGCTCTCTCGATTGTCGCTCCCTTTCTATTGCTAGCCTTCACTTGCATCGAGTATAAGCTTTACTCGTGCATCCAACTCCCCAAAACCAAAATTGTCAAAAAAAAGTCCACCATATCTACCTACTAGTATCATTTCTATTCCTTGCAAATTTATTATGCTCTATTTTCTTCCAAATAAAAATGTTTGCATGATATGTGAAAATTAGTTAGTATAGCTCTCACGAACTTGATGGCACACTTTATTTTCTTTCACTTAATAAACTTGAACCATTGTGTCCATCTATGCTGCTTATATGCTTGCACTTTATAAGTTGTGAATTAGCAGAACCATGTTGTCATGGGGAACGCTTTCAACATTGCACTTATTATTCAGTTGATATCATGTTCTTTTGTTTATTGATCCCGGTGGTGTGAAATAAAAGGGGAGCTTGTAAGCTCATGGAGTTTGTATGTGTGTTAGAGAAATGCCTGGGCGGCTAGCCTAAGCCATGCCTAATCATGGTGGAAACTTGCAGCATAACCATAGTGAGCATTCTGTGAAGCATCCTCAATAAAAACCTATGCAAATAGCAAATAAAAAGATCACTGAGATGCTCATTGTTTGTTGCCTTGTCATTTTGATATGGGATAGTTCCTGTATCATGGGGCAAGGGGTACCTGTTGGCGGTTCTCTATGATACACATGTACTTACAATGACAAGAACTTACTTGTGACTAAAGTTGAGTAGCATGAGGTTCGGTACTCATAAGCAAGGGGCATGATATTTTCAACTTATAGCTTGTCAAACATATCCTCATATTTGAGTCAATTTAACCTTAATCACCTTAAGATGCTTATGATAGGGGCAATGAGAGCTCAAAGTAATGAGTACCATACTTTCAACATTTGGAAGCCTTTCAAACTTTTCAAATCTTTTCTTTCACTTTTATGTCGAGTCACCATTTATTATTTGAGCACCTTCTCGAGAGCATATATGTCATTCTTAGTGTAATGTGCTTGTCCCAAAACACGGTTAGTTGTGACATAACTTTGACGCTTGTATCTTTGATATTTTTACTTCTATTCTTCACTCAGACTTCAGAGGTGCCTTGGCATTTATGTTTTGCTCCAAAAAGAAAGGCAAGCGAGATACCACTTTATCATATCTTCTTATGAGCATTAGAATCATGCATATGCTTATGTGTCATGTTTCTTATTATTATTGGTTTGGAATCTCTTCATAGCTTGCATGACTACTAGGTAGACTTATTTGCATACTCTTTATTATGAATTGCCTAAGTATTTGATCATGTGCTGAGAATATATACATATTATGAAGCAAATGTGTTCGTGAAAGTTTCTTTTATCGGACTTAGTTTTCAACTGAATTGCTTGAGGACAAGAAATAAGCTAAGCTTGGGGGAGTTGATACATCCAAAACGTATCTACTTTCTCAAACACTTTTGCTATTGTTTCTTCTCTAATTTGTGTAAATTGGATACAACTAATGCGGACTAACGCTGTTTTCAGCAGAATTGCTTTGGTGTCTCGTTTTTTGTGCAGGAAATCAACTTTCAGGAAAAATCCAGAAAAATATCGCAAAACTCCTATTTTACCAGAAGACTCACGGAGCCAGAAGACGGGACGAAGAGGGGCCACGAGGGGCCACACCGCGCGAGGTGGTGGTGTGGCCGCCTCGGCCTCCGCCTAGACCTCTCCCTTCGCCTACATAAGCCCTCTGACATAAAAACACAGGGGGTTCGAAGTTTTTCCAGATAGAGTTCAGTTGCACCACCACCACCAGAAACCACGATTCGGAACCAGAAACTCCGTTCGAGCACCCTGCCGGGACGGGGAACCGGAGGAGATCATCGTCATCATCATCACCAACGCTTCTCCATCAACCATCCATGATTCCCCCATCCATGAGTGAGTAATCCCCCGCAGTAGGCTATGGGGATGGTAGGGATTGGATGAGATCGTTCATGTAATTGCATCAGATTGTTAGGGCATGGTGCCTAGTATCTATTGTTAGTGCTTTTTGACATTGTTGCAACTTGTTATGCTTAATGCTTGTCACTAGGACCCGAGTGCCATGATTTCAGATCTGGACATGTTATTGATTCATGATGATAGTATTATTTATGATCTTACCTACAAGTTGTATACACACATTATTGTCCGGAACCCGAGACCCCGAAGTGACAGAAATCGGGATAACTGGAGGGGGTGGCTATGATGTGAGGATCACGTGTGTTCACGGAATGTTAATGTTTTGCTCTGATGCTCTATTAAAAGGAGCACCTTAATTGCCAGTAGATTTTCTTGAGGCCCCGTTGCAATGGGCTGGCAGGACAAAAGATGTTGTGTAAGTTCTTATTATGAGCACGTATGACTATATATGGAACACATGTCTATGATTATTTAGTACTTGGATGCTTTATATTATTTATCTACAAATGCCCTATGTCTTGATCGTTATATGAATTGTCTTGTCCATGCAACGCCCGTCCATCCATCCCTATGCCTACCGCGATTTAATCTTACTATTTACTTCAATTGTTACTATTGTCTTTATTTTACTACTGCTATTACTTTGCTATTGCTACTACAAAATTGTTGTTACTGATAAGCGAGCAAGATTGTTTTCAGGTGCAGTTGAATTGACAACTCAGTTGTTAAGGCTTATAAATATTCTTTGGCTCCCCTTATGTCGAATTAATAAATTGGATTTTACTTCCCTCGAAGACTGTTGCGATCCCCTATACTTGTGGGTCATCATCCATTCCACCACATGATTCAGGTATAGAAAAATCATTCCACTTGACCGATGCATCTTTCTCTTAGCTTCATCTCCTCCTCACCAACCCGCGACTACCTTAGTAATTTTCTTGCAGTTTAAAACAGCTCATACAATTAGTTGGTATGAATTGGCATATTTCCTTGATCAGAACTTCTCTCCATCGGATATTCACCTAAACTCATTTTTGAAATATCAAAAATTAGAAAATGCATTTCATATACATCGAACATTTTATGAAAGAACATTTTATGTGTCGTGTATAAAAAAGACAAAATATGTCACAGGAATACGACTATTCACGTGACATTTTTTGTCTTTTTTATACACGACACATAAAATGTCCTTTCATCCCGAAAACTTGTGAACCAACATAAAATATTTGAATTTATATGCAGATTTTTTTTTTCAAATTTTTTGATATTTCGAAAAATGTTTTTCCATAATGGGTGCATTTGCACCCGCGAGCCGAATTGCCACCTTCTCTCGATGCACTATTTAAAAACCTAGGTACCTAACCTGCCACCAACTTCTCTATTGTAGCAACAATATGCTCAAACTGATCACCCCTAGGAATGTAGGGAGTCTGAGGTACTTCTGAACCAAATACTCAGTAGGAATTTCAGTACCCTGATGGACTACCAACGTCATGTCCTCATTCGCATTATCACTAAAAAATATCACTGACTTCTGTTTATTACTAACTGACCTGAGCCAATAGGGTATATTTCCAATATCTAGTGCAATCGGTTAGATCCCTATGCCAACACTATGTAAACACCATATAGTCGTTTCACTGTATACAATGCACTTTAGTTTCAATGGTCAGCTTTAATTGGTACTCCACACAACCCCGAAGGAGTACCATGGTACAGTAAAAGTGCTTAGTTGTTCCTCCTATAGCGTGAACGCGGTTAAGTCCAAGATTCAAGTTTATAGTACAAAATTTGCATGAATCCATAGTAATCAGCCCAAAACATATTACCGAGCGCCAGCTCCAAAAGGCAAATCTCTCTGCTCATGGGATAATTCTTGAGTTCCCTTAATTGCTTTCACTGTGCTAGTTGATGGTGGTTTTGTGAACCTAGATGCTATCTTGGCCAACAATTTCTCGCAATACATAGTTTTTTGAAACAAGGCAAAAAAAACCATTTTCATTTAATAAGAAGGTGTTTTTAGAGGTCTTACAAACCACCTTTTGGCCAAAGACAAAGGAAAATACATAAAAAATAACTACTCTCACGACATTATATTACACAAGACCTTTGCCCTGACAAGGCACTAGAGCTTCACCTCCTCTTTAATTTTAGCAAGAAGCGTAGTCATAGTAGAAGCTTGGTTGCAAAAGACACGGGCATTCATTTCTTTCCAAATCTCTCATGCAACCAACATGGCAAGAGAGGCCATGGCTTTCCTCTTTTCTCCATTCTTATGAATCGTCATTCCCCATTCTTTGATATTTCCACTATCGTGCCACTCTCGTGAGTCAATACCGTGAATCCCAGGCCAAGCAAACAAATTGGACCACACCCTAGTGGTGATACGACATTGGAATATTAGATGCTTGGAAGATTCTTGGACTTGATTACAAAGCTTGCATAATCCACAATTTTGACATCCTCTCTTCTCAAGTCTATCCACCGTCCACACCCTCCTTTAGAGAACAACCATGCAAAAAATGCACTTGTGTGGATCCCAATGACTCCATAGTGAGAATATCATTTTGTGGCCCGAAAGTTGGGGTGGACAGGCAACACGGTACCCAAGTTGATTTTTATCACCGCGATTCGAAAAGTTGGGGCGCCAATTGCTGAGAGGGGTCTTTCGAGTGAATGATGGCCAAACCAAATATTTTGAAATCGCGCCCGTTAAGTCAGGATATTCCGTTACACTAGTTCCTGTTGTGCCCCTCCTTCGCCGGTCACTCTTCTTAGCCACCCTGCACATGTCGTAGAGGCAAATCCATTACTGTACTTTCCTAACTCTCGACACTGAATCGCTGCGGCGGCGGCGGTCCCTTTTCTTCCCTTCCCCGACCCTAAATCTGCCGGCGGTGGAGGACCTTTTTTCTCCCTCCCCCGACACTGAATCCGGCGGCGGCGGCCCAGCATGTCTTGCAAGGCGAAGGTTGTAGCTACGTCGCTGACTGAAAAGGGTCCGTCGGGGCCCAAGTCTGGGGCTCAACGCGTAGCTGCGGCGAGGTCTTCAACCCCGGTTAGCGAGGAGGCCAGCAAGGATTCTGCTCCCAAGGTACCTACGAGCAGCGGGTTGAAGAGAAAAGCAAGGTCGGCGGCGGATTGTTCGGCTCCGGTGGGCGGATGCAGCACTCAGATCTCGAAGAAAAAAACCCGGGAGAAGAGCGAGAGGTGAATTTTTCTTATTTGTGCCTTATCTTGCAAGTAGATTAGTTACAGCATAATAGAATCGAATGAACTGAAATGTTCCCCTTTTTAATCAAATTAGGCACAGTTTTGATACAAGTGACCTATATGAGTTCACAGTTCATGTTCGGCATTACACTGTAAAGCTTGATTTTGGTTGCGAGAGGGTTGTGTTCGGGCAAGATGTGCATCTGCTTGTGAATTGCAAAGAGGTTGTGTCTGTTCCACAACTGGTAGATATGCTTGCCGCTAGAATTCCCTGGGGTTATAGACAGAGGATAAAATTGGTGTGGCACAACATGAATGATACCTATCAGCAAATTGAGCACTCCCATGAGCTTCAGATGGTTTGGGAGTGTTGTGCATCTGATCGTAAGGTGAAAGTTGAAGCGATGATTGATGATATGTATGTAGATGCTGGAGATCTTGCTGCCAGAGCTTCTGCTCTTAGAGAAAACGGACCAATAGATGCTGATCTGGATAAGTTCAGTATACGCATAAAGGTGGATTCATACATGGCAAAACTTGATGAGGGAGTTAATAAGCCAATTTCGTCATGTACTGTGGAGATCACTGTCGATTCCAAAAACATAACTCTTGATGAAATGAGAGAGATGATCGGTAAGGAAATCACTATTGGCCCTAAGCAGATGGCAAAAATCCGGTGGTGGCATCATAAGAAGAAGCAATTCATAGATGTTTTGGATATTGAAGATCTTATGCAGATTATGTGGCGAAAGAAGTGAACCAGGAAGGTGTTCTTCCTTGGGACCATTTCTGATGTTGTTGAACAGGTTATAGTGGATGTAGATGCCCCTGTAGTGGCTAAACAGAATGAGGTGGTCGACGTTGATGAGATCTGATGAGAGCTGCTACCTTGGGCTTGTCATATGGACCGCGGGGTTCCCCTGTCTGTATTTGTAATATTGACTGTTGTTGCATTTAGAGCGTGCTTCTGTGATTATGTTTGTTGAGAGATTGCGATATAATGATGTGCGAGCTGTTGAGATTTTTGGACATGTCACTCACTGAAACCATCGTTGTTGTAATAAGACATAAGTACATTGTAGTTGACATGATTATGTTTCTTAAGATGACGTACCGTACTTGTTTTAGTTATTATGTTTTTTGGGACATTGTAATGTAATGTTTTGTGAAACCATGACTGGACTAGTGATGCATAAATACATTGTAGTTCACATGATTATGTTTCTTGAGATGATGTATCGTACTAGTTTTTGATATTTTGTTTGTTGCGATACTGTAATGTAATGTTTTGCGAAACCATGACAGGACAAGTGATGTGTAAGTACCTTGTAGTCGACATGATTTTGTTTCTTGAGTTGATGTAATATACTTGTTTCTGTGATTATGTTTGTTGAGAGATTGTAATGTGATGTTTTGTGAAACCATGTTATGGTTATGTTTGTTGGGAGATTATAATGTAATGTTTTGTGAAACCATGACTGAAGAAGTGATGCATAAGTACCTTGTAGTTGACATGATTTTGTTTCTTTGGATGATGTAATATACTGGTATGTTTTCGTTAGGCAATGAAATTGGGATGGAGGGAATGAAGGTTTAATATTTGAAATGAGAATGTGTGAAGAGAATCCATATCAGGCAGGAGACAATAATCCAGGGAAAGGGCATGGTATCCATTAAACTATTGTAACATGACAATTTAGTCATCATTGCAGCGGTAGCAGGGCTGCTCTCTCTCTCTCTATCTCTCTCTCTCTCTCTCTCTCTCTCTCTCTCTCTCTCTCTCTCTCTCTCCGACACCGTCGCCGTCGCCATCGATGTCGCATTCGCCATGTTGTCCTTGAACGGCGAGGACGACCAGTCGAGCAGCGACAGCCTTCTCTCCGACATCGAGTATTCCTTCCATGATGTGAGTTCCTCTGTTTTCTCGGGCTAGGGTTAGGCAATGGTAAATCACTTGATCTGAGCCCGACCAGATGTGCATGCAATCGTGTTCGATTTCAGCTTTGCGTTTACCTATAGGTACCAAGGACGATCTACAACTCCGAATGGGAGGGCCTAGATCTCGATGGAGAAGTGCCATGTGACCATGGGCTAAAACTGAGGAGATATGTTGCATTCGAAGGCAGTAACACTGGGAGAAGGTTTTTGGGCTGTACAAATCAGGTTTGTTTACATTATGTGCAACTATGACATGAAGTAAAATGTATCGTGCATGTTCATAACACTATAGTGTGTGTGTTTTTAGGTTGGCCCGGTGTGTAAAGCAGTAGAGTGGGTGGATCTTGAGTGGCTAGATGCACATAAGAAATGTTTGGCACATTTATGGGAGATGTATGAGTTGGAAATGTCGGGGAGATTTACTGATGTAAATGATGCAGCTGACAAAAATTATAAGTTGTCGGTACGAAATAAGGAGTTGGAACAAGAAATCGAGAATTTGCAGTCAAAGCTAACTGACGGAATCGATGGGAGCTTGGTTGTTGGAACTGCAAAGAAGCTTCAAGATAGTCACAGGTTGTTGATTCATAATGCAGAAAAGGAGAGGGATCAGCTCAGGGAAGACAAGAAGAAGCTAGAGTGCTGCATTGCGGATCTGTTGAAGGAACTGAAGAAGGCGTGCGAGGGTGAACAAGGACAAACTATAGAGGATAAAGGAAATTCGAGATGAGTAATTTATGTTCTACCAATGCCTGAAACTAGTTAATTGTAAGACTTGCAGTTGCGCTTTCCGAACTAAGCCCAACTCAATCCTCGAGCAAACTAATTTCAGACGAACACACATATCGTGCATAGAGTTAAGTTCACGCTTACAAAATCACCACTGCAGAGGATAAACCAGGCAGTTCAGTACTAAATGGACATATGTTGTGTTCAAGCGAGCCTGGCCCGGAGCTGCCTGTTTTCCTCCCTAAGATTGGCCAGCTCCTTTAGTACTATGTCTTGCTTCAGCTGTAGGTTCCAGCCCTCCGTCACATGGCAGAGAATTTTGTTCGTAGCCATACGATTTTCCTTCAAGATCCCTTTCATGATCTCCGTATGCTTCCTAGCCGAGCGACCTTCCTTGTAGCCGCCCGAATGACGTTTAACTCCTTCAGTTTCTGGCACTTGTCAGAAAGGACCACGAATTCAGCGCGCAGTTGGTCAAAGGCCAGTTTCTGGGAATTCCGCTTCTCCCTTTGGATTGCTATCTTGTCATTTAGCCAGGTCGCCACGTCCTAGTCGATCTTTCGCCTCTTTCCCTACAACAAAAATACATGGTATGGTTTGTTCAGTTCACCAGGACAAGTTGGTTAGTTTCCATAATTAACTGAATCGACTAGTGGCACTGTCATAATTTCAAGGAAGAAGCAATCTAGGACTAATCAACATTTTATGAATCGACTAGTGGCACTGTCATAATTTCAATTTCGAAGACAAATAAGATTTATCAGCAGTTTAGTGTGCTGTGGGTTTTTCCCAATATCACCAAATAGTAGTGGGAGAGTGGCAAACTCATAATGCAGAAACCCATGTCCAGATACATATGGAAAGAGAACATGGTGTCCATTCATGAACATGAACACCAACACATGTCTAGATAGATAAGGAGTTGCCCTAGGATTCTTATTGCACCCTATAATGGGAAGCAGACATGGGCATTGCTCCCTGAACCCTAAACATTACAAAAGGAGAGGAGGACGAACTGGTATTCGTGTCCCCGCTAACAGGAATCAGACTTGGGCATTGCTCCGGTACGCCTCCAGACATGCCCTTAGCTCCTCGTTCTCTTTCCGAACACCCTCGAGTACGGTGATCCCTCTGCTCATGTCCGCCTTCATCTCCTTGACTGCATCCAGGCAACGGTTCCTGTCATGGTAGGCTCGGATGGTAGCCTTGGTTTCCTCGACGCGTCCTCTGAGTGCCTTGCTGACTTCGTCCTGTAGGAGAATGCACCTTTCCACGAGATTCTTCTTCTCCTCCGTGAGCTCGTTGATTATCTTGATGGCCTGTTCTTGCCTGATCAAGTTACGGGCGAGCACTTTCTGCAGCCTAACGACGTCACGTGCAAAATCTAGCGAGATCTCCTTCTGCACAGATAATTTCTTGCGTAGGCTCTCATTAGCTTGGGCGAGGGAGCGTGTAAGCTCATGTTGGTTGGCAATCTTGGAACTGATCGCGGCCACCTTCTCACGGTACTCGGCTTTCGATCACTGCATCGTTCATGTTAATTGAAATAGGAATTCTACAATTACACTCCAGGTCCCAGGTGAATACTAATACAGATCAAAAAAATCCCTGTTTAATGTATTGGCCGCAGTGTTAAAAAATGGACCTGGAGATCTATTCATGACCACGATAAACTAATCCTAATCACAAAAAATCCATAGTGAATCTATAAACAGCGGTATTAAGGAAAGACCAAGAGATCCAGTCATATTCATGAAAACAAATACAACTCGCAAAAGAAGAAGAAAAACCAACGCGGGGCAGACAGCATCTAAGAAATCCACATCATAACTCGGAGAAATAACAGCGTGGAGATTTGCTACCTCGGTGAGACATGGAACGGGGCCGAACGGGTCCTGCAACGCCTCCGTCGTGGTGGATTCGGGCTCCACGGCCGACTTGTAATACGTAGAAGAGGAAGAGCCAGAAGAAGAAGAAAAACAAGAAGAAGCTGATTAAGATCATGATGGAGAGGGAGATGGAGAAGAAGTAGAATAAGGAGACAGTATCGGGAGGAGCCTTCGCCTGCTAGAACATTCGGCGCCATTGTCGGGGGAGATTGGGCCTCGATGAGAGGGTGGGCTTGAGTAGCTGGTAGAGCAAGAAGTGCCTCGCGGTGATTTCTCTCCCTTTTCTCCATGAGGATCGTCGACCGGCCTCTCCCCCTCCTCAGTGGAGCCATGGCTTGCACGGTGAGTGTGGCGGAGGCAGGAGGAAGGAGATAGTGATTAATAGTGTGGGAGAAGAGTAAAGAGTACAGGCCGTGGTCTAGTAGTACTAGTACTAATATACAAGATCACCGTGTATGGTCTACCTTCTCAAAGAATCCAGGGAGGCAGGGGTAGGGAATCGATGGGACCTGTCTTTATTGCGATGGACACTTCAATGGTCTTCGGCGCCGCCCAAAATCCAGTATATAATAAGGGGAGTGCGAGTCGGGTGGTCGTCACGGAAATCGGCGCGCACATCCCGCGTGCGTGTGTCACGTGTTGATGGGGAAATGACGCGCGCAACTGCTGCATGATCACGTCGGCACGACCAACTCCGTCGAACTCCACGTGACAGGCACGGATGGGATATTTACGAGTCTAGAATACGTTGTTCCACTTTAGTTGTGATCAAATTATGTTCAGTACGCGAGATATTACTTCTTTTTTTTTATAATCGAAAAATGCACGCGTGGACACGACGCACGAAACCGCTGCTCGTCTTTGATCATATTGGCACCCCCACTCTGTGTACCCGCCATCGACCATTCGGAGCAACTATCTCGAGCACGATGCCCCCTCGCCGTGGCAATGGCAGGTCCAAGCCGTCCACTGACCGTCCTGTGTCCCTGGCTCTTCGCTGCATCGTCCGCGCTCATGAGTCGCCTGCTGAGGCAGCACGTCGTGTCCGACCACGCCAGGATCCATCGACATCGGCACTCGAGGACACAGCAATGTCGAAGCTCGTACCGGCCGCGCAGGAGGAGCGTGGGATACCTGCAGCGTCTGACAAGCGCAACGTAGCAGCCAGGACAGGGACGTGTGTTGTGCCGGCGAGTACGGACAAGAAGATAAACGAGAAGAAGACCAGGAAGAAGAGAGGAGATAGCTATCTGGACGAGTCCGACTCGGCCAACGAGGAGGCGTTCATCGATCAGTTGGAGGCAGGAGCGGAGGAGAGTGACGTGGACCTGTGGGACTACGAAGAGGAGGAGGAGGACTCCGACGAGGAGATAGCGCAATTATTCGAGGAAGGGGGCGGTGTCGAGTCGTCAGAGGAGGGCACCAACGGCGGTGATGGTGGGGACCATGGCGTTGACGAAGACGAGGACGAACCGGAAGACGAAGACGATGGCCTTCTTCGAAATATGATCATTTATTTTCTTTATTTCAGTTAGATAGATGGATTTTCACTTGTTTATGGGGGTTTAGTATCGGTGGCACGGATAGAGAGGTGGCACGGATTGACCATGCATAAAAAAGTGGAGAAGGAAGGGGTTATCCTGCCCGTTGGATCACATGGGATCAACGGTTGGTGGAGACGATCCGCGTGACATCTCTGTCAGCCAATCAGGGCATAGCACCCAGAGTGAGCACATGTTTTGGATCTCCACATGTTTGGGCTTTTGTGAGATTTGTGACAGAGCTAGAGAGAGGGAAAATCTCTTTTTCACAATCCGCCTATGGATCCACCCGTACCATTCAAATGTCATTGCATTTGTGCTCTTTTCACAATCCACCCATGGATCCACTAGTGTCATTTTGCATGTGTGTTCTTTTTAGTAACAACAACCAGAGTCATTTTGCATGTGTGATCTCTTCACATACCACCTATGGATCCACCAATGGCATTGCATGTGTGTTCTTTTCACTAACAACAACCTGAGTCATTGCATGTGTGTTCTTTTCACATAACACATATGGATCACCAGTGTCATTGCATGTGTGTTCTCTTCACAATCCACCTATGGATCCACCAGTGTCATTGCATGTGTGTTCTTTTTAGTAACAACAACCAGAGTCATTTTGCATGTGTGTTCTTTTCACAAACCACCTATGGATCCACCAGTGTCATTGCATGTGTGTTATTTTCACAATCCACCCATGGATCCACCAGTGTCATTGCATGTGTGTTCTTTTTAGTAACAACCAGAGTCATTTTGCATGTGTGATCTCTTCACATACCACCTATGGATCCACCAGTGTCATTGCATGTGTGTTCTTTTTAGTAACAACAACCAGAGTCATTGAAATATGTGTTCTTCTCACATACCACCTATGGATCCACCAGTGTCATTGCATGTGTGTTCATTTCACTAACAACAACCAGAGTCATTGCATGTGTGTTCTTTTCACATACCACATATGGATCCACCAGTGTGATTGAAATGTGTGTTCTCTACAGAGACCACACATGGATCCACCAGTGTCATTGCATATGTGTTCTTTTTAGTAACAACTAGAGTCATTTTGCATGTGTGTTCTTTTCACATACCACATATGGATCCACCAGTGTCATTGCATGTGTGTTCTTTTCACAATCCACCCATGGATCCACCGGTGTCATTGCATGTGTGTTCTTTTTAGTAACAACCAGAGTCATTTTGCATGTGTGTTCTTTTCACATACCACATATGGATCAACCAGTGTCATTGCATGTGTTCATTTTAGTAACAACAACCAGTGGCATTGCATGTGTGCTCTCTTTAGAGACCACACATGGATCCACCAGTGTCATTGTATGTGTGTTCTTTTTACTAACAACAACAAGGGTCATTGAAATGTGTGCTCTCTTCAGAGACCACACATGGATCCACTAGTGTCATTGCATGTGTGTTCTTTTCACAATCCACCCATGGATCCACCAGTGTCATTGCATGTGTGTTCTTTTTAGTAACAACAACCAGAGTCATTTTGCGTGTGTGTTCTTCTCACATACCACCTATGGATCCACCAGTGTCATTGAATGTGTGTTCTTTTCACTAACAACAACCAGAGTCATTGCATGTGTGTTCTTTTCACATACCACATATGGATCCACCAGTGTCATTGAAATGCGTGTTCTCAACAGAGACCACACATGGATCCACTAGTGTCATTGCATGTGTGTTCTTTTTAGTAACAACAACCAGAGACATTTTGCATATGTGTTCTTCTCACATACCACATATGGATCCACCAGTGTCATTGCATGTGTGTTCTTTTCACTAACAACAACCAGAGTCATTGCATGTGTGTTCTTTTCACATACCACATATGGATCCACCAGTGTCATTGAAATGTGTGTTCTCTACAGAGACCACACATGGATCCACCACTGTCATGGCATGTGTGTTCTTTTTAGTAACAACAACTAGTCATTTTACATGTGTGTTCTTTTCATATACCACCTATAGATCCACCAGTGTCATTGCATGTGTGTTCTCTTCACAATCCACCTATGGATCCACCAGTGTCATTGCATGTGTGTTCTTTTTAGTAACAACCAGAGTCATTGCATGTGTGTTCTTTTCACTAACAACAACCAGAGTCATTGCATGTGTGTTCTTTTCACATACCACATATGGATCACCAGTGTCATTGCATGTGTGTTCTTTTCACAATCCACCCATGGATCCACCAGTGTCATTGCATGTGTGTTGTTTTTAGTAAGAACCAGAGTCATTTTGCAAGTGTGTTCTTTTCACATACCACCTATGGATCCACCAGTGTCATTGCATGTGTTTTCTTTTCACAATCCACCCATGGATCCCAACAGTGTCATTTTGCATGTGTGTTCTTTTTAGTAACAACGACCAGAGTCATTTTGCATTTGTGTTCTCTTCACATACCACCTATGGATCCACTAGTGTCATTGCATGTGTGTTCTTTTCACTAACAACAATCAGAGTCATTGCATGTGTGTTCTTTTCACATACCACATATGGATCCACCAGTGTCATTGCATGTGTGTTCTTTTTAGTAACAACAACCAGTGTCATTGCATGTGTGTTCTCTTCAGAGACCACACATGGATCCACCAGTGTCATTGCATGTGTGTTCTTTTTACTAAAAACAACAAGAGTCATTGAAATGTGTGCTCTCTTCAGAGACCACACATGGATCCACCAGTGTCATTGCATGTGTGTTCTTTTCACTAACAACAAGAAGAGTCATTGCATGTGTGCTCTTTTCGCAATCCACCCATGGATCCACCAGTGTCATTGCATGTGTGTTCTTTTTAGTAACAACAACCAGAGTCATTTTGCATGTGGGTTCTTTTCACATACCACCTATGGATCCACCAGTGTCATTGAAATGTGTATTATTTTGAACTACCACCCATGGATCCACCAGTGTCATTGCATGTGTGTACTTTTTAGTAACAACGACCAGAGTCATTTTGCATGTGTGTTCTCTTCACATACCACCTATGGATCCACCAGTGTCATTGCATGTCTTTTCTTTTCACTAACAACAATCAAAGTCATTGAATGTGTGTTCTTATCACATACCACATATGGATCCACCAGTGTCATGGAATTGCGTGTTCTCTACAGAGACCGCACATGGATCCACCAGTGTCATTGCATGTGTGTTTTTAGTAACAACAACCAGTCATTTTGCATGTGTGTTCTTTTGACATACCACCTATGGATCCACTAGTGTCATTGCATGTGTGTTCTCTTCAAATCCACCTATGGATCCACCAATGTCATTGCATGTGTGTTCTTTTTAGTAACAACAAGAGTCATGACATGTGTGTTCTTTTCACTAACAACAACCAGAGTCATTGCATGTGTGTTCTTTTCACATACCACGTATGGATCACCAGTGTCATTGCATGTGTGTTCTTTTCACAATCCACCCATGGATCCACCAGTGTCATTGCATGTGTTCTTTTTAGTAACAACAACCAGTGTCATTGAATATGTGCTCTCTTCAGAGACCACACATGGATCCACCAGAGTCATTGCATGTGTGTTCTTTTCACATACCACATATGGATCACCAGTGTCATTGCATGTGTGTTCTTTTCACAATCCACCCATGGATCCAACAGTGTCATTGCATGTGTGTTCTTTTTAGTAACAACTAGAGTCATTTTGTATGTGTGTTCTTTTCACATACCACCTATGGATCCACCAGTTTCATTGCATGTGTTTTCTTTTCACAATCCACCCATGGATCCCAACAGTGTCATTTTGCATGTGTGTTCTTTTTAGTAACAACGACTAGAGTCATTTTGCATGTGTGTTCTCTTCACATACCACCTATGGATCCACCAGTGTCATTGCATGTGTGTTCTTTTCACTAACAACAATCAGAGTCATTGCATGTGTGTTCTTTTCACATACCACATATGGATCCACCAGTGTCATTGAATTGCATATTCTCTACAGAGACCACACATGGATCCACCAGTGTCATTGCATGTGTGTTCTTTTTAGTAACAACAACCAGTCATTTTGCATGTGTGTTCTTTTCACATACCACCTATGGATCCACTAGTCTCATTGCATGTGTGTTCTCTTCACAATCCACCAATGGATCCACCAGTGTCATTGCATGTGTGTTCTTTTTAGTAACAACCAGAGTCATTGCATGTGTGTTCTTTTCACTAACAACAACCAGAGTCATTGCATGTGTGTTCTTTTCACATACCACATATGGATCACCAGTGTCATTGCATGTGTGTTCTTTTCACAATCCACCCATGGATCCAGCAGTGTCATTGCATGTGTGTTCTTTTTAGTAACAACCAGAGTCATTTTGCATGTGTGTTCTTTTCACATACCACCTTTGGATCCACCAGTGTCATTGCATGTGTTTTCTTTTCACAATCCACCCATGGATCCCACCAGTATCATTTTTCATGTGTGTTCTTTTTAGTAACAACAACCAGAGTCATTTTGCATGTGTGTTCTCTTCACATACCACCTGCGGATCCACCAGTGTCATTGCATGTGTGTTCTTCTCACATACCACCTATGGATCCACCAGTGTCATTGCATGTGTGTTCATTTCACTAACAACAACCAGAGTCATTGCATGTGTGTTCTTTTCACATACCACATATGGATCCACCGGTGTGATTGAAATGTGTGTTCTCTACAGAGACCACACATGGATCCACCAGTGTCATTGCATCTGTGTTCGTTTTAGTAACAACTAGAGTCATTTTGCATGTGTGTTCTTTTCACATACCACATATGGATCCACCAGTGTCATTGCATGTGTGTTCTTTTCACAACCCACCCATGGACCCACCAGTGTCATTGGACGTGTGTTCTTTTTAGTAACAACCAGAGTCATTTTGCATGTGTGTTCTTTTCACATACCACCTATTGATCCACCAGTGTCATTGCATATGTTTTCTTTTCACAATCCACCCATGGATCCCAACAGTGTCATTTTGCATGTGTGTTCTTTTTAGTAACAACAACCAGAGTCATTGTGCATGTGTGTTCTCTTCACATACTACCTATGGATCCACCAGTGTCATTGCATTGTGTTCTTTTCACTAACAACAACTAGAGTCATTGCATGTGTGTTCTTGTCACATACCACATATGGATCCACCAGTGTCATTGAAATGCGTGTTCTCTACAGAGACCGCACATGGATCCACCAGTGTCATTGCATGTGTGTTCTTTTTAGTTACAACAACCAGTCATTTTGCATGTGTGTTCTTTTGACATACCACCTATGGATCCACCGGTGTCATTGCATGTGTGTTCTCTTCATAATCCACCTATGGATCCACCAGTGTCATTGCATGTGTGTTCTTTTTAGTAACAACCAGAGTCATTGCATGTGTGTTCTTTTCACTAACAACAACCAGAGTCATTGCATGTGTGTTCTTTTAACATACCACATATGGATCACCAGTGTCATTGCATGTTTGTTCTTTTCACAATCCACCCATGGATCCACCAGTGTCATTGCATGTGTGTTCTTTTTAGTAACAACCAGAGTCATTTTGCATGTGTGTTCTTTTGACATACCACATATGGATCACCAGTGTCATTGCATGTCTTTTCTTTTCACAATCCACCCATGGATCCCACCAGTGTCATTTTGCATGTGTGTTCTTTTTAGTAACAACAACCAGAGTCATTTTGCATCTGTGATCTCTTCACATACCACCTATGGATCCACCAGTGTCATTGCATGTGTGTTCTTTTCACAATCCACCTATGGATCCACCAGTGTCATTGCATGTGTTCTTCTTAGTAACAATAACCAGTGTCATTGCATGTGTGCTCTCTTCAGAGACCACACATGGATCCACCAGTGTCATTGCATGTGTGTTCTTTTTACTAACAACAACAAGAGTCATTGAAATGTGTGCTCTCTTCAGAGACCACACATGGATCCACCAGTGTCATTGCATGTGTGTTCTTTTCACTAACAACAAGTAGAGTCATTGCATGTGTGTTCTTTTCACATAACACATATGGATCACCAGTGTCATTGCATGTGTGTTCTTTTCACATACCACCTATGGATCCACCAGTGTCATTGCATGTGTGTTCTTTTCACAATCCACCCATGGATCAACTAGTGTCATTGCATGTGTGTTCTTTTTAGTAACAACAACCAGAGTCATTTTGCATGTGTGTTCTTCTCACATACCACCTATGGATCCACTAGTGTCATTGCATGTGTATTCTTTTCACATACCACATATGGATCCACCAGTGTCATTGAAATGTGTGTTCTCTACAGAGACGACACATGGATCCACCAGTGTCATTGCATGTGTATTCTTTTTAGTAACAACAACCAAAGTCATTTTGCATGTTTGTTCTTCTCACATACCACCTATGGATCCACCAGTGTCATGTGTGTTCTTTTCACTAACAACAACCAGAGTCATTGCATGTGTGTTCTTTTCACATACCACATATGGATCACCAGTGTCATTGCATGTGTGTTCTTTTCACAATCCACCCATGGATCCACCAGTGTCATTGCATGTGTGTTCTTTTTAGTAACAACCAGAGTCATTTTGCATGTGTGTTCTTTTCACATACCACCTATGGATCCACCAGTGTCATTGCATGTGTTTTCTTTTCACAATCCACCCATGGATCCCACCAGTATCATTTTGCATGTGTGTTCTTTTTAGTTACAACAACCAGAGTCATTTTGCATGTGTGTTCTCTTCACATACCACCTGTGGATCCACCAGTGTCATTGCATGTGTGTTCTTCTCACATACCACCTATGGATCCACCAGTGTCATTGCATGTGTGTTCATTTCACTAACAACAACCAGAGTCATTGCATGTGTGTTCTTTTCACATACCACATATGGATCCACCGGTGTGATTGAAATGTGTGTTCTCTACAGAGACCACACATGGATCCACCAGTGTCATTGCATCTGTGTTCTTTTTAGTAACAACTAGAGTCATTTTGCATGTGTGTTCTTTTCACATACCACATATGGATCCACCAGTGTCATTGCATGTGTGTTCTTTTCACAACCCACCCATGGACCCACCAGTGTCATTGGACGTGTGTTCTTTTTAGTAACAACCAGAGTCATTTTGCATGTGTGTTCTTTTCACATACCACCTATTGATCGACCAGTGTCATTGCATATGTTTTCTTTTCACAATCCACCCATGGATCCCAACAGTGTCATTTTGCATGTGTGTTCTTTTTAGTAACAACAACCAGAGTCATTGTGCATGTGTGTTCTCTTCACATACTACCTATGGATCCACCAGTGTCATTGCATGTGTGTTCTTTTCACTAACAACAACCAGAGTCATTGCATGTGTGTTCTTGTCACATACCACATATGGATCCACCAGTGTCATTGAAATGCGTGTTCTCTACAGAGACCGCACATGGATCCACCAGTGTCATTGCATGTGTGTTCTTTTTAGTTACAACAACCAGTCATTTTGCATGTGTGTTCTTTTGACATACCACCTATGGATCCACCGGTGTCATTGCATGTGTGTTCTCTTCATAATCCACCTATGGATCCACCAGTGTCATTGCATGTGTGTTCTTTTTAGTAACAACCAGAGTCATTGCATGTTTGTTCTTTTCACTAACAACAACCAGAGTCATTGCATGTGTGTTCTTTTAACATACCACATATGGATCACCAGTGTCATTGCATGTTTGTTCTTTTCACAATCCACCCATGGGTCCACCAGTGTTATTGCATGTTTGTTCTTTTTAGTAACAACCAGAGTCATGTTGCATGTGTGTTCTTTTCACATACCACCTATGGATCCACCAGTGTCATTGCATGTCTTTTCTTTTCACAATCCACCCATGGATCCCACCAGTGTCATTTTGCATGTGTGTTCTTTTTAGTAATAACAACCAGAGTCATTTTGCATATGTGATCTCTTCACATACCACCTATGGATCCACCAGTGTCATTGCATGTGTGTTCTTTTCACAATCCACCTATGGATCCACCAGTGTCATTGCATGTGTTCTTAGTAACAACAACCAGTGTCATTGCATGTGTGCTCTCTTCAGAGACCACACATGGATCCACCAGTGTCATTGCATGTGTGTTCTTTTTACTAACAACAACAAGAGTCATTGAAATGTGTGCTCTCTTCAGAGACCACACATGGATCCACCAGTGTCATTGCATGTGTGTTCTTTTCACTAACAACAAGTAGAGTCATTGCATGTGTGTTCTTTTCACATAACACATATGGATCACCAGTGTCATTGCATGTGTGTTCTTTTCACATACCACCTATGGATCCACCAGTGTCATTGCATGTGTGTTCTTTTCACAATCCACCCATGGATCAACTAGTGTCATTGCATGTGTGTTGTTTTTAGTAACAACAACCAGAGTCATTTTGCATGTGTGTTCTTCTCACATACCACCTATGGATCCACCAGTGTCATTGCATGTGCGTTCTTTTCACATACCACATATGGATCCACCAGTGTCATTGAAATGCGTGTTCTCTACAGAGACCACACATGGATCCACCAGTGTCATTGCATGTGTGTTCTTTTTAGTAACAACAACCAAAGTCATTTTGCATGTTTGTTCTTCTCACATACCACCTATGGATCCACCAGTGTCATTGCATGTGTGTTCTTTTCACTAACAACAACCAGAGTCATTGCATGTGTGTTCTTTTCACATACCACATATGGATCCACCAGTGTCATTGAAATGCGTGTTCTCTACAGAGACCACACATGGATCCACCAGTGTCATTGCATCTGTGTTCTTTTTAGTAACAACTAGAGTCATTTTGCATGTGTGTTCTTTTCACATACCACATATGGATCCACCAGTGTCATTGCATGTGTGTTCTTTTCACAACCCACCCATGGACCCACCAGTGTCATTGGACGTGTGTTCTTTTTAGTAACAACCAGAGTCATTTTGCATGTGTGTTCTTTTCACATACCACCTATTGATCCACCAGTGTCATTGCATATGTTTTCTTTTCACAATCCACCCATGGATCCCAACAGTGTCATTTTGCATGTGTGTTCTTTTTAGTAACAACAACCAGAGTCATTGTGCATGTGTGTTCTCTTCACATACTACCTATGGATCCACCAGTGTCATTGCATGTGTGTTCTTTTCACTAACAACAACCAGAGTCATTGCATGTGTGTTCTTGTCACATACCACATATGGATCCACCAGTGTCATTGAAATGTGTGTTCTCTATAGAGACCGCACATGGATCCACCAGTGTCATTGCATGTGTGTTCTTTTTAGTTACAACAACCAGTCATTTTGCATGTGTGTTCTTTTGACATACCACCTATGGATCCACCGGTGTCATTGCATGTGTGTTCTCTTCATAATCCACCTATGGATCCACCAGTGTCATTGCATGTGTGTTCTTTTTAGTAACAACCAGAGTCATTGCATGTGTGTTCTTTTCACTAACAACAACCAGAGTCATTGCATGTGTGTTCTTGTCAGATACCACATATGGATCCACCAGTGTCATTGAAATGCGTGTTCTCTACAGAGACCGCACATGGATCCACCAGTGTCATTGCATGTGTGTTCTTTTTAGTTACAACAACCAGTCATTTTGCATGTGTGTTCTTTTGACATACCACCTATGGATCCACCGGTGTCATTGCATGTGTGTTCTCTTCATAATCCACCTATGGATCCACTAGTGTCATTGCATGTGTGTTCTTTTTAGTAACAACCAGAGTCATTGCATGTGTGTTCTTTTCACTAACAACAACCAGAGTCATTGCATGTGTGTTCTTTTCACATACCACATATGGATCACCAGTGTCATTGCATGTTTGTTCTTTTCACAATCCACCCATGGGTCCACCAGTGTTATTGCATGTGTGTTCTTTTTAGTAACAACCAGAGTCATTTTGCATGTGTGTTCTTTTCACATACCACCTATGGATCCACCAGTGTCATTGCATGTCTTTTCTTTTCACAATACACCCATGGATCCCACCAGTGTCATTTTGCATGTGTGTTCTTTTTAGTAATAACAACCAGAGTCATTTTGCATATGTGATCTCTTCACATACCACCTATGGATCCACCAGTGTCATTGCATGTGTGTTCTTTTCACAATCCACCTATGGATCCACCAGTGTCAGTGCATGTGTTCTTCTTAGTAACAACAACCAGTGTCATTGCATGTGTGCTCTCTTCAGAGACCACACATGGATCCACCAGTGTCATTGCATGTGTGTTCTTTTTACTAACAACAACAAGAGTCATTGAAATGTGTGCTCTCTTCAGAGACCACACATGGATCCACCAGTGTCATTGCATGTGTGTTCTTTTCACTAACAACAAGTAGAGTCATTGCATGTGTGTTCTTTTCACATAACACATATGGATCACCAGTGTCATTGCATGTGTGTTCTTTTCACATACCACCTATGGATCCACCAGTGTCATTGCATGTGTGTTCTTTTCACAATCCACCCATGGATCAACTAGTGTCATTGCATGTGTGTTGTTTTTAGTAACAACAACCAGAGTCATTTTGCATGTGTGTTCTTCTCACATACCACCTATGGATCCACCAGTGTCATTGCATGTGTGTTCTTTTCACATACCACATATGGATCCACCAGTGTCATTGAAATGCGTGTTCTCTACAGAGACCACACATGGATCCACCAGTGTCATTGCATGTGTGTTCTTTTTAGTAACAACAACCAAAGTCATTTTGCATGTTTGTTCTTCTCACATACCACCTATGGATCCACCAGTGTCATTGCATGTGTGTTCTTTTCACTAACAACAACCAGAGTCATTGCATGTGTGTTCTTTTCACATACCACATATGGATCCACCAGTGTCATTGAAATGCGTGTTCTCTACAGAGACCACACATGGATCCACCAGTGTCATTGCATGTGTGTTCTTTTTAGTAACAACAACCAGAGTCATTTTGCATATGTGTTCTTCTCACATACCACATATGGATCCACCAGTGTCATTGCATGTGTGTTCTTTTCACTAACAACAACCTGAGTCATTGCATGTGTTTTCTTTTCACATAACACATATGGATCCAACAGTGTCATTGAAATGTGTGTTCTCTACAGAGACCACACATGGATCCACCACTTTGATGGCATGTGTGTTCTTTTTAGTAACAACAACTAGTCATTTTACATTTGTGTTCTTTTCATATACCACCTATGGATCCACCAGTGTCATTGCATGTGTGTTCATTTTAGTAACAACCAGAGTCATGGCATGTGTGTTCTTTTCACTAACAACAACCAGAATCATTGCATGTGTGTTCTTTTCACATACCACATATGGATCACCAGTGTCATTGCATGTGTGTTCTTTTCACAATCCACCCATGGATCCACCAGTGTCATTGCATGTGTTCTTTTTAGTAACAACAACCAGTGTCATTGCATGTGTGTTCTTTTTACTAATAACAACAAGAGTCATTCAAATGTGTGCTCTCTTCAGAGACCACACATGGATCCACCAGTGTCATTGCATGTGTGTTCTTTTCACATACCACATATGGATCACCAGTGTCATTGCATGTGTGTTCTTTTCACAATCCACCCATGGATCCACCAGTGTCATTGCATGTCTGTTCTTTTTAGTAACAACTAGAGTCATTTTGCATGTGTGTTCTTTTCACATACCACCTATGGATCCACCAGTGTCATTGCATGTGTTTTCTTTTCACAATCCACCCATGGATCCCAACAGTGTCATTTTGCATGTGTGTTCTTTTTAGTAACAATGACCAGAGTCATTTTGCATGTGTGTTCTCTTCACATACCACCTATGGATCCACCAGTGTCATTGCATGTGTGTTCTTTTCACTAACAACAATCAGAGTCATTGCATGTGTGTTTTTTTCACATACCACATATGGATCCACCAGTGTCATTGAATTGCGTGTTCTCTACAGAGACCACACATGGATCCACCAGTGTCATTGCATGTGTGTTCTTTTTAGTAACAACAACCAGTCATTTTGCATGTGTGTTCTTTTCACATACCACCTATGGATCCACCGGTGTCATTGCATGTGTGTTCTCTTCATAATCCACCTATGGATCCACCAGTGTCATTGCATGTGTGTTCTTTTTAGTAACAACCAGAGTAATTGCATGTGTGTTCCTTTCATTAACAACAACCAGAGTCATTGCATGTGTGTTCTTTTCACATACCACAGATGGATCACCAGTGTCATTGCATGTGTGTTCTTTTCACAATCCACCCATGGGTCCACCAGTGTCATTGCATGTGTGTTCTTTTTAGTAACAACTAGAGTCATTTTGCATGTGTGTTCTTTTCACATACCACATATGGATCCACCAATGTCATTGCATGTGTGCTCTTTTCGCAATCCACCCATGGATCCACCAGTGTCATTGCATGTGTGTTCTTTTTAGTAACAACAACCAGAGTCATTTTGCATGTGTGTTCTTTTCACATACCACCTATGGATCCACCAGTGTCATTGAAATGTGTATTATTTTGAACTACCACCCATGGATCCACCAGTGTCATTGCATGTGTGTTCTTTTTACTAACAACAACCAGAGTCATTTTGCATGTGTGATCTCTTCACATACCACCTATGGATCCACCAGTGTCATTGCATGTGTGTTCTTTTTAGTAACAACAACCAGAGTCATTTTACATGTGTGTTCTTTTCACATACCACCTATGGATCCACCAGTGTCATTGAAATGTGTATTATTTTCAACTACCACCCATGGATCCCAACAGTGTCATTTTGCATGTGTGTTCTTTTTAGTAACAACAACCAGAGCCATTTTGCATGTGTGATCTCTTCACATACCACCTATGGATCCACCAGTGTCATTGCATGTGTGTTCTTTTTAGTAACAACAACCAGATTCATTGAAATGTGTGTTCTTCTCACATACCACCTATGGATCCACAGTGTCATTGCATGTGTGTTCATTTCACTAACAACAACCAGAGTCATTGCATGTGTGTTCTTTTCAAATACCAGATATGGATCCACCAGTGTGATTGAAATGTGTGTTCTCTACAGAGACCACACATGGATCCACCAGTGTCATTGCAAGTGTGTTCTTTTTCGTAACAACCAGAGTCATTTTGCATGTGTGTTCTTTTCACATACCACATATGGATCCACCAGTATCATTGCATGTGTGTTCTTTTCATAATCCACCCATGTGTCCACCGGTGTCATTGCATGTGTGTACTTTTTAGTAACAACCAGAGTCATTTTGCATGTGTGTTCTTTTCACATACCACCTATGGATCCACCAGTGTAATTGCATGTGTTTCCTTTTCATCATCCACCCATGGATCCCACCAGTGTCATTTTGCATGTGTGTTCTTTTTAGTAACAACAACCAGAGTCATTTTGCATATGTGATCTCTTCACCTACCACCTATGGATCCACCAGTGTCATTGCATGTGTGTTCTTTTCACAATCCACCTATGGATCCACCAGTGTCATTGCATGTGTTCTTCTTAGTAACAACAACCATTGTCATTGCATGTGTGCTCTCTTCAGAGACCACACATGGATCCACCAGTGTCATTGCATGTGTGTTCTTTTTACTAACAACAAGAGGATTCATTGAAATGTGTGCTCTCTTCAGAGACCACACATGGATCCACCAGTGTCATTGCATGTGTGTTCTTTTCACTAACAACAACCAGAGTCATTGCATGTGTGTTCTTTTCACATACCACATATGGATCACCAGTGTCATTGCATGTGTGTTCTTTTCACAATCCACCCATGGATCCACCATTGTCATTGCATGTATGTTCTTTTTAGTAACAACCAGAGTAATTGCATGTGTGTTCCTTTCATTAACAACAACCAGAGTCATTGCATGTGTTTTCTTTTCACATACCACAGATGGATCACCAGTGTCATTGCATGTGTGTTCTTTTCACAATCCACCCATGGGTCCACCAGTGTCATTGCATGTGTGTTCTTTTTAGTAACAACTAGAGTCATTTTGCATGTGTGTTCTTTTCACATACCACATATGGATCACCAGTGTCAATGCATGTGTGTTCTTTTCACAATCCACCCATGGATCCACCAGTGTCATTGCATGTGTGTTCTTTTTAGTAACAACCAGAGTCATTTTGCAAGTGTGTTCTTTTCACATACCACCTATGGATCCACCAGTGTCATTGCATGTGTTTTCTTTTCACAATCCACCCATGGATCCCACTAGTGTCATTTTGCATGTGTGTTCTTTTTAGTAACAACAACCAGAATCATTTTGCATGTTTGTTCTTCTCACATACCACCTATGGATCCACCAGTGTCATTGCATGTGTGTTCTTTTTAGTAACAACAACCAGTGTCATTGCATGTGTGTTCTCTTCAGAGACCACACATGGATCCACCAGTGTCATTGCATGTGTGTTCTTTTTACTAAAAACAACAAGTCATTGAAATGTGTGCTCTCTTCAGAGACCACACATGGATCCACCAGTGTCATTGCATGTGTGTTCTTTTCACTAACAACAACCAGAGTCATTGCATGTGTGTTCTTTTCACATACCACATATGGATCCACCAATGTCATTGCATGTGTGCTCTTTTCGCAATCCACCCATGGATCCACCAGTGTCATTGCATGTGTGTTCTTTTTAGTAACAACAACCAGAGTCATTTTGCATGTGTGTTCTTTTCACATACCACCTATGGATCCACCAGTGTCATTGAAATGTGTATTATTTTCAACTACCGCCCATGGATCCACCAGTGTCATTGCATGTGTGTTCTTTTTACTAACAACAACCAGAGTCATTTTGCATGTGTGATCTCTTCACATACCACCTATGGATCCACCAGTGTCATTGCATGTGTGTTCTTTTTAGTAACAACAACCAGAGTCATTTTACATGTGTGTTCTTTTCACATACCACCTATGGATCCACCAGTGTCATTGAAATGTGTATTATTTTCAACTACCACCCATGGATCCCAACAGTGTCATTTTGCATGTGTGTTCTTTTTAGTAACAACAACCAGAGCCATTTTGCATGTGTGATCTCTTCACATACCACCTATGGATCCACCAGTGTCATTGCATGTGTGTTCTTTTTAGTAACAACAACCAGATTCATTGAAATGTGTGTTCTTCTCACATACCACCTATGGATCCACAGTGTCATTGCATGTGTGTTCATTTCACTAACAACAACCAGAGTCATTGCATGTGTGTTCTCTTCACAATCCACCTATGGATCCACCAGTGTCATTGCATGTATGTTCTTTTTAGTAACAACCAGAGTAATTGCATGTGTGTTCCTTTCATTAACAACAACCAGAGTCATTGCATGTGTGTTCTTTTCACATACCACAGATGGATCACCAGTGTCATTGCATGTGTGTTCTTTTCACAATCCACCCATGGGTCCACCAGTGTCATTGCATGTGTGTTCTTTTTAGTAACAACTAGAGTCATTTTGCATGTGTGTTCTTTTCACATACCACATATGGATCACCAGTGTCAATGCATGTGTGTTCTTTTCACAATCCACCCATGGATCCACCAGTGTCATTGCATGTGTGTTCTTTTTAGTAACAACAAGAGTCATTTTGCAAGTGTGTTCTTTTCACATACCACCTATGGATCCACCAGTGTCATTGCATGTGTTTTCTTTTCACAATCCACCCATGGATCCCACTAGTGTCATTTTGCATGTGTGTTCTTTTTAGTAACAACAACCAGAATCATTTTGCATGTTTGTTCTTCTCACATACCACCTATGGATCCACCAGTGTCATTGCATGTGTGTTCTTTTTAGTAACAACAACCAGTGTCATTGCATGTGTGTTCTCTTCAGAGACCACACATGGATCCACCAGTGTCATTGCATGTGTGTTCTTTTTACTAAAAACAACAAGTCATTGAAATGTGTGCTCTCTTCAGAGACCACACATGGATCCACCAGTGTCATTGCATGTGTGTTCTTTTCACTAACAACAACCAGAGTCATTGCATGTGTGTTCTTTTCACATACCACATATGGATCCACCAATGTCATTGCATGTGTGCTCTTTTCGCAATCCACCCATGGATCCACCAGTGTCATTGCATGTGTGTTCTTTTTAGTAACAACAACCAGAGTCATTTTGCATGTGTGTTCTTCTCACATACCACCTATGGATCCACCAGTGTCATTGAAATGTGTATTATTTTGAACTACCACCCATGGATCCACCAGTATCATTGCATGTGTGTTGTTTTTACTAACAACAACCAGAGTCATTTTGCATGTGTGATCTCTTCACATACCACCTATGGATCCACCAGTGTCATTGCATGTGTGTTCTTTTTAGTAACAACAACCAGAGTCATTTTACATGTGTGTTCTTTTCACATACCACCTATGGATCCACCAGTGTCATTGAAATGTGTATTATTTTCAACTACCACCCATGGATCCCAACCGGGTCATTTTGCATGTGTGTTCTTTTTAGTAACAACAACCAGAGCCATTTTGCATGTGTGATCTCTTCACATACCACCTATGGATCCACCAGTGTCATTGCATGTGTGTTCTTTTTAGTAACAACTACCAGATTCATTGAAATGTGTGTTCTTCTCACATACCACCTATGGATCCACAGTGTCATTGCATGTGTGTTCATTTCACTAACAACAACCAGAGTCATTGCATGTGTGTTCTTTTCAAATACCAGATATGGATCCACCAGTGTGATTGAAATGTGTGTTCTCTACAGAGACCACACATGGATCCACCAGTGTCATTGCAAGTGTGTTCTTTTTCGTAACAACCAGAGTCATTTTGCATGTGTGTTCTTTTCACATACCACATATGGATCCACCAGTGTCATTGCATGTGTGTTCTTTTCATAATCCACCCATGTGTCCACCGGTGTCATTGCATGTGTGTACTTTTTAGTAACAACCAGAGTCATTTTGCATGTGTGTTCTTTTCACATACCACCTATGGATCCACCAGTGTAATTGCATGTGTTTTCTTTTCATCATCCACCCATGGATCCCACCAGTGTCATTTTGCATGTGTGTTCATTTTAGTAACAACAACCATAGTCATTTTGCATATGTGATCTCTTCACATACCACCTATGGATCCACCAGTGTCATTGCATGTGTGTTCTTTTCACAATCCACCTATGGATCCACCAGTGTCATTGCATGTGTTCTTCTTAGTAACAACAACCATTGGCATTGCATGTGTGCTCTCTTCAGAGACCACACATGGATCCACCAGTGTCATTGCATGTGTGTTCTTTTTACTAACAACAACAAGATTCATTGAAATGTGTGCTCTCTTCAGAGACCACACATGGATCCACCAGTGTCATTGCATGTGTGTTCTTTTCACTAACAACAAGTAGAGTCATTGCATGTGTGTTATTTTCACATACCACATATGGATCACCAGTGTCATTGCATGTGTGTTCTTTTCACATACCACCTATGGATCCACCGGTGTCATTGCATGTGTGTTCTTTTCGCAATCCACCCATGGATCCACCAGTGTCATTGCATGTGTGTTCTTTTTAGTAACAACAACCAGAGTCATTTTGCATGTGTGTTCTTTTCACATACCACCTATGGATCCACCAGTGTCATTGAAATGTGTATTATTTTGAACTACCACCCATGGATCCACCAGTGTCATTGCATGTGTGTTCTTTTTACTAACAACAACCAGAGTCATTTTGCATGTGTGATCTCTTCACATACCACCTATGGATCCACCAGTGTCATTGCATGTGTGTTCTTTTTAGTAACAACAACCAGAGTCATTTTACATGTGTGTTCTTTTCACATACCACCTATGGATCCACCAGTGTCATTGAAATGTGTATTATTTTCAACTACCACCCATGGATCCCAACAGTGTCATTTTGCATGTGTGTTCTTTTTAGTAACAACAACCAGAGCCATTTTGCATGTGTGATCTCTTCACATACCACCTATGGATCCACCAGTGTCATTGCATGTGTGTTCTTTTTAGTAACAACAACCAGATTCATTGAAATGTGTGTTCTTCTCACATACCACCTATGGATCCACAGTGTCATTGCATGTGTGTTCATTTCACTAACAACAACCAGAGTCATTGCATGTGTGTTCTTTTCAAATACCAGATATGGATCCACCAGTGTGATTGAAATGTGTGTTCTCTACAGAGACCACACATGGATCCACCAGTGTCATTGCAAGTGTGTTCTTTTTCGTAACAACCAGAGTCATTTTGCATGTGTGTTCTTTTCACATACCACATATGGATCCACCAGTGTCATTGCATGTGTGTTCTTTTCATAATCCACCCATGTGTCCACCGGTGTCATTGCATGTGTGTACTTTTTAGTAACAACCAGAGTCATTTTGCATGTGTGTTCTTTTCACATACCACCTATGGATCCACCAGTGTAATTGCATGTGTTTTCTTTTCATCATCCACCCATGGATCCCACCAGTGTCATTTTGCATGTGTGTTCTTTTTAGTAACAACAACCAGAGTCATTTTGCATATGTGATCTCTTCACATACCACCTATGGATCCACCAGTGTCATTGCATGTGTGTTCTTTTCACAATCCACCTATGGATCCACCAGTGTCATTGCATGTGTGCTCTCTTCAGAGACCACACATGGATCCACCAGTGTCATTGCATGTGTGTTCTTTTCACTAACAACAAGTAGAGTCATTGCATGTGTGTTCTTTTCACATACCACATATGGATCACCAGTGTCATTGCATGTGTGTTCTTTTCACATACCACCTATGGATCCACCAGTGTCATTGCATGTGTGTTCTTTTCACAATCCACCCATGGATCAACCAGTGTCATTGCATGTGTGTTCTTTTTAGTAACAACAACCAGAGTCATTTTGCATGTGTGTTCTTCTCACATACCACCTATGGATCCACCAGTGTCATTTCATGTGCGTTCTTTTCACATACCACATATGGATCCACCAGTGTCATTGAAATGCGTGTTCTCTACAGAGACCACACATGGATCCACCAGTGTCATTGCATGTGTGTTCTTTTTAGTAACAACAACCAGAGTCATTTTGCATGTGTGTTCTTCTCACATACCACCTATGGATCCACCAGTGTCATTGCATGTGTGTTCTTTTCACTAACAACAACCAGAGTCATTGCATGTGTGTTCTTTTCACATACCACATATGGATCCACCAGTGTCATTGAAATGCGTGTTCCCTACAGAGACCACACATGGATCCACCAGTGTCATTGCATGTGTGTTCTTTTTAGTAACAACAACTAGAGTCATTTTGCATATGTGTTCTTCTCACATACCACATACGGATCCACCAGTGTCATTGCATGTGTGTTCTTCTCACATACCACATATGGATCCACCAGTGTCATTGCATGTGTGTTCTTTTCACATACCACATATGGATCCACCAGTGTCATTGAAATGTGTGTTATCTACAAAGACCACACATGGATCCACCATTTTCATGGCATGTGTGTTCTTTTTAGTAACAACAACTAGTCATTTTACATGTGTGTTCTTTTCATATACCACCTATGGATCCACCAGTGTCATTGCATGTGTGTTCTCTTCACAATCCACCTATGGATCCACCAGTGTCATTGCATGTATGTTCTTTTTAGTAACAACCAGAGTCATTGCATGTGTGTTCTTTTCACTAACAACAACCAGAGTCATTGCATGTGTGTTCTTTTCACATACCACATATGGATCACCAGTGTCATTGCATGTGTGTTCTTTTCACAATCCACCCATGGATCCACCAGTGTCATTGCATGTGTGTTCTTTTTAGTAACAACCAGAGTCATTTTGCAAGTGTGTTCTTTTCACATACCACCTATGGATCCACCAGTGTCATTGCATGTGTTTTCTTTTCACAATCCACCCATGGATCCCACTAGTGTCATTTTGCATGTGTGTTCTTTTTAGTAACAACAACCAGAATCATTTTGCATGTGTGTTCTCTTCACAATCCACCTATGGATCCACTAGTGTCATTGCATGTGTTCTTTTTAGTAACAACAACCAGTGTTATTGCATGTGTGCTCTCTTCAGATACCAGACATGGATCCACCAGTGTCATTGCATGTGTGTTTCTTTTACTAACAACAACAAGAGTCATTGAAATGTGTGCTCTCTTCAGAGAGCACACATGGATCCACCAGTGTCATTGCATGTGTGTTCTTTTCACTAACAACAACCAGAGTCATTGCATGTGTGTTCTTTTCACATACCACATATGGATCCACCAATGTCATTGCATGTGTGCTCTTTTCGCAATCCACCCATGGATCCACCAGTGTCATTGCATGTGTGTTCTTTTTAGTAACAACAACCAGAGTCATTTTGCATGTGTGTTCTTTTCACATACCACCTATGGATCCACCAGTGTCATTGAAATGTGTATTATTTTGAACTACCACCCATGGATCCACCAGTGTCATTGCATGTGTGTTCTTTTTACTAACAACAACAAGAGTCATTTTGCATGTGTGATCTCTTCACATACCACCTATGGATCCACCAGTGTCATTGCATGTGTGTTCTTTTTAGTAACAACAACCAGAGTCATTTTACATGTGTGTTCTTTTCACATACCACCTATGGATCCACCAGTGTCATTGAAATGTGTATTATTTTCAACTACCACCCATGGAGCCCAACAGTGTCATTTTGCATGTGTGTTCTTTTTAGTAACAACAACCAGAGCCATTTTGCATGTGTGATCTCTTCACATACCACCTATGGATCCACCAGTGTCATTGCATGTGTGTTCTTTTTAGTAACAACAACCAGATTCATTGAAATGTGTGTTCTTCTCACATACCACCTATGGATCCACAGTGTCATTGCATGTGTCTTCATTTCACTAACAACAACCAGAGTCATTGCATGTGTGTTCTTTTCAAATACCAGATATGGATCCACCAGTGTGATTGAAATGTGTGTTCTCTACAGAGACCACACATGGATCCACCAGTGTCATTGCAAGTGTGTTCTTTTTCGTAACAACCAGAGTCATTTTGCATGTGTGTTCTTTTCACATACCACATATGGATCCACCAGTGTCATTGCATGTGTGTTCTTTTCATAATCCACCCATGTGTCCACCGGTGTCATTGCATGTGTGTACTTTTTAGTAACAACCAGAGTCATTTTGCATGTGTGTTCTTTTCACATACCACCTATGGATCCACCAGTGTAATTGCATGTGTTTTCTTTTCATCATCCACCCATGGATCCCACCAGTGTCATTTTGCATGTGTGTTCATTTTAGTAACAACAACCAGAGTCATTTTGCATGTGTGTTCTCTTCATATACAACCTATGGATCCACCAGTGTCATTGCATGTGTGTTCTCTTCACAATCCACCTATGGATCCACCAGTGTCATTGCATGTGTTCTTTTTAGTAACAACAACCAGTGTCATTGCATGTGTGCTCTCTTCAGAGACCACACATGGATCCACCAGTGTCATTGCATGTGTGTTCTTTTTACTAACAACAACAAGAGTCATTGAAATGTGTGCTCTCTTCAGAGACCACACATGGATCCACCAGTGTCATTGCATGTGTGTTCTTTTCACATACCACATATAGATCACCAGTGTCATTGCATGTGTGTTCTTTTCACAATCCACCCATGGATCCACCAGTGTCATTGCATGTGTGTTCTTTTTAGTAACAACTAGAGTCATTTTGCATGTGTGTTCTTTTCACATACCACCTATGGATCCACCAGTGTCATTGCATGTGTTTTATTTTCACAATCCACCCATGGATCCCAACAGTGTCATTTTGCATGTGTCATCTTTTTAGTAACAACGACCAGAGTCATTTTGCATGTGTGTTCTCTTCACATACCACCTATGGATCCACCAGTGTCATTGCATGTGTGTTCTTTTCACTAACAACAATCACAGTCATTGCATGTGTGTTCTTTTCACATACCACATATGGATCCACCAGTGTCATTGAATTGCGTGTTCTCTACAGAGACCGCACATGGATCCACCAGTGTCATTGCATGTGTGTTCTTTTTAGTAACAACAACCAGTCATTTTGCATGTGTGTTCTTTGCACATACCACTATGGATCCACTAGTGTCATTGCATGTGTGTTCTCTTCACAATCCACCTATGGATCCACCAGTGTCATTGCATGTGTGTTCTTTTTAGTAACAACCAGAGTCATTGCATGTGTGTTCTTTTCACTAACAACAACCAGAGTCATTGCATGTGTGTTCTTTTCACATACCACATATGGATCACCAGTGTCATTGCATATGTGTTCTTTTCACAATCCACCCATGGATCCACCAGTGTCTTTGCATGTGTGTTCTTTTTAGTAACAACCAGAGGCATTTTGCATGTGTGTTCTTTTCACATACCACCTATGGATCCACCAGTGTCATTGCATGTGTTTTCTTTTCACAATCCACCCATGGATCTCACGAGTATCATTTTGCATGTGTGTTCTTTTTAGTAACAACAACCAGAGTCATTTTGCATGTGTGTTCTCTTCACATACCACCTATGGATCCACCAGTGTCATTGCATGTGTGTTCTTTTCACAATCCACCTATGGATCCACCAGTGTCAATGCATATGTTCTTCTTAGTAACAACAACCAGTGTCATTGCATGTGTGCTCTCTTCAGAGACCACACATGGATCCACCAGTGTCATTGCATGTGTGTTCTTTTTACTAACAACAACAAGAGTCATTGAAATGTGTGCTCTCTTCAGAGACCACACATGGATCCACCATTGTCATTGCATGTGTGTTCTTTTCACTAACAACAAGTAGAGTCATTGCATGTGTGTTCTTTTCACATACCACATATGGATCACCATTGTCATTGCATGCGTGTTGTTTTCACAATCCACCCATGGATCCACCAGTCTCATTGCATGTGTGTTCTTTTTAGTAACAACCAGAGTCATATTGCATGTCTGTTCTTTTCACATACCACCTATGGATCCACCAGTGTCATTGCATGTTTTTTCTTTTCACAATCCACCCATGGATCCCACCAGTGTCATTTTGCATGTGTGTTCTTTTTAGTAACAACAACCAGAGTCATTTTGCATGTGTGTTCTCTTCACATACCACCTATGGATCCACCAGTGTCATTACATGTGTTTTCTTTTCACAATCCACCCATGGATCCCACCAGTGTAATTTTGCATGTGTGTTCTTTTTAGTAAGAATAACCAGAGTCATTTTGCATGTGTGATCTCTTCACATACCACCTATGGATCCACCAGTGTCATTTCATGTGTGTTCTTTTTAGTAACAACAACCAGAGTCATTTTGCATGTGTGTTCTTCTCACATACCACCTATGGATCCACCAATGTCATTGCATGTGTGTTCTTTTTAGTAACAACAACCAGTGTCATTGCATGTGTGTTCTCTTCAGAGACCACACATGGATCCACCAGTGTCATTGCATGTGTGTTCTTTTTACTAAAAACAACAAGAGTCATTGAAATGTGTGCTCTCTTCAGAGACCACACATGGATCCACCAGTGTAATTGCATGTGTGTTCTTTTCACTAACAACAACCAGAGTCATTGCATGTGTGTTCTTTTCACATACCACATATGGATCCACCAGTGTCATTGCATGTGTGCTCTTTTCGCAATCCACCCATGGATCCACCAGTGTCATTGCATGTGCTTTCTTTTTAGTAACAACAACTAGAGTCATTTTGCATGTGTGTTCTTTTCACATACCACCTATGGATCCACCAGTGTCATTGAAATGTGTATTATTTTGAACTACCACCCATGGATCCACCAGTGTCATTGCATGTGTGTTCTTTTTAGTAACAACAACCAGAGTCATTTTGCATGTGTGATCTCTTCACATACCACCTATGGATCCACCAGTGTCATTGCATGTGTGTTCTTTTTAGTAACAACAATCAGAGTCATTTTGCATGTGTGATCTCTTCACATACCACCTATGGATCCACCAGTGTCATTGCATGCGTTTTCTTTTTAGTAACAACAACCAGATTCATTGAAATGTGTGTTCTTCTCACATACCACCTATGGATCCACCAGTGTCATTGCATGTGTGTTCATTTCACTAACAACAACCAGAGTCATTGCATGTGTGTTCTTTTCACATACCACATATGGATCCACCAGTGTGATTGAAATGTGTGTTCTCTACAGATACCACACATGGATCCACCAGTGTCATTGCATGTGTGTTCTTTTTAGTAACAACCAGAGTCATATTGCATGTGTGTTCTTTTCACATACCACATATGGATCCACCAGTGTCATTGCATGTGTGTTCTTTTCATAATCCACCCATGGATCCACCGGTGTCATTGCATGTGTGTTCTTTTTAGTAACCAGAGTCATTTTGCATGTGTGTTCTTTTCACATACCACCTATGGATCCACCAGTGTCATTGAAATGTGTATTATTTTCAACTACCACCCATGGATCCACCGGTGTCATTGCATGTGTGTTCTTTTTAGTAACAACAACCAGAGTCATTTTGCATGTGTGATCTCTTCACATACCACCTATGGATCCACCAGTGTCATTGCATGTGTTTTATTTTCACAATCCACCCATGGATCCCAACAGTGTCATTTTGCATGTGTCATCTTTTTAGTAACAACGACCAGAGTCATTTTGCATGTGTGTTCTCTTCACATACCACCTATGGATCCACCAGTGTCATTGCATGTGTGTTCTTTTCACTAACAACAATCACAGTCATTGCATGTGTGTTCTTTTCACATACCACATATGGATCCACCAGTGTCATTGAATTGCGTGTTCTCTACAGAGACCGCACATGGATCCACCAGTGTCATTGCATGTGTGTTCTTTTTAGTAACAACAACCAGTCATTTTGCATGTGTGTTCTTTGCACATACCACTATGGATCCACTAGTGTCATTGCATGTGTGTTCTCTTTACAATCCACCTATGGATCCACCAGTGTCATTGCATGTGTGTTCTTTTTAGTAACAACCAGAGTCATTGCATGTGTGTTCTTTTCACTAACAACAACCAGAGTCATTGCATGTGTGTTCTTTTCACATACCACATATGGATCACCAGTGTCATTGCATATGTGTTCTTTTCACAATCCACCCATGGATCCACCAGTGTCTTTGCATGTGTGTTCTTTTTAGTAACAACCAGAGGCATTTTGCATGTGTGTTCTTTTCACATACCACCTATGGATCCACCAGTGTCATTGCATGTGTTTTCTTTTCACAATCCACCCATGGATCTCACGAGTATCATTTTGCATGTGTGTTCTTTTTAGTAACAACAACCAGAGTCATTTTGCATGTGTGTTCTCTTCACATACCACCTATGGATCCACCAGTGTCATTGCATGTGTGTTCTTTTCACAATCCACCTATGGATCCACCAGTGTCAATGCATATGTTCTTCTTAGTAACAACAACCAGTGTCATTGCATGTGTGCTCTCTTCAGAGACCACACATGGATCCACCAGTGTCATTGCATGTGTGTTCTTTTTACTAACAACAACAAGAGTCATTGAAATGTGTGCTCTCTTCAGAGACCACACATGGATCCACCATTGTCATTGCATGTGTGTTCTTTTCACTAACAACAAGTAGAGTCATTGCATGTGTGTTCTTTTCACATACCACATATGGATCACCATTGTCATTGCATGCGTGTTGTTTTCACAATCCACCCATGGATCCACCAGTCTCATTGCATGTGTGTTCTTTTTAGTAACAACAATCATATTGCATGTCTGTTCTTTTCACATACCACCTATGGATCCACCAGTGTCATTGCATGTTTTTTCTTTTCACAATCCACCCATGGATCCCACCAGTGTCATTTTGCATGTGTGTTCTTTTTAGTAACAACAACCAGAGTCATTTTGCATGTGTGTTCTCTTCACATACCACCTATGGATCCACCAGTGTCATTACATGTGTTTTATTTTCACAATCCACCCATGGATCCCACCAGTGTAATTTTGCATGTGTGTTCTTTTTAGTAAGAATAACCAGAGTCATTTTGCATGTGTGATCTCTTCACATACCACCTATGGATCCACCAGTGTCATTTCATGTGTGTTCTTTTTAGTAACAACAACCAGAGTCATTTTGCATGTGTGTTCTTCTCACATACCACCTATGGATCCACCAGTGTCATTGCATGTGTGTTATTTTTAGTAACAACAACCAGTGTCATTGCATGTGTGTTCTCTTCGGAGACCACACATCGATCCACCAATGTCATTGCATGTGTGTTCTTTTTACTAAAAACAACAAGAGTCATTGAAATATGTGCTCTCTGCAGAGACCACACATGGATCCACCAATGTCATTGCATGTGTGTTCTTTTCACTAACAACAACCAGAGTCATTGCATGTGTGTTCTTTTCACATACCACATATGGATCCACCAGTGTCATTGCATGTGTGCTCTTTTCGCAATCCACCCATGGATCCACCAGTGTCATTGCATGTGCTTTCTTTTTAGTAACAACAACTAGAGTCATTTTGCATGTGCGTTCTTTTCACATACCACCTATGGATCCACCAGTGTCATTGAAATGTGTATTATTTTGAACTACCACCCATGGATCCACCAGTGTCATTGCATGTGTGTTCTTTTTAGTAACAACAACCAGAGTCATTTTGCATGTGTGATCTCTTCACATACCACCTATGGAACCACCAGTGTCATTGCATGTGTGTTCTTTTTAGTAACAACAATCAGAGTCATTTTGCATGTGTGATCTCTTCACATACCACCTATGGATCCACCAGTGTCATTGCATGCGTTTTCTTTTTAGTAACAACAACCAGATTCATTGAAATGTGTGTTCTTCTCACATACCACCTATGGATCCACCAGTGTCATTGCATGTGTATTCATTTCACTAACAACAACCAGAGTCATTGCATGTGTGTTCTTTTCACATACCACATATGGATCCACCAGTGTGATTGAAATGTGTGTTCTCTACAGATACCACACATGGATCCACCAGTGTCATTGCATGTGTGTTCTTTTTAGTAACAACCAGAGTCATATTGCATGTGTGTTCTTTTCACATACCACATATGGATCCACCAGTGTCATTGCATGTGTGTTCTTTTCATAATCCACCCATGGATCCACCGGTGTCATTGCATGTGTGTTCTTTTTAGTAACCAGAGTCATTTTGCATGTGTGTTCTTTTCACATACCACCTATGGATCCACCAGTGTTATTGAAATGTGTATTATTTTGAACTACCACCCATGGATCCACCAGTGTCATTGCATGTGTGTTCTTTTTAGTAACAACAACCAGAGTCATTTTGCATGTGTGATCTCTTCACATACCACCTATGGATCCACCAGTGTCATTGCATGTGTGTTCTTTTTAGTAACAACAACCAGAGTCATTTTGCATGTGTGATCTCTTCGCATACCACCTATGGATCCACCAGTGTCATTGCATGCGTTTTCTTTTTAGTAACAACAACCAGATTCATTGAAATGTGTGTTCTTCTCACATACCACCTATGGATCCACCAGTGTCATTGCATGTGTGTTCATTTCACTAACAACAACCAGAGTCATTGCATGTGTGTTCTTTTCACATACCACATATGGATCCACCAGTGTGATTGAAATGTGTGTTCTCTACAGATACCACACATGGATCCACCAGTGTTATTGCATGTGTGTTCTTTTTAGTAACAACCAGAGTCATTTTGCATGTGTGTTCTTTTCAGATACCACATATGGATCCACCAGTGTCATTGCATGTGTGTTCTTTTCATAATCCACCCATGGATCCACCGGTGTCATTGCATGTGTGTTCTTTTTAGTAACCAGAGTCATTTTGCATGTGTGTTCTTTTCACATACCACCTATGGATCCACCAGTGTAATTGCATGTGTTTTATTTTCACAATCCACCCATGGATCCCACCAGTGTCATTTTGCATGTGTTCTTTTTAGTAACAACAACCAGAGTCATTTTGCATGTGTGTTCTCTTCACATACAACCTATGGATCCACCAGTGTCATTGCATGTCTGTTCTCTTCACAATCCACCTATGGATCCACCAGTGTCATTGCATGTGTTCTTTTTAGTAACAACAACCAGTGTTATTGCATGTGTGCTCTCTTCAGATACCACACATGGATCCACCAGTGTCATTGCATGTGTGTTTCTTTTACTAACAACAACAAGAGTCATTGAAATGTGTGCTCTCTTCAGAGAGCACACATGGATCCACCAGTGTCATTGCATGTGTGTTCTTTTCACTAACAACAACCAGAGTCATTGCATGTGTGTTCTTTTCACATACCACATATGGATCACCAGTGTCAATGCATGGGTGTTCTTTTCACAATCCACCCATGGATCCACCAGTGTCATTGCATGTGTGTTCTTTTTAGTAACAACTAGAGTCATTTTGCATGTGTGTTCTTTTCACATACCACCTATGGATCCACCAATGTCATTGCATGTGTTTCATTTTCACAATCCACCCATGGATCCCAACAGTGTCATTTTGCATGTGTGTTCTTTTTAGTAACAACAACCAGAGTCATTTTGCATGTGTGTTCTCTTCACATACCACCTATGGATCCACCAGTGTCACTGCAGGTGTGTTCTTTTCACTAACAACAACCAGAGTCATTGCATGTGTGTTCTTTTCACATACCACATATGGATCCACCAGTGTCATTGAGATGCGTGTTCTCTACAGAGACCGCACATGGATCCACTAGTGTCATTGCATATGTGTTCTTTTTAGTAACAACAACCAGTCATTTTGCATATTGTTCTTTTCACATACCACCTATGGATCCACTAGTGTCATTACATGTGTGTTCTCTTCACAATCCACCTATGGATCCACCAGTGTCATTGCATGTGTGTTCTTTTTAGTAACAACCAGAGTCATTGCATGTGTGTTCTTTTCACTAACAACAACCAGAGTCATTGCATGTGTGTTCTTTTCACATACCACATATGGATCACCAGTGTCATTGCATGTGTCTTCTTTTCACAATCCACCCATGGATCCACCAGTGTCATTGCATGTGTGTTCTTTTTAGTAACAACCAGAGTCATTTTGCATGTGTGTTCTTTTCACATACCACCTTTGGATCCACCAGTGTCATTGCATGTGTTTTCTTTTCACAATCCACCCATGGATCCCACTAGTGTCATTTTGCATGTGTGTTCTTTTTAGTAACAACAACCAGAGTCATTTTGCATGTGTGTTCTCTTCACATACCACCTATGGATCCACCAGTGTCATTGCATGTGTTTTCTTTTCACAATCCACCCATGGATCCCACCAGTGTAATTTTGCATTTGTGTTCTTTTTAGTAACAATAACCAGAGTCATTTTGCATGTGTGATCTGTTCACATACCACCTATGGATTCACCAGTGTCATTGCATGTGTGTTCTTTTTAGTAACAACAACCAGAGTCATTTTGCATGTGTGTTCTTCTCACATACCACCTATGGATCCAACAGTGTCATTGCATGTGTGTTCTTTTTAGAAACAACAACCAGTATCATTGCATGTGTGTTCTCTTCAGAGACCACACAAGGATCCACCAGTGTCATTGCATGTATGTTCTTTTTACTAAAATTGAAATGTGTGCTCTCTTCAGAGACCACACATGGATCCACCAGTGTCATTGCATGTGTGTTCTTTTCACTAACAACAACCAGAGTCATTGCATGTGAGTTCTTTTCACATACCACATATGGATCCACCAGTGTCATTGCATGTGTGCTCTTTTCGCAATCCACCCATGGATCCACCAGTGTCATTGCATGTGTGTTCTTTTTAGTAACAACAACCGGAGTCATTTTGCATGTGTGTTCTTTTCACATAACACCTATGGATCCACCAGTGTCATTGAAATGTGTATTATTTTGAACTACCACCCATGGATCCACCAGTGTCATTGCATGTGTGTTCTTTTTACTAACAACAACAAGAGTCATTGAAATGTGTGCTCTCTTCAGAGTCCACACATGGATCCACCAGTGTCATTGCATGTGTGTTCTTTTCACATACCACATATGGATCACCAGTGTCATTGCATGTGTGTTCTTTTCACAATCCACCCATGGATCCACCAGTGTCATTCCATGTGTGTTCTTTTTAGTAACAACCAGAGTCATTTTGCATGTGTGTTCTTTTCACATACCACCTATGGATCCACCAGTTTCATTGCATGTGTTTTCTTTTCACAATCCACCCATGTATCCCAACAGTGTCATTTTGCATGTGTGTTCTTTTTAGTAACAACGACCAGAGTCATTTTGCATGTGTGTTATCTTCACATACCACCTATGGATCCACCAGTGTCATTGCATGTGTGTTCTTTTCACTAACAACAATCAGAGTCATTGCATGTGTGTTCTTTTTAGATACCACATATGGATCCTGATGTCATTGAATTGTGTTCTCTCTGAGAGGCACATGGATCCACCAGTGTCATTGCATGTGTGTTCTTTTTAGTAACAACAACCAGTCATTTTGCATGTGTGTTCTTTTCACATACCACCTATGGATCCACTAGTGTCATTGCATGTGTGTTCTCTTCACAATCCACCTATGGATCCACCAGTGCCATTGCATGTGTGTTCTTTTTAGTAACAACCAGAGTCATTGCATGTGTGTTCTTTTCACTAACAACAACCAGAGTCATTGCATGTGTGTTCTTTTCACATACCACATATGGATCACCAGTGTCATTGCATGTGTGTTCTTTTCACAATCCACCCATGGATCCACCAGTGTGTTTGCATGTGTGTTCTTTTTAGTAACAACCAGAGTCATTTTGCATGTGTGTTCTTTTCACATACCACCTATGGATCCACCAGTGTCATTGCATGTGTTTTATTTTCACAATCCACCCATGGATCCCACCAGTATCATTTTGCATGTGTGTTCTTTTTAGTAGCAACAACCAGAGTCATTTTACATGTGTGTTCTCTTCACATACCACCTGTGGATCCACCAGTGTCATTGCATGTGTGTTCTTCTCACATACCACCTATGGATCCACCAGTGTCATTGCATTTGTGTTCATTTCACTAACAACAACCAGAGTCATTGCATGTGTGTTCTTTTCACATACCACATATGGATCCACCGGTGTGATTGAAATGTGTGTTCTCTACAGAGACCACACATGGATCCACCAGTGTGATTGCATGTGTGTTCTTTTTAGTAACAACTAGAGTCATTTTGCATGTGTGTTCTTTTCACATACCACATATGGATCCACCAGTGTCATTGCATGTTTGTTCTTTTGACAACCCACCCATGGACCCACCAGTGTCATTGCATGTGTGTTCTTTTTAGTAACAACCAGAGTCATTTTGCATGTATGTTCTTTTCACATACCACCTATTGATCCACCAATGTCATTGCATATGTTTTCTTTTCACAATCCACCCATGGATCCCAACAGTGTCATTTTGCATGTGTGTTCTTTTTAGTAACAACAACCAGAGTCATTGTGCATGCGTGTTCTCATCACATACCACCTATGGATCCACCAGTGTCATTGCATGTGTGTTCTTTTCACTAACAACAACCAGAGTCATTGCATGTGTGTTCTTTTCACATACCACATATGGATCCACCAGTGTCATTGAAATCTGTGTTCTCTACAGAGACCGCACATGGATACACCAGTGTCATTGCATGTGTGTTCTTTTTAGTAACAACAACCAGTCATTTTGCATGTGTGTTCTTTTGACATACCACCTATGGATCCACCGGTGTCATTGCATGTGTGTTCTCTTCATAATCCACCTATGGATCCACCAGTGTCATTGCATGTGTGTTCTTTTTAGTAACAACCAGAGTCATTGCATGTGTGTTCTTTTCACTAACAACAACCAGAGTCATTTTGCATGTGTGTTCTCTTCACATACCACCTATGGATCCACCAGTGTCATTACATGTGTTTTCTTTTCACAATCCACCCATGGATCCCACCAGTGTAATTTTGCATGTTTGTTCTTTTTAGTAACAATAACCAGAGTCATTTTGCATGTGTGATCTCTTCACATACCACCTATGGATCCACTAGTGTCATTGCATGTGTGTTCTTTTTAGTAACAACAACCAGAGTCATTTTATATGTGTGTTCTTCTCACATACCACCTATGGATCCACCAGTGTCATTGCATGTGTGATCTTTTTAGTAACAACAACCAGTGTCATTGCATGTGTGTTCTCTTCAGAGACCACACATGGATCCACAAGTGTCATTGCATGTGTGTTCTTTTTACTAAAAACAACAAGAGTCATTGAAATGTGTGCTCTCTTCAGAGACCACACATGGATCCACCAGTGTCATTGCATGTGTGCTCTTTTCACTAACAACAACCAGAGTCATTGCATGTGTGTTCTTTTCACATACCACATATGGATCCACCAGTGTCATTGCATGTGTGCTCTTTTCGCAATCCACCCATGGATCCACCAGTGTCATTGCATGTGTGTTCTTTTTAGTAACAACAACTAGAGTCATTTTGCATGTGTGTTCTTTTCACATACCACATATGGATCCACCAGTGTCATTGCATGTGTGTTCTTTTCACAACCCACCCATGGACCCACCAGTGTCATTGCATGTGTGTTCTTTTTAGTAACAACCAGAGTCATTTTGCATGTGTGTTCTTTTCACATACCACCTATTGATCCACCAGTGTCATTGCATATGTTTTCTTTTCACAATCCACCCATGGATCCCAACAGTGTCATTTTGCATGTGTGTTCTTTTTAGTAACAACAACCAGAATCATTGTGCATGCGTGTTCTCTTCACATACTACCTATGGATCCACCAGTGTCATTGCATGTGTGTTCTTTTCACTACAACAACCAGAGTCATTGCATGTGTGTTCTTTTCACATACCACATATGGATCCACCAGTGTCATTGAAATCTGTGTTCTCTACAGAGACCGCACATGGATCAACCAGTGTCATTGCATGTGTGTTCTTTTTAGTAACAACAACCAGTCATTTTGCATGTGTGTTCTTTTGACATACCACCTATGGATCCACCGGTGTCATTGCATGTGTGTTCTCTTCATAATCCACCTATGGATCCACCAGTGTCATTGAATGTGTGTTCTTTTTAGTAACAACCAGAGTCATTGCATGTGTGTTCTTTTCACTAACAACTAGAGTCATTGCATGTGTGTTCTTTTCACATACCACATATGGTTCACCAGTGTCATTGCATGTGTGTTCTTTTTACAATCCACCCATGGGTCCACAAGTGTCATTGCATGTGTGTTCTTTTTAGTAACAACCAGAGTCATTTTGCATGTGTGTTCTTTTCACATACCACCTATGGATCCACCAGTGTCATTGCATTTCTTTTCTTTTCACAATCCACCCATGGATCCCACCAGTGTCATTTTGCATGTGTGTTCTTTTTAGTAACAACAACCAGAGTCATTTTGCATATGTGATCTCTTCACATACCACCTATGGATCCACCAGTGTCATTGCATGTGTGTTCTTTTCACAATCCACCTATGGATGCACCAGTGTCATTGCATTTGTTCTTCTTAGTAACAACAACCAGTGTCATTGCATGTGTGCGCTCTTCAGAGACCACACATGGATCCACCAGTCTCATTGCATGTTTGTTCTTTTTACTAACAACAACAAGAGTCATTGAAATGTGTGCTCTCTTTAGAGACCACACATGGATCCACCATTGTCATTGCATGTGTGTTCTTTTCACTAACAACAAGTAGAGTCATTGCATGTGTGTTCTTTTCACATACCACATATGGATCACCACTGTCATTGCATGCGTGTTCTTTTCACAATCCACCCATGGATCCACCAGTCTCATTCCATGTGTGTTCTTTTTAGTAACAACCAGAGTCATATTGCATGAGTGTTCTTTTCACATACCACCTATGGATCCACCAGTGTCATTGCATGTTTTTTTCTTTTCACAATCCACCCATGGATCCCACCAGTGTCATTTTGCATGTGTGTTCTTTTTAGTAACAACAACCAGAGTCATTTAGCATGTGTGTTCTCTTCACATACCACCTATGGATCCACCAGTGTCATTACATGTGTTTCTTTTCACAATCCACCCATGGATCCCACAGTGTAATTTTGCATGTGTGGTCTTTTAGTAACAATAACAGTCATTTTGCATGTGTGATCTCTTCACATACCACCTATGGATCCACCAGTGTCATTGCATGTGCGTTCTTTTTAGTAACAACAACCAGAGTCATTTTGCATGTGTTCTTCTCACATACCACCTATGGATCCACCAGTGTCATTGCATGTGTGTTCTTTTTAGTAACAACAACCAGTGTCATTGCATGTGTGTTCTCTTCAGAGACCACACATGGATCCACCAGTGTCATTGCATGTGTGTTCTTTTTACTAAAAACAACAAGAGTCATTGAAATGTGTGCTCTCTTCAGAGACCACACATGGATCCACCAGTGTCATTGCATGTGTGTTCTTTTCACTAACAACAACCAGAGTCATTGCATGTGTGTTCTTTTCACATACCACATATGGATCCACCAGTGTCATTGCATGTGTGCTCTTTTCGCAATCCACCCATGGATCCACCAGTGTCATTGCATGTGTGTTCTTTTTAGTAACAACAACTAGAGTCATTTTGCATGTGTGTTCTTTTCACATACCACCTATGGATCCACCAGTGTCATTCAAATGTGTATTATTTTGAACTACCACCCATGGATCCACCAGTGTCATTGCATGTGTGTTCTTTTTAGTAACAACAACCAGAGTCATTTTGCATGTGTGATCTCTTCACATACCACCTATGGATCCACCAGTGTCATTGCATGTGTGTTCTTTTTAGTAACAACCAGAGTCATTGCATGTGTGTTCTTTTCACTAACAACCAGAGTCATTGCATGTGTGTTCTTTTCACATACCACATATGGATCACCAGTGTCATTGCATGTGTGTTCTTTTTACAATCCACCCATGGGTCCACCAGTGTCATTGCATGTGTGTTCTTTTTAGTAACAACCAGAGTCATTTTGCATGTGTGTTCTTTTCACATACCACCTATGGATCCACCAGTGTCATTGCATTTCTTTTCTTTTCACAATCCACCCATGGATCCCACCAGTGTCATTTTGCATGTGTGTTCTTTTTAGTAACAACAACCAGAGTCATTTTGCATATGTGATCTCTTCACATACCACCTATGGATCCACCAGTGTCATTGCATGTGTGTTCTTTTCACAATCCACCTATGGATGCACCAGTGTCATTGCATTTGTTCTTCTTAGTAACAACAACCAGTGTCATTGCATGTGTGCTCTCTTCAGAGACCACACATGGATCCACCAGTCTCATTGCATGTTTGTTCTTTTTACTAACAACAACAAGAGTCATTGAAATGTGTGCTCTCTTCAGAGACCACACATGGATCCACCATTGTCATTGCATGTGTGTTCTTTTCACTAACAACAAGTAGAGTCATTGCATGTGTGTTCTTTTCACATACCACATATGGATCACCACTGTCATTGCATGCGTGTTCTTTTCACAATCCACCCATGGATCCACCAGTCTCATTGCATGTGTGTTCTTTTTAGTAACAACCAGAGTCATATTGCATGAGTGTTCTTTTCACATACCATCTATGGATCCACCAGTGTCATTGCATGTTTTTTATTTTCACAATCCACCCATGGATCCCACCAGTGTCATTTTGCATGTGTGTTCTTTTTAGTAACAACAACCAGAGTCATTTAGCATGTGTGTTCTCTTCACATACCACCTATGGATCCACCAGTGTCATTACATGTGTTTTCTTTTCACAATCCACCCATGGATCCCACCAGTGTAATTTTTCATGTGTGGTCTTTTTAGTAACAATAACCAGAGTCATTTTGCATGTGTGATCTCTTCACATACCACCTATGGATCCACCAGTGTCATTGCATGTGTGTTCTTTTTAGTAACAACAACCAGAGTCATTTTGCATGTGTGTTCTTCTCACATACCACCTATGGATCCACCAGTGTCATTGCATGTGTGTTCTTTTTAGTAACAACAACCAGTGTCATGGCATGTGTGTTCTCTTCAGAGACCACACATGGATCCACCAGTGTCATTGCATGTGTGTTCTTTTTACTAAAAACAACAAGAGTCATTGAAATGTGTGCTCTCTTCAGAGACCACACATGGATCCACCAGTGTCATTGCATGTGTGTTCTTTTCACTAACAACAACCAGAGTCATTGCATGTGTGTTCTTTTCACATACCACATATGGATCCACCAGTGTCATTGCATGTGTGCTCTTTTCGCAATCCACCCATGGATCCACCAGTGTCATTGCATGTGTGTTCTTTTTAGTAACAACAACTAGAGTCATTTTGCATGTGTGTTCTTTTCACATACCACCTATGGATCCACCAGTGTCATTCAAATGTGTATTATTTTGAACTACCACCCATGGATCCACCAGTGTCATTGCATGTGTGTTCTTTTTAGTAACAACAACCAGAGTCATTTTGCATGTGTGATCTCTTCACATACCACCTATGGATCCACCAGTGTCATTGCATGTGTGTTCTTTTTAGTAACAACAATCAGAGTCATTTTGCATGTGAGATCTCTTCACATACCACCTATGGATCCACCAGTGTCATTGCATGCGTTTTCTTTTTAGTAACAACAACCAGATTCATTGAAATGTGTGTTCTTCTCACATACCACCTATGGATCCACCAGTGTCATTGCATGTGTGTTCATTTCACTAACAACAACCAGAGTCATTGCATGTGTGTTCTTTTCACATACCACATATGGATCCACCAGTGTGATTGAAATGTGTGTTCTCTCTGAATACCACACATGGATCCACAGTGTCTTTGCATGTGTGTTCTTTTTAGTAACAAACAGAGTCATTTTGCATGTGTGTTCTTTTCACATACCACATATGGATCCACCAGTGTCATTGCATGTGTGTTCTTTTCATAATCCACCCATGGATCCACCAGTGTCATTGCATGTGTGTTCTTTTTAGTAACCAGAGTCATTTTGCATGTGTGTTCTTTTCACATACCACCTATGGATCCACCAGTGTAATTGCATGTGTTTTCTTTTCACAATCCACCCATGGATCCACCAAAGTGTCATTTTGCATGTGTTCTTTTAGTAACAACAACCAGAGTCATTTTGCATGTGTGTTCTCTTCATGCAACCTGGATCACCAGTGTCATTGCATGTGTTCTTTCTCACCCACTATGGATCACAGTCAGTGTGTGTCATTTCTTTTTTTTTAACTAACACCAGTGTTGTTGCATGTGTGCTCTCTTCAGAGACCACACATGGATCCACCAGTGTCATTGCATGTGTGTTCCTTTTACTAACAACAACAAGAGTCATTGAAATGTGCTCTCTTGAGACCACACATGGATCCTGATGTCATTGCATGTTCGTTCTTTTCTCTAACAAAAACCAGAGTCTTTGCATGTGTGTTCTTTTCACATACCACATATGGATCACCAGTGTCAATGCATGTGTGTTCTTTTCACAATCCACCCATGGATCCACCAGTGTCATTGCATGTGTGTTCTTTTTAGTAACAACCAGAGTCATTTTGCATGTGTGTTCTTTTCACATACCACCTACGGATCCACCAGTGTCATTGCATGTGTTTCATTTTCACAATCCACCCATGGATCCCAACAGTGTCATTTTGCATGTGTGTTCTTTTTAGTAACAACAACCAGAGTCATTTTGCATGTGTGTTCTTCTCACATACCACCTATGGATCCACCAGTGTCATTGCATGTGTGTTCTTTTGAGAAACAACATTGCAAGGATTCTTTGGAGACTTTGGAGACCACACAGATCCTGATGTCATTGCATGTGTGTTCTTTCTACTAAAATTGAAATGTGTGCTCTCTTCAGAGACCACACATGGATCCACCAGTGTCATTGCATGTGTGTTGTTTTCACTAACAACAACCAGAGTCATTGCATGTGTGTTCTTTTCACATACCACATATGGATCCACCAGTGTCATTGCATGTGTGCTCTTTTCGCAATCCACCCATGGATCCACCAGTGTCATTGCATGTGTGTTCTTTTTAGTAAACACAACCAGAGTCATTTTCCATGTGTGTTATTTTCACATACCACCTATGGATCCATCAGTGTCATTGAAATGTGTATTATTTTGAACTACCACCCATGGATCCACCAGTGTCATTGCATGTGTGTTCTTTTTAGTAACAACAACCAGAGTCATTTTGCATGTGTGATCTCTTCACATACCACCTATGGATCCACCAGTGTCATTACATGTGTGTTCTTTGTAGTAACAACAACCAGAGTCATTTTGCATGTGTGTTCTCTTCACATACCACCTATGGATCCACCAGTGTCATTGCATGTGTGTTCTTTTCACTAACAACAACCAGAGTCATTGCATGTGTGTTCTTTTCACATACCACATATGGATCCACCAGTGTCATTGAAATGCTTGTTCTCTATAGAGACCGCACATGGATCCACCAGTGTCATTGCATGTGTGTTCTTTTTAGTAACAACAACCAGTCATTTTGCATGTGTGTTCTTTTCACATACAACCTATGGATCCTCTAGTGTCATTGCATGTGTGTTCTCTTCACAATCCACCTATGGATCCACTAGTGTCATTGCATGTGTGTTCTTTTTAGTAACAACCAGAGTCATTGCATGTGTGTTCTTTTCACTAACAACAACCAGTGTCACTGCATGTGTGTTCTCTTCAGAGACCACACATGGATCCACCAGTGTCATTGCATGTGTGTTCTTTTTACTAAAAACAACAAGAGTCATTGAAATGTGTGCTCTCTTCAGAGACCACACATGGATCCACCAATGTCATTGCATGTGTGTTCTTTTCACTAACAAAAACCAGAGTCATTGCATGTGTGTTCTTTTCACATACCACATATGGATCCACCAGTGTCATTTCATGTGTGCTCTTTTTGCAATCCACCCATGGATCCACCAGTGTCATTGCATGTGTGTTCTTTTTAGTAACAACAACCAGAGTCATTTTGCATGTGTGTTCTTTTCACATACCACCTATGGATCCACTAGTGCCATTGAAATGTGTATTATTTTGAACTACCACCCATGGATCCACCAGTGTCATTGCATGTGTGTTCTTTTTAGTAACAACAACCAGAGTCATTTTGCATGTGTGATCTCTTCACATACCACCTATGGATCCACCAGTGTCATTGCATGTGTGTTCTTTTTAGTAACAACAACCAGAGTCATTTTACATGTGTGTTCTTTTCACATACCACCTATGGATCCACCAGTGTCATTGAAATGTCTATTATTTTCAACTACCACCCACGGATCCACCAGTGTCATTGCATGTGTGTTCTTTTTAGTAACAACAACCAGAGTCATTTTGCATGTGTGATCTCTTCACATACCACCTATGGATCCACCAGTGTCATTGCATGTGTGTTCTTTTTAGTAACAACAACTAGATTCATTGAAATGTGTGTTCTTCACACATACCACCTATGGATCCACCAGTGTCATTGCATGTGTGTTCATTTCACTAACAACAACCAGAGTCATTGCATGTGTGTTCTTTTCACATACCACATATGGATCCACCAGTGTGATTCAAATGTGTGTTGTCTCAGAACCACACACATGGATCCTGATGTCATTACATGTGTGTTCTTTTTATTAACAACCAGATTCATTTTGCATGTGTGTTCTTTTCACATACCACATATGGATCCACCAGTGTCATTGCATGTGTGTTCTTTTCATAATCCACCCATGGATCCACCGGTGTCATTGCATGTGTGTTCTTTTTAGTAACCAGAGTCATTTTGCATGTGTGTTCTTTTCACATACCACCTATGGATCCACCAGTGTAATTGCATGTGTTTTCTTTTCACAATCCACCCATGGATCCCACCAGTGTCATTTTGCATGTGTGTTCTTTTTACTAACAACAACCAGAGTCATTTTGCATGTGTGTTCTCTTCACATACAACCTATGGATCCGCCAGTGTCATTGCATGTGTGTTCTCTTCACAATCCACCTATGGATCCACCAGTGTCATTGCATGTGTTCTTTTTAGTAACAACAACCAGTGTCATTGCATATGTGCTCTCTTCAGAGACCACACATGGATCCACCGGCGTCATTGCATGTGTGTTCTTTTTACTAACAACAACAAGAGTCAATGAAATGTGTGCTCTCTTTAGAGACCACACATGGATCCACCAGTGTCATTGCATGTGTGTTCTTTTCACATACCACATATGGATCACCGTGTCATTGCATGTGTGTTCTTTTCACAATCCACCCACGGATCCACGAGTGTCATTGCATGTCTGTTCTTTTTAGTAACAACCAGAGTCATTTTGCATGTGTGTTCTTTTCACATACCACCTATGGATCCACTAGTGTCATTGCTTGTGTATTCTTTTCACAATCCACCCATGGATCCCAACAGTGTCATTTTGCATGTGTGTTCTTTTTAGTAACAACAACCAGAGTCATTTTGCATGTGTGTTCTCTTAACACACCACCTATGGATCCACCAGTGTCATTGCATGTGTGTTCATTTCACTAACAACAACCAGAGTCATTGCATGTGTGTTCTTTTCACATACCACATATGGATCCACTAGTGTCATTGAAATGCGTGTTCTCTACAGAGACCGCACATGGATCCACCAGTGTCATTGCATGTGTGTTCTTTTTAGTAACAACAACCAGTCATTTTGCATGTGTGTTCTTTTCACATACAACCTATGGATCCACTAGTGTCATTGCATGTGTGTTCTCTTCACAATCCACCTATGGATCCACTAGTGTCATTGCATGTGTGTTCTTTTTAGTAACAACCAGAGTCATTGCATGTGTGTTCTTTTCACTAACAACCAGAGTCATTGCATGTGTGTTCTTTTCACATACCACATATGGATCCACCAGTGTGATTGAAATGTGTGTTCTCTACAGAGACCACACATGGATCCACAAGTGTCATTGCATGTGTGTTCTTTTTAGTAACAACCAGAGTCATTTTGCATGTGTGTTCTTTTCACATACCACATATGGATCCACCAGTGTCATTGCATGTGTGTTCTTTTCATAATCCACCCATGGATCCACCAGTGTCATTGCATGTGTGTTATTTTTAGTAACCAGGGTCATTTTGCATGTGTGTTCTTTTCACATACCACCTATGGATCCACCAGTGTAATTGCACGTGTTTTCTTTTCACAATCCACCTATGGATCCCACCAGTGTCATTTTGCATGTGTGTTCTTTTTACTAACAACAACCAGAGTCATTTTGCACGTGTGTTCTCTTCACATACCACCTATGGATCCACCAGTGGCATTGCATGTGTGTTCTCTTCACAATCCACCTATGGATCCACAAGTGTCATTGCATGTGTTCTTTTTAGTAACAACAACCAGTTTCATTGCATGTGTGCTCTCTTTAGAGACCACACATGGATCCACCAGTGTCATTGCATGTGTGTTCTTTTTACTAACAACAACAAGAGTCATTGAAATGCGTGCTCTCTTCAGAGACCACACATGGATCCACCAGTGTCATTGCATGTGTGTTCTTTTCACTAACAACAACCAGAGTCATTGCATGTGTGTTCTTTTCACATACCACATATGGATCCACCAGTGTCATTGCATGTGTGCTCTTTTCGCAATCCACCCATGGATCCACGAGTGTCATTGCATGTGTGTTCTTTTTAGTAACAACAACCAGAGTCATTTTGCATGTGTGTTCTTTTCACATACCACCTATGGATCCACCAGTGTCATTGAAATGTGTATTATTTTGAACTACCACCCATGGATCCACCAGTGTCATTGCATGTGTGTTCTTTTTAGTAACAACAACCAGAGTCATTTTGCATGTGTGATCTCTTCACATACCACCTATGGATCCACCAGTGTCATTGCATGTGTGTTCTTTTTAGTAACAACAACCAGAGTCATTTTACATGTGTGTTCTTTTCACATACCACCTATGGATCCACCAGTGTCATTGAAATGTCTATTATTTTCAACTACCACCCATGGATCCACCAGTGTCATTGCATGTGTGTTCTTTTTAGTAGCAACAACCAGAGTCATTTTGCATGTGTGATCTCTTGACATACCACCTATGGATCCACCAGTGTCATTGCATGTGTGTTCTTTTTAGTAACAACAACTAGATTCATTGAAATGTGTGTTCTTCTCACATACCACCTATGGATCCACCAGTGTCATTGCATGTGTGTTCATTTCACTAACAACAACCAGAGTCATTGCATGTGTGTTCTTTTCACATACCACATATGGATCCACCAGTGTGATTGAAATGTGTGTTGTCTACAGAGACCACACATGGATCCACCAGTGTCATTCCATGTGTGTTCTTTTTAGTAACAACCAGAGTCATTTTGCATGTGTGTTCTTTTCACATACCACATATGGATCCACCAGTGTCATTGCATGCGTGTTCTTTTCATAATCCACCCATGGATCCACCAGTGTCATTGCATGTGTGTTCTTTTTAGTAACCAGAGTCATTTTGCATGTGTGTTCTTTTCACATACCACCTATGGATCCACCAGTGTAATTGCATGTGTTTTCTTTTCACAATCCACCCATGGATCCCACCAGTGTCATTTTGCATGTGTGTTCTTTTTACTAACAACAACCAGAGTCATTTTGCATGTGTGTTCTCTTCACATACAACCTATGGATCCACCCGTGTCCTTGCATGTGTGTTCTCTTCACAATCCACCTATGGATCCACCAGTGTCATTGCATGTGTTCTTTTTAGTAACAACAACCAATGTCATTGCATATGTGCTCTCTTCAGAGACCACACATGGATCCACCGGCGTCATTGCATGTGTGTTCTTTTTACTAACAACAACAAGAGTCAATGAAATGTGTGCTCTCTTCAGGGACCACACATGGATCCACCAGTGTGATTGCATGTGTGTTCTTTTCACTAACAACAACCAGAGTCATTGCATGTGTGTTCTTTTCACATACCACATATGGATCACCAGTGTCATTGCATGTATGTTCTTTTCACAATCCACCCATGGATCCACCAGTGTCATTGCATGTGTGTTCTTTTTAGTAACAACCAGAGTCATTTTGCATGTGTGTTCTTTTCACATACCACCTATGGATCCACCAGTGTCATTGCATGTGTTTTCTTTTCACAATCCACCAATGGATCCCAACAGTGTCATTTTGCAAGTGTGTTCTTTTTAGTAACAACAACCAGAGTCATTTTGCATGTGTGTTCTCTTCACATACCACCTATGGATCCACCAGTGTCATTGCATGTGTGTTCATTTCACTAACAACAACCAGAGTCATTGCATGTGTGTTCTTTTCACATACCACATATGGATCCACCAGTGTCATTGAAATGCATGTTCTCTACAGAGACCGCACATGGATCCACCAGTGTCATTGCATGTGTGTTCTTTTTAGTAACAACAACCAGTCATGTTGCATGTGTGTTCTTTTCACATACAACCTATGGATCCACTAGTGTCATTGCATGTGTGTTCTCTTCACAATCCACCTATGGATCCACCAGTGTCATTGCATGTGTGTTCTTTTTAGTAACAACCAGAGTCATTGCATGTGTGTTCTTTTCACTAACAACAACCAGTGTCATTGCATGTGTGTTCTTTTTAGAGACCACACATGGATCCACCAGTCTCATTGCATGTGTGTTCTTTTTACTAAAAACAACAAGAGTCATTGAAATGTGTGCTCTCTTCAGAGACCACACATGGATCCACCAATGTCATTGCATGTGTGTTCTTTTCACTAACAACAACCAGAGTCATTGCATGTGTGTTCTTTTCACATACCACATATGGATCCACCAGTGTCATTGCATGTGTGCTCTTTTCGCAATCCACCCATGGATCCACCAGTGTCATTGCATGTGTGTTCTTTTTAGTAACAACAACCAGAGTCATTTTGCATGTGTGTTCTTTTCACATACCACCTATGGATCCACCAGTGTCATTGAAATGTGTATTATTTTGAACTACCACCCATGGATCCACCAGTGTCATTGCATGTGTGTTCTTTTTAGTAACAACAACCAGAGTCATTTTGCATGTGTGATATCTTCAGATACCACCTATGGATCCACCAGTGTCATTGCATGTGTGTTCTTTTTAGTAACAACAACCAGAGTCATTTTACATGTGTGTTCTTTTCACATACCACCTATGGATCCACCAGTGTCATTGAAATGTCTATTATTTTCAACTACCACCCATGGATCCACCAGTGTCATTGCATGTGTGTTCTTTTTAGTAACAACAACCAGAGTCATTTTGCATGTGTGATCTCTTCACATACCACCTATGGATCCACCAGTGTCATTGCATGTGTGTTCTTTTTAGTAACAACAACTAGAGTCATTGAAATGTGTGTTCTTCTCACATACTATCTATGGATCCACCAGTGTCATTGCATGTGTGTTCATTTCACTAACAACAACCAGAGTCATTGCATGTGTATTCTTTTCACATACCACATATGGATCCACCAGTGTGATTGAAAGGTGTGTTCTCTACAGAGACAACACATGGATCCACCAGTGTCATTGCATGTGTGTCCTTTTTAGTAACAACTAGAGTCATTTTGCATGTGTGTTCTTTTCACATACCACATATGGATCCACCAGTGTCATTGAATGTGTGTTCTTTTCATAATCCACCCATGGATCCACCGGTGTCATTGCATGTGTGTTCTTTTTAGTAACAACCAGAGTCATTTTGCATGTGTGGTCTTTTCACATACCACCTACGGATCCACCAGTGTAATTGCATGTGTTTTCTTTTCACAATTATCCACCCATGGATCCCAACAGTGCCATTTTGCATGTGTGTTCTTTTTAGTAACAACAACCAGAGTCATTTTGCATGTGTGTTCTCTTCACATACCACCTAGGGATACACCAGTGTCATTGCATGTCTGTTCATTTCACTAACAACAACTAGAGTCGTTGCATGTGTGTTCTTTTCACATACCACATATGGATCCACCAGTGTCATTGAAATGCGTGTTCTCTACAGAGACCGCACATGGATCCACCAGTGTCATTGCATGTGTGTTCTTTTTAGTAACAACAACCAGTCATGTTGCATGTGTGTTCTTTTCACATACAACCTATGGATCCACTAGTGTCATTGCATGTGTGTTCTCTTCACAATCCACCTATGGATCCACCAGTGTCATTGCATGTGTGTTCTTTTTAGTAACAACCAGAGTCATTGCATGTGTGTTCTTTTCACTAACAAAAACCAGTGTCACTGCATGTGTGTTCTCTTCAGAGACCACACATGGATCCACCAGTGTCATTGCATGTGTGTTCTTTTTACTAAAAACAACAAGAGTCATTGAAATGTGTGCTCTCTTCAGAGACCACACAAGGATCCACCAATGTCATTGCATGTGTGTTCTTTTCACTAACAACAACCAGAGTCATTGCATGTGTGTTCTTTTCACATACCACATATGGATCCACCAGTGTCATTGCATGTGTGCTCTTTTCGCAATCCACCCATGGATCCACCAGTGTCATTGCATGTGTGTTCTTTTTAGTAACAACAACCAGAGTCATTTTGCATGTGTGTTCTTTTCACATACCACCTATGGATCCACCAGTGTCATTGCATGGGTGTTCTTTTTAGAAACAACAACTAGTATCATTGCATGTGTGTTCTCTTCAGAGACCACACAAGGATCCACCAGTGTAATTGCATGTGTGTTCTTTTTACTAAAATTGAAATGTGTGCTCTCTTTAGAAACCACACGTGGATCCACCAGTGTCATTGCATGTGTGTTCTTTTCACTAACAACAACCAGAGTCATTGCATGTGTATTCTTTTCACATACCACATATGGATCCACCAGTATCATTGCATGTGTGTTCTCTTCAGAGACCACACATGGATCCACCAGTGTCATTGCATGTGTGTTCTTTTTACTAAAAACAACAAGAGTCATTGAAATGTGTGCTCTCTTCAGATACCACACATGGATCCACCAGTGTCATTGCATGTGTGTTCTTTTCACTAACAACAACCAGAGTCGTTGCATGTGTGTTCTTTTCACATACCACATATGGATCCACCAGTGTCATTGCATGTGTGCTCTTTTTGCAATCCACCCATGGATTCACCAGTGTCATTGCATGTGTGTTCTTTTTAGTAACAACAACCAGAGTCATTTTGCATGTGTGTTCTTTTCACATACCACCTATGGATCCACCAGTGTCATTGAAATGTGTATTATTTTGAACTACCACCCATGGATCCACCAGTGTCATTGCATGTGTGTTCTTTTTAGTAACAACAACCAGAGTCATTTTGCATGTGTGATCTCTTCACATACCACCTATGGATCCACCAGTGTCATTGCATGTGTGTTCTTTTTAGTAACAACAACCAGATTCATTTTACATGTGTGTTCTTTTCACATACCACCTATGGATCCACCAGTGTCATTGAAATGTCTATTATTTTCAACTACCACCCATGGATCCACCAGTGTCATTGCATGTGTGTTCTTTTTAGTAACAACCAGAGTCATTGCATGTGTTCTTTTTAGTCACAACAACCAGTGTCATTGCATATGTCCTCTCTTCAGAGACCACACATGGATCCACCGGCGTCATTGCATGTGTGTTCTTTTTACTAACAACAACAAGAGTCAATGAAATGTGTGCTCTCTTCAGAGACCACACATGGATCCACCAGTGTCATTGCATGTGTGTTCTTTTCACTAACAACAACCAGAGTCATTGCATGTGTGTTCTTTTCACATACCACATATGGATCAACGTGTCATTGCATGTGTGTTCTTTTCACAATCCACCCATGGATCCACCAGTGTCATTGCATGTGTGTTCTTTTTAGTAACAACCAGAGTCATTTTGCATGTGTGTTCTTTTCACATACCACCTATGGATCCACCAGTGTCATTGAAATGTCTATTATTTTCAACTACCACCCATGGATCCACCAGTGTCATTGCATGTGTGTTCTTTTTAGTAACAACAACCAGAGTCATTTTGCATGTGTGATCTCTTCACATACCACCTATGGATCCACCAGTGTCATTGCATGTGTGTTCTTTTTAGTAACAACAACTAGAGTCATTGAAATGTGTGTTCTTCTCACATACCACCTATGGATCCACCAGTGTCATTGCATGTGTGTTCATTTCACTAACAACAACCAGAGTCATTGCATGTGTATTCTTTTCACATACCACATATGGATCCACCAGTGTGATTGAAATGTGTGTTCTCTACAGAGACAACACATGGATCCACCAGTGTCATTGCATGTGTGTTCTTTTTAGTAACAACCAGAGTCATTTTGCATGTGTGTTCTTTTTACATACCACATATGGATCCACCAGTGTCATTGCATGTGTGTTCTTTTCATAATCCACCCATGGATTCACCGGTGTCATTGCATGTGTGTTCTTTTTAGTAACAACAGAGTCATTTTGCATGTGTGTTCTTTTCACATACCACCTATGGATCCACCAGTGTAATTGCATGTGTTTTCTTTTCACAATCCACCCATGGATCCCAATAGTGTCATTTTGCATGTGTGTTCTTTTTAGTAACAACAACCAGAGTCATTTTGCATGTGTGTTCTCTTCACATACCACCTATGGATCCACCAGTGTCATTGCATGTGTGTTCATTTCACTAACAACAACCAGAGTCATTGCATGTGTGTTCTTTTCACATACCACATATGGATCCACCAGTGTCATTGAAATGCGTGTTCTCTATAGAGACCGCACATGGATCCACCAGTGTCATTGCATGTGTGTTCTTTTTAGTAACAACAACCAGTCATTTTGCATGTGTGTTCTTTTCACATACAACCTATGGATCCACTAGTGTCATTGCATGTGTGTTCTCTTCACAATCCACCTATGGATCCACCAGTGTCTTTGCATGTGTGTTCTTTTTAGTAACAACCAGAATCATTGCATGTGTGTTCTTTTCACTAACAACAACCAGTGTCATTGCATGTGTGTTCTCTTTAGAGACCACACATGGATCCACCAGTGTCATCACATGTGTGTTCTTTTTACTAAAAACAACAAGAGTCATTGAAATGTGTGCTCTCTTTAGAGACCACACATGGATCCACCAATGTCATTGCATGTGTGTTCTTTTCACTAACAACAACCAGAGTCATTGCATGTGTTTTCTTTTCACATACCACATATGGATCCGCCAGTGTGATTGAAATGTGTGTTCTCTATAGAGACCACACATGGATCCACAAGTGTCATTGCATGTGTGTTCTTTTTAGTAACAACAACCAGAGTCATTTTGCATGTGTGTTCTTCTCACATACCACCTATGGATCCACCAGTGTCATTGCATGTGTGTTCTTTTTAGAAACAACAACCAGTATCATTGCATGTGTGTTCTCTTCAGAGACCACACATGGATCCACCAGTGTCATTGCATGTGTGTTCTTTTTACTAAAAACAACAAGAGTCATTGAAATGTGTGCTCTCTTCAGAGACCACACATGGATCCACAAGTGTCATTGCATGTGTGTTCTTTTCACTAACAACAACCAGAGTCGTTGCATGTGTGTTCTTTTCACATACCACATATGGATCCACCAGTGTCATTGCATGTGTGCTCTTTTCGCAATCCACCCATGGATTCACCAGTGTCATTGCATGTGTGTTCTTTTTAGTAACAACAACCAGAGTCATTTTGCATGTGTGTTCTTTTCACATACCACCTATGGATCCACCAGTGTCATTGAAATGTGTATTATTTTGAACTACCTCCCATGGATCCACCAGTGTCATTGCATGTGTGTTCTTTTTAGTAACAACAACCAGAGTCATTTTGCATGTGTGATCTCTTCACATACCACCTATGGATCCACCAGTGTCATTGCATGTGTGTTCTTTTTAGTAACAACAACCAGAGTCATTTTACATGTGTGTTCTTTTCACATACCACCTATGGATCCACCAGTGTCATTGAAATGTCTATTATTTTCAACTACCACCCATGGATCCACCAGTGTCATTGCATGTGTGTTCTTTTTAGTAACAACAACCAGAGTCATTTTGCATGTGTGATCTCTTCACATACCACCTATGGATCCACCAGTGTCATTGCATGTGTGTTCTTTTTAGTAACAACAACTAGATTCATTGAAATGTGTGTTCTTCTCACATACCACCTATGGATCCACCAGGGTCATTGCATGTGTGTTCATTTCACTAACAACAACCAGAGTCATTGCATGTGTGTTCTTTTCACATACCACATATGGATCCACCAGTGTGATTCAAATGTGTGTTGTCTAAAGAGACCACACATGGATCCACCAGTGTCATTGCATGTGTGTTCTTTTTAGTAACAACCAGATTCATTTTGTATGTGTGTTCTTTTAACATACCACATATGGATCCACCAGTGTCATTGCATGTGTGTTCTTTTCATAATCCACCCATGGATCCACCAGTGTCATTGCATGTGTGTTCTTTTTAGTAACCAGAGTCATTTTGCATGTGTGTTCTTTTCACATACCACCTATTTATCCACCAGTGTAATTGCATGTGTTTTCTTTTCACAATCCACCCATGGATCCCACCAGTGTCATTTTGCATGTGTGTTCTTTTTACTAACAACAACCAGAGTCATTTTGCATGTGTGTTCTCTTCACATACAACCTATGGATCCACCAGTGTCATTGCATGTGTGTTCTCTTCAGAATCCACCTGTGGATCCACCAGTGTCATCGCATGTGTTCTTTTTAGTAACAACAACCAGTGGCATTGCATATGTGCTCTCTTCAGAGACCACACATGGATCCACCGGCGTCATTGCATGTGTGTTCTTTTTACTAACAACAACAAGAGTCAATGAAATGTGTGCTCTCTTCAGAGACCACACATGGATCCACCAATGTCATTGCATGTGTGTTCTTTTCACTAACAACAACCAGAGTCATTGCATGTGTGTTCTTTTCACATACCACATATGGATCACCGTGTCATTGCATGTGTGTTCTTTTCACAATCCACCCACCGATCCACCAGTGTCATTGCATGTGTGTTCTTTTTAGTAACAACCAGAGTCATTTTGCATGTGTGTTCTTTTCACATACCACCTATGGATCCACCAGTGTCATTGAAATGTCTATTATTTTCAACTACCACCCATGGATCCACCAGTGTCATTGCATGTGTGTTCTTTTTAGTAACAACAACCAGAGTCATTTTGCATGTGTGATCTCTTCACATACCACCTAGGGATCCACCAATGTCATTGCATGTCTGTTCTTTTTAGTAACAACAACTAGAGTCATTGAAATGTGTGTTCTTCTCACATACCACCTATGGATCCACCAGTGTCATTGCATGTGTGTTCATTTCACTAACAACAACCAGAGTCATTGCATGTGTATTCTTTTCACATACCACATATGGATCCACCAGTGTGATTGAAATGTGTGTTCTCTACAGAGACAACACATGGATCCACGAGTGTCATTGCATGTGTGTTCTTTTTAGTAACAACCAGAGTCATTTTGCATGTGTGTTCTTTTCACATACCACATATGGATCCACCAGTGTCATTGCATGTGTGTTCTTTTCATAATCCACCCATGGATCCACCGGTGTCATTGCATGTGTTTTCTTTTTAGTAACAACCATAGTCATTTTGCATGTGTGTTCTTTTCACATACCACCTATGGATCCACCAGTGTAATTGCATGTGTTTTCTTTTCACAATCCACCCATGGATCCCAACAGTGTCATTTTGCATGTGTGTTCTTTTTAGTAACAACAACCAGAGTCATTTTGCATGTGTGTTCTCTTCACATACCACCTATGGATCCACCAGTGTCATTGCATGTGTGTTCATTTCACTAACAACAACCAGAGTCATTGCATGTGTATTCTTTTCACATACCACATATGGATCCATCAGTGTCATTGAAATGCGTGTTCTCTACAGAGACCGCACATGGATCCACCAGTGTCATTGCATGTGTGTTCTTTTTAGTAACAACAACCAGTCATTTTGCATGTGTGTTCTTTTCACATACAACCTATGGATCCACTAGTGTCATTGCATGTGTGTTCTCTTCACAATCCACCTATGGATCCACTAGTGTCATTGCATGTGTGTTCTTTTTAGTAACAACTAGAATCATTGCATGTGTGTTCTTTTCACTAACAACAACCAGTGTCATTGCATGTGTGTTCTCTTCAGAGACCACACATGGATCCACCAGTGTCATTGCATGTGTGTTCTTTTTACTAAAAACAACAAGATTCATTGAAATGTGTGCTCTCTTTAGAGACCACACATGGATCCACCAATGTCATTGCATGTGTGTTCTTTTCACTAACAACAACCAGAGTCATTGCATGTGTTTTCTTTTCACATACCACATATGGATCCACCAGTGTGATTGAAATGTGTGTTCTCTACAGAGACCACACATGGATCCACAAGTGTCATTGCATGTGTGTTCTTTTTAGTAACAACAACCAGAGTCATTTTGCATGTGTGTTCTTCTCACATACCACCTATGGATCCACCAGTGTCATTGCATGTGTGTTGTTTTTAGAAACAACAACCAGTATCATTGCATGTGTGTTCTCTTCAAAGACCACACATGGATCCACCAGTGTCATTGCATGTGTGTTCTTTTTACTAAAAACAACAAGAGTCATTGAAATGTGTGCTTTCTTCAGAGACCACACATGGATCCACAAGTGTCATTGCATGTGTGTTCTTTTCACTAACAACAACCAGAGTCGTTGCATGTATGTTCTTTTCACATACCACATATGGATCCACCAGTGTCATTGCATGTGTGCTCTTTTCGCAATCCACCCATGGATTCACCAGTGTCATTGCATGTGTGTTCTTTTTAGTAACAACAACCAGAGTCATTTTGCATGTGTGTTCTTTTCACATACCACCTATGGATCCACCAGTGTCATTGAAATGTGTATTATTTTCAACTACCACCCATGGATCCACCAGTGTCATTTCATGTGTGTTCTTTTTAGTAACAACAACCAGAGTCATTTTGCATGTGTGATCTCTTCACATACCACCTATGGATCGACCAGTGTCATTGCATGTGTGTTCTTTTTAGTAACAACAACCAGAGTCATTTTACATGTGTGTTCTTTTCACATACCACCTATGGATCCACCAGTGTCATTGAAATGCCTATTATTTTCAACTACCACCCATGGATCCACCAGTGTCATTGCATGTGTGTTCTTTTTAGTAACAACAACCAGAGTCATTTTGCATGTGTGATCTCTTCACATACCACCTATGGATCCACCAGTGTCATTGCATGTGTGTTCTTTTTAGTAACAACAACTAGATTCATTGAAATGTGTGTTCTTCTCACATACCACCTATGGATCCACGAGGGTCATTGCATGTGTGTTCATTTCACTAACAACAACCAGAGTCATTGCATGTGTGTTCTTTTCACATACCACATATGGATCCACCAGTGTGATTCAAATGTGTGTTGACTACAGAGACCACACATGGATCCACCAGTGTCATTGCATGTGTGTTCTTTTTAGTAACAACCAGATTCATTTTGCATGTGTGTTCTTTTCACATACCACATATGGATCCACCAGTGTCATTGCATGTGTGTTCTTTTCATAATCCACCCATGGATCCACCAGTGTCATTGCATGTGTGTTCTTTTTAGTAACCAGAGTCATTTTGCATGTGTGTTATTTTCACATACCACCTATGGATCCACCAGTGTAATTGCATGTGTTTTCTTTTCACAATCCACCCATGGATCCCACCAGTGTCATTTTGCATGTGTGTTCTTTTTACTAACAACAACCAGAGTCATTTTGCATGTGTGTTCTCTTCACATACAACCTATGGATCCACCAGTGTCATTGCATGTGTGTTCTCTTCACAATCCACCTATGGATCCACCAGTGTCATCGCATGTGTTCTTTTTAGTAACAACAACCAGTGTCATTGCATATGTGCTCTATTCAGAGACCACACATGGATCCACCGGTGTCATTGCATGTGTGTTCTTTTTACTAACAACAACAAGAGTCAATGAAATGTGTGCTCTCTTCAGAGACCACACATGGATCCACCAATGTCATTGCATGTGTGTTCTTTTCACTAACAACAACCAGAGTCATTGCATGTGTGTTCTTTTCACATACCACATATGGATCACCAGTGTCATTGCATGTGTGTTCTTTTCACAATCCACCCATGGATCCACCAGTGTCATTGCATGTGTGTTCTTTTTAGTAACAACCAGAGTCATTTTGCATGTGTGTTCTCTTCACATACAACCTATGGATCCACCCGTGTCATTGCATGTGTGTTCTCTTCACAATACACCTATGGATCCACCAGTGTCATTGCATGTGTTCTTTTTAGTAACAACAACCAGTGTCATTGCATATGTGCTCTCTTCGGAGACCACACATGGATCCACCGGCGTCATTGCATGTGTGTTCTTTTTACTAATAACAACAAGAGTCAATGAAATATGTGCTCTCTTCAGAGACCACACATGGATCCACCAGTGTCATTGCATGTAGCACCCCGGCAAAAACCACTACTAGAAAATCGATTGATTGTTTACTACTTTGTGCATCATCAGGCATCATGCATCTGTTAAACTAAAAACAATTTCTCTAAAAGCCTCTCTTTCTTTTCTAAAATACCCCATCTCTTTATTCAAATCAAAACCTGGTCTATCCGGATATTTTATTTTGTCTACAACATAGTTGCAACTGTTTTAATTTGAACAAAACAAAATAAATATATTATAATATAAAAACCCTATTTTATAAACCCAGAGAGGGCCGGCCTGGCCAGGCCCAACGGCCCAGCGCTAAGCTTCTACAACCCGCCGATAGTGCCATAGCATAGCCTTAGCGATAGTCTACAACTTCGATAGGCCCAAAATCCAAACCCTAGACCAATCTTTCCCCCTCAAACCCTAGCCCCACTCTCCTCCCATCCTTCCCTGCCGCCGCCACCCTCCCCTGACACCCGCGCCCAGCAAACACACACACCACACCAAACCCATCCCCGATCCACACGCACGCCACCCCGCCCTCTTGCTCACCCCGCAACCCCCGGGCCCACCACCATCTCTGCGTCCTTTCCATGCGAACCCCGAGCGACGCTCCCCTCGGCCTCGCGTCTCCTTCCCCAACTCGTGACGCTGCATGTGTTTCCCGCCCTCTCTCCCTGGCCCAGTGCTCCTTCTGCCGGCCTCAACCGCCTTCAGTCCTGCGCCGCGCGACCCCTCCTCTCACCCTCGCCACCAACCGCCGGCGAGCCTCGTCTCCAGCGCCGCCCTGGGCCGTCCTCCACCAGGGGCTTCCCCCACCTTCGCCTCTTCTCCGGCCATCGCCCCCTCTCCGTTCGTGGCCGCCTCTGCACGCCATCGCGGGCGCCCTTCCGTCGGCCTCCTTCCGTCTACCTCCGGCCCCGATGCCACTGCCTCGTCTAGTGGTGCTCGGACTTCCACGCCTCGCCGGTCCCGTCTCTCGGCCGTCACCGCCAGGGGCTCCTCTCCGCTACTGATCTCCGTCGGCCTCCGCGCGCCCTCCCCCGACCCCCAGGCTCCACCGCCATCTCGCACCAGGCCGCCTCCCCGAGGCCTCCTTCTGCACGCCACCGGACCTCTCCGCCAACCCTGCCGTCTTCCGCTCCTTCCTCCTTGCTTCGCCTCCTCACCGCGCGGCCTTTGTACCCTCCCTCATGCGTGACCCGGCAGTGTCTGTTTGTTCTTGATATGCTTGTGTCAATAGTGTGGTGCTATTGTAATACCCGATGTGGTGGCTGTACTAATGTAGTACTATCCGAGGGAATCCAGCAAACAAAAGGGCATCTAGATCTTCATGGATTCAACGACATGTACATCGATGAGAGGAAACACAAGACCTAATGTTGCCGAAATCCCCAAGGTCTCCACGGATCTCGAAGGCTGATCCTGTCGGACCCCGATTCCCCGGTATGCCAGTTATTCTTCCCGGATGCCAAGACCGCCACATGGAAACCGAAGACCGATCCCGGCGAGACCGAACCCAACCCACATTGAACCCAAGATCGTCGATCCAATGTGTGATCCCTTTCTAAGACCCTATTTTTATAATATGATATTTATCACTTGTTGCATATTAAATTATTCATACTCGCATGCATATTTGTGTGGTTTGGGGGCATTAAGCCGATTCACCTCATAATTAAATATGGAGTCCATATGCCGACAAATCTAGTCTTATATGGGCTCTATTTAAAATTGCGTATCAAACCGATGCTATGTTTTGCGATGTTAAGACAACATTTAAAATGTGGGGTATCTAAACAACATGAACCTAGTAAATAATTATCGGGACCGCGGTTCCGTTTAATATTGCCTAATCGCATCGCATCTTTGCCATGTCATGCATTATATCATGATCATGCCGATTTTTCTGCATTAGTTGTAATTGATGCATCGCTTGTTCCTTTTAGTGTTTTGCTTCTTCATAGATTAGGCCGATGTGTTGATGCGAGAGTCGACCCGATCTTCGGATGAACCTTCGGCAATGTTTTCAGGCGAGCATCTCCCCCTTTCTACCTATCTTACTTATATAGTATTTATTCCCCCCTGTTGATCTATTGCTATCCGTGTTGAGATGCTCTACTTTTCGTGCCCGTGATATCCCTTGCAGCCTTATATTGCCTTGGACACATCCTATTACCTGTTATTTGGTAGATAGTTGACTTGCGCGTCGTAGTCGCTTGCTCAAGTGCTGTTGCGTGTCGTCCAGTACCACAGCTGTTGGAAGGCTGCCACATGCTTTATGTTGGAGATGATCATGGCTTTAATTACTGTTTAATAACTAAAATTGAAATTAGGTAAATGCAGAGGCACCGGTGGGTAATAGACAATATTTGGATTTTAACAGCTCCTTTGGTGTCCGTGGGACCCGAGTTCTTGACACTGTTCGAGATCGAGCGCTAACCACAGGTGGGGTGTGGGCACCCCATCGATTTAGTACCTGATTTCAAATCTTACTGGGGCCACAAAGTAGTTTGGGGCTTTATTACTATCTGTACTTATGCCATGCTTCTTGCTTTATTTAAGATTGTGCGTGGAGAACTGACTGTTTAGGACCGTGACACGTTTTGCTGTATCGACAAGCCAGTCACACTTCGGGTTCCCACTCGTTTCTGACCGTCGACACAAACCACAGGTCCGTCTCGGAGACTGGCCGACTTCGTTACGGGTAGCTTAGTGGGGTGGCCCCCCATGCTTGCTTTGGGTCTAGGAAACGTCGTGTCTGAAACCCCATCGACATACCGTTGGGTGTATGTTTTGTGATCTTGTACCTACCTGATCCGACGACAAGGGTGTAGGTGCGTGTGGAAACTTTGGTGCACCCCTGCAGGGTTAAATCTTTTCGAGAAGCCGTGTCCGCGGTTATGGACGACTTGGAGCACAGTTCTCGATCATAGAAAACTATAACTAAAGTTTACTGATATAATTTGACTTGTATCCGATATGACTAGTAATCAGCTTCACTGCAACGGAATGGCTAAATAAAAGTACCAACAACTGCTGGGTTTGGGATATCTCATGCTAATTGTATCTGACTAGTAAGTGTTGCAACTACAACGGAATGGTTAACTAAAACTGCCCACTGCTTATTATATCAGGATGACTCATGCTATCTATACCTGACTAGTAATTGCTGCAACGATAACTGAATAAATAAAACTGCCAACGATGTGAGTTCCTCGGTTGACTTCCTCGTTTGGTCTCGAGGGGGAAATACCAGGATGGGTATGTTTGGTGGTAGAATCAGGTTGGTTCCGAATAGGTCTTTCTTATCCCTCTCTGATAGCCGACAGTTATCTCGAGTCTCTATAGGTTGTTTAGTGCATGCCACGCTGCCGCTCAGTCCACCATACCTATGTAGGCGAGGACCGCCGAATTCTAGTCTCGCCGTGTACTGGCCTCAGTACTGACCTCTCTCTTTTTCCTTTGCCCTTTGTCGGCACCCCTTTTGTCTAAGCAGGTTTTGAGATCGACGTCGTTAGCAGGGTTACCCTTCCGGCTTGGCCTGGTCAGGGTTATGGACGCCATTGGTTATTCTTCAGGGCTCTTAGCTCAATTTGCATCTTGTCCGTACTCGGACGCTGTATCGTTTTCAAGGTGATTTGGATCTTTGTATGTTATATCTGTATTCTTGACTCTTTGAGTCGCTGTTGTATATATATATTCTGTGGGTTCCATCGTGGACTATTGTGTAATGATATTACTTCGTTTTCCACCCGCACGAAAGTGCCTGGTGGGCACCTTTGAATCATTTCTATGCGGGTTTGGCGGGAATCGCTGAAACTTGCATAGGGTCGATTCCGAGGGTGTTACAGAGTGGTATCAGAGCCAGGTTGCGATACCCCACAAGTCCAGCCTGTAGGATAACCTAGCTAACGGCCGCAGTAGAGTGTCAAAACTATTTTGCAAAAATCGGTTGGATAGATCTGATTAGGTCTGCTTTTACTCCTTACCCCTCTGCTATTCTCCTCTTACCTCTGCGTGTTTTGAATCTGCTCTCTTACCTTCTTCTAGTCTAGGGTTTCTCGTGGGTGGTATTTCCGTTGTGCCTTCAGGGTTTCGCTTCCTCTTTTGGTAACAGTGTGTCTACATCCGGTCTCCGTGCTATCTGAGGAATCCTTCATCTGTTGGATTTCTCTCTGTTCCTTGTTGTGCCTTCTGGTGTTTTCCGACACGACGACATCCTCTACGCCAGGTCTGATGCAGAGCCTGCATCACTCCTTTGTTCCGAACCTCGATTGTCAAGATCTTTAGTCTGACTCCGAGAATGGCTGCACGCTTTTCTACTGATTGTGCGGAGTAATAGTTTGGGTGCGTGATGGATTGGCCCCCATGCCGACTACCCTTTCTGTTCGCTCTTGTACATTGAAGTGGGATAGGCCGCATCTTTTCTCTCCTTCTATCGAAGTTAGAGGTGGCTTTATTTGTGGATACCTCTACCTTCGCCCTTTGTTCCCGGAGTGTTCTCTTGACGATCACAGACAACGACCTCTTGTTAGTGGTGTCGCGAGGATCTACACGATGCGAGAAGATTCAGATCGCCGCCCTTCTTCCCGGTACCATGAGGCGGATCTCGAGGGCGAGATCCATTGTTAGTGGTGTCGAATTGTAGAACCCCGGCTAAAACCACTACTAGAAAATCGATTGATTGTTTACTACTTTGTGCATCATCAGGCATCATGCATCTGTTAAACTAAAAACAATTTCTCTAAAAGCCTCTCTTTGTTTTCTAAAATACCCCATCTCTTTATTCAAATCAAAACCTGGTCTATCCGGATATTTTATTTTGTCTACAACATAGTTGCAACTGTTTTAATTTGAATAAAACAAAATAAATATATTATAATATAAAAACCCTATTTTATAAACCCCGGAGGAGACCGCCGCCCGCCAGGCCCAACGGCCCAGCTAGCAGCAGTCTACAACTCCGATAGGCCCAAAATCCAAATCCTAGACCAATCTTTCCCCCTCAAACCCTAGCCCCACTCTCCTCCCATCCTTCCCTGCCGCCGCCACCCTCCCCTGACACCCGCGCCCAGCAAACACACACACCACACCAAACCCATCCCCGATCCACACGCACGCCACCCCGCCCTCTTGCTCACCCCGCAACCCCCAGGCCCACCACCATCTCTGTGTCCTTTCCACGCGAACCCCGAGCGACGCTCCCCTCGGCCTCGCGTCTCCTTCCCCAACTCGTGACGCCGCCGCCGGCATGTGGCCCAGCCATCGACCGCGCGCCCTCTCTCCCGGGCCGCCGAGCTGCTCCTCTGCCCCGGCCTCAACCGCCTCGCAGTCCCGCGGCCGCCACGCGACCCCTCCTCTCACCCCTGCCCACCAACCTGGCCGAGCCTCGTCTCCAGCGCCGCCCTGGGCCGTCCTCCACCAGGGGCTTCCCCCACCTTCGCCTCTTCTCCGGCCATCGCCCCCTCTCCGTTCGTGGCCGCCTCTGCACGCCATCGCGGGCGCCCTTCCGTCGGCCTCCTTCCGTCTACCTCCGGCCCCGATGCCACTGCCTCATCTAGCGGTGCTCGGACTTCCCCGCCTCGCCGGTCCCGTCTCCCGGTCGTCGCTGCCAGGGGCACCTCTCCGCTGCTGATCTCCGTCGGCCTCCGCGCGCCCTCCCCCGACCCCCAGGCTCCACCGCCATCTCGCACCAGGCCGCCTCCCCGAGGCCTCCTTCTGCACGCCACCGGACCTCTCCGCCAACCCTGCCGTCTGCCGCTCCTTCCTCCTTGCTTCGCCTCCTCACCGCGCGGCCTCTGTACCCTCCCTCATGCGTGACCCGGCAGTGTCTGTTTGTTCTTGATATGCTTGTGTCAATAGTGTGGTGCTATTGTAATACCCGATGTGGTGGCTGTACTAATGTAGTACTATCCGAGGGAATCCAGCAAACAAAAGGGCATCTAGATCTTCATGGATTCAACGACATGTACATCGATGAGAGGAAACACAAGACCTAATGGTGCCGAAATCCCCAAGGTCTCCACGGATCTCGAAGGCTGATCCTGCCGGACCCCGATTCCCCGGTATGCCAGTTATTCTTCCCGGATGCCAAGACCGCCACATGGAACCCGAAGACCGATCCTGGCGAGACCGAACCCAACCCACATCGAACCCAAGATCGTCGATCCAATGTGTGATCCCTTTCTAAGACCCTATTTTTATAATATGATATTTATCACTTGTTGCATATTAAATTATTCATACTTGCATGCATATTCGTGTGGTTTGGGGGCATTAAGCCGATTCACTTCATAATTAAATATGGAGTCCATATGCCGACGAATCTAGTCTTATATGGGCTCTATTTAAAATTGTGTATCAAACCGATGCTATGTTTTGCCATGTTAAGACAACATTTAAAATGTGGGGTATCTAAACAACATGAACCTAGTAAATAATTATCGGGACCCCGGTTCCGTTTAATATTGCCTAATCGCATCGCATCTTTGCCATGTCATGCATTATATCATGATCATGTCGATTTTTCTGCATTAGTTGTAATTGATGCATCGCTTGTTCCTTTTAGTGTTTTGCTTCTTCACGGATTAGGCCGATGAGTTGATGCGAGAGTCGACCCGATCTTCGGATGAACCTTCGGCAATGTTTTCAGGCGAGCACCTCCCCCTTTCTACCTATCTTACTTATATAGTATTTATTCCCCCTGTTGATCTATTGCTATCCGTGTTGCGATGCTCTAGTTTTCATGCCCGTGATATCCCTTGCAACCTTATATTGCCTTGGACACATCCTATTACCTGTTATTTGGTAGATAGTTGGACTTGCGCGTCGTAGTCGCTTGCTCAAGTGCTGTTGCGTGTCGTCCAGTACCACAGCTGTTGGAAGGCTGCCACATGCTTTATGTTGGAGATGATCATGGCTTTAATTACTGTTTAATAACTAAAATTGAAATTAGGTAAATGCAGAGGCACCGGTGGGTAATAGACAATATTTGGATTTTAACCGCTCACTGGTGTCCCGTAGGACCCCGAGTTCTTGACACCTGTTCCGAGATCGGGCTAACCACGGTGGGGTGTGTGGGCACCCCATCGATTTAGTACCTGATTTCAAAGTATCTTTGTCGGGGCCACAAAGTAGTTTGGGGCTTTATTACTATCTGTACTTATGACATGCTTCTTGCTTTATTTAAGATTGTCGTGGAGCACTGTACTGTTTAGAACCGTGACACGTTCGCTGTATCGACAAGCCAGTCACACTTCGGGTTCCCAAATCGTTTACCATCGACACAAACCACGGGTCCGTCTCGAGACCGGCCGACTTCGTTCATGGGTAGCTTAGTGGGGTGGCCCCGTGCTTGCTTTGGGTCTGGAAGCGTCGTGTCCGAAACCCGTCGACATACCGCTGGGTGTATGTTTTGTGATCTTGTACCTACGATCGACAACAAGGGTGTAGGTGCATGTGGAAACTTTGGTGCACCCTTAGGTTAAATCTTTTGAGAAGCCGTGTCCGGTTATGGACGACTTGGAGCACAGTTCTCGATCATAGACAACTATAACTAAAGTTTACTAATATAATTTGACTTGTATCCGATATGACTAGTAATCAGCTTCACTGCAACGGAATGGCTAAATAAAAGTACCAACAACTGCTGGGTTTGGGATATCTCATGCTAATTGTATCTGACTAGTAAGTGTTGCAACTACAACGGAATGGTTAACTAAAACTGCCCACTGCTTATTATATCAGGATGACTCATGCTATCTATACCTGACTAGTAATTGCTGCAACGATAAGTGAATAAATAAAACTGCCAACGGTGTGAGTTCCTCGGTTGACTTCCTCGTTTGGTCTCGAGGGGGAAATACCAGGATGGGTATGTTTGGTGGTAGAATCAGGTTGGTTCCGAATAGGTCTTTCTTATCCCTCTCTGATAGCCGACAGTTATCTCGAGTCTCTATAGGTTGTTTAGTGCATGCCACGCTGCCGCCGATCCACCATACCTATGTGGCGAGGACCGAATTCTAGTCTCGCTGTGTCTTGGCCTCGATCTTGGCCTCTCTTGTTCCTTTGCCCTTTGTCGGCACCCCTTTTGTCTAAGAAGGTTTTGAGATCGACGTCGTTAGCAGGGTTACCCTTCCGTCTTGGCCTGGGCAGGGTTATGGACGCCATTGGTTATTCTTCAGGGCTCTTAGCTCAATTTGCATCTTGTCCATACTTTCGGACAGATCGTTTTCAAGGTGATTTGGATCTTTGTATGTTATATCTGTATTCTTGACTCTTTGAGTCGCTGTTGTATATGTATATTCTGTGGGTTCCATCGTGGACTATTGTGTAATGATATTACTTCGTTTTCCACCCGCACGAAAGTGCCTGGTGGGCACCTTTGAATCGTTTCTATGCGGGTTTGGCAGGAATCGCTGAAACTTGCATAGGGTCGATTCCGAGGGTGTTACAGAGTGGTATCGGAGCCATTTTGCATGTGTGTTCTTTTTAGTAACAACAACCAGAGTCATTTTGCATGTGTGTTCTCTTCACACCTATCCACCCCTATGAAACACTGTCATAGTGCATGTGTGTTCTTTTTAGTAACAACCAGAGTCATTTTGCATGTGTGTTCTTTTCACATACCACATATGGATCCACCAGTGTCATTGCATGTGTGTTCTTTTCACAAACCACCCATGGATCCACCAGTGTCATTGCATGTGTGTTCTTTTTAGTAACAACCAGAGTCATTTTGCATGTGTGTTCTTTTCACAATCCACCCATGGATCCACCAGTGTCATTGCATGTGTGTTCTTTTCACTAACAACAACCAGAGTCATTGCATGTGTGTTCTTTTCACATACCACATATGGATCCACCAGTGTCATTGCATGTGTGTTCTTTTCACAATCCACCCATGGATCCACCAGTGTCATTGCATGTGTGTTCTTTTTAGTAACAACCAGAGTCATTTTGCATGTGTGTTCTTTTCACATACCACCTATGGATCCACCAGTGTCATTGCATGTGTTTTCTTTTCACAATCCACCCATGGATCCACCAGTGTCATTGCATGTGTGTTCTTTTTAGTAACAACAACCAGAGTCATTTTGCATGTGTGTTCTCTTCACATACCACCTATGGATCCACCAGTGTCATTGCATGTGTGTTCTTCTCACATACCACCTATGGATCCACCAGTGTCATTGCATGTGTGTTCTTTTCACTAACAACAACTAGAGTCATTGCATGTGTGTTCTTTTCACATACCACATATGGATCCACCAGTGTGATTGAAATGTGTGTTCTCTAAAGAGACCATACATGGATCCACCAGTGTCATTGCATGTGTGTTCTTTTTAGTAACAACTAGAGTCATTTTGCATGTGTGTTCTTTTCACATACCACATATGGATCCACCAGTGTCATTGCATGTGTGTTCTTTTCACAACCCACCCATGGATCCACCAGTGTCATTGCATGTGTGTTCTTTTTAGTAACAACGAGAGTCATTTTGCATGTGTGTTCTTTTCACAATCCACCCATGGATCCACCAGTGTCATTGCATGTGTGTTCTTTTCACTAACAACAACCAGAGTCATTGCATGTGTGTTCTTTTCACATACCACATATGGATCACCAGTGTCATTGCATGTGTGTTCTTTTCACAATCCACCCATGGATCTACCAGTGTCATTGCATGTGTGTTCTTTTTAGTAACAACCAGAGTCATTTTGCATGTGTGTTCTTTTCACATACCACCTATGGATCCACCAGTGTCACTGCATGTGTTTTCTTTTCACAATCCACCCATGGATCCCACCAGTGTCATTTTGCATGTGTGTTCTTTTTAGTAACAACAACTAGAGTCATTTTGCATATGTGATCTCTTCACATACCACCTATGGATCCACCAGTGTCATTGCATGTGTGTTCTTTTCACAATCCACCTATGGATCCACCAGTGTCATTGCATGTGTTCTTTTTAGTAACAACAACCAATGTCATTGCATGTGTGCTCTCTTCAGAGACCACACATGGATCCACCAGTGTCATTGCATGTGTGTTCTTTTTACTAACAACAACAAGAGTCATTGAAATGTGTGCTCTCTTCAGAGACCACACATGTTTCCACCAGTGTCATTGCATGTGTGTTCTTTTCACTGACAACAACTAGAGTCATTGCATGTGTGTTCTTTTCACATACCACATATGGATCACCAGTGTCATTGCATGTGTGTTCTTTTCACAATCCACCCATGGATCCACCAGTGTCATTGCATGTATGTTCTTTTTCTTAACAACAAGAGTCATTTTGCATGTGTGTTCTTTTCACATACCACATATGGATCCAACAGTGTCATTGCATATGTTTTCTTTTCCCAATCCACCCATGGATCCCAACAGTGTCATTTTACATGTGTGTTATTTTTAGTAACAACAACCAGAGTCATTTTGCATGTGTGTTCTCTTCACATACGACCTATGGATCCACCAGTGTCATTGCATGTGTGTTCTTTTCACTAACAACAACCAGAGTCATTGCATGTGTGTTCTTTTCACATACCACATATGGATCCACCAGTGTCATTGAAATGCGTGTTCTCTATAGAGACCGCACATGGATCCACCAGTGTCATTGCATGTGTGTTCTTTTTAGTAACAACAACCAGTCATTTTGCATGTGTGTTCTTTTCACATACCACCTATGGATCCACCAGTGTCATTGCATGTGTGTTCTCTTCACAATCCACCTATGGATCCACCAGTGTCATTGCATGTGTGTTCTTTTTAGTAACAACCAGAGTCATTGCATGTGTGTTCTTTTCACTAACAACAACCAGAGTCATTGCATGTGTGTTCTTTTCACATACCACATATGGATCACCAGTGTCATTGCATGTGTGTTCTTTTCACAATCCACCCATGGATCCACCAGTGTCATTGCATGTGTGTTCTTTTTAGTAACAACCAGAGTCATTTTGCATGTGTGTTCTTTTCACATACCTCCTATGGATCCACCAGTGTCATTGCATGTGTTTTCTTTTCACAATCCACCCATGGAACCCACCAGTGTCATTTTGCATGTGTGTTCTTTTTAGTAACAACAACTAGAGTCATTTTGCATATGTGATCTCTTCACATACCACCTATGGATCCACCAGTGTCATTGCATGTGTGTTCTTTTTACAATCCACCTATGGATCCACCAGTGTCATTGCATGTGTTCTTTTTAGTAACAACAACCAATGTAATTGCATGTGTGCTCTCTTCAGAGACCACACATGGATCCACCAGTGTCATTGCATGTGTGTTCTTTTTACTAACAACAACAAGAGTCATTGAAATGTGTACTCTCTACAGAGACCACACATGGATCCACCAGTGTCATTGGATGTGTGTTCTTTTCACTAACAACAACCAGAGTCATTTCATGTGTGTTCTTTTCACATACCACATATGGATCACCAGTGTCATTGCATGTGTGTTCTTTTCACAATCCACCCATGGATCCACCAGTCTCATTGCATGTGTGTTCTTTTTAGTAACAACAAGAGTCATTTTGCATGTGTGTTCTTTTCACATACCACCTATGGATCCACCAGTGTCATTGCATGTCTTTTCACAATCCACCCATTGATCCCACCAGTGTCATTTTGCATGTGTGTTCTTTTAGTAACAACAACCAGAGTCATTTTGCTTGTGTGTTCTCTTCACATACCACCTATGGATCCACTAGTGTCATTGCATGTGTGTTCTTCTCACATACCACCAATGGATCCACCAGTGTCATTGCATGTGTGTTCATTTCACTAACAACAACCAGAGTCATTGCATGTGTGTTCTTTTCACATACCACATATGGATCCACCAGTGTGATTGCAATGTGTGTTCTCTACAGAGACCACACATGGGTCCACCACTGTCATTGCATGTGTGTTCTTTTTAGTAACAACCAGAGTCATTTTGCATGTGTGTTCTTTTCACATACCACATATGGATCCACTAGTGTCATTGCATGTGTGTTCTTTTCACAATCCACCGATGGATCCACCGGTGTCATTGCATGTGTGTTCTTTTCACATACGACCTATGGATCCACCAATGTCATTGCATGTGTTTTCTTTTCACAATCCACCCATGGATCCCACCAGTGTCATTTTGCATGTGTGTTCTTTAGTAACAACAACTAGAGTCATTTTGCATGTGTGTTCTCTTCACATACCACCTATGGATCCACTAGTGTCATTGCATGTGTGTTGTTTTCACTAACAACAACCAGAGTCATTGCATGTGTGTTCTTTTCACATACCACATATGGATCCACCAGTGTCATTGAAATGCGTGTTCTCTACAGAGACCGCACATGGATCCACCAGTGTCATTGCTTGTGTGTTCTTTTTAGTAACAACAACCAGTCATTTTGCATGTGTGTTCTTTTCACATACCACCTATGGATCCACCAGTGTCATTGCATGTGTGTTCTCTTCACAATCCACCTATGGATCCACCAGTGTCATTGCATGTGTGTTCTTTTTAGTAACAACCAGAGTCATTGCATGTATGTTCTTTTCACTAACAACAACCATAGTCATTGCATGTGTGTTCTTTTCACATAGCACATATGGATCACCAAAGGTCATTGCATGTGTTCTTTTCACAATCCACCCATGGATCCACTAGTGGCATTGCATGTGTGTTCTTTGTAGTAACAACCAGAGTCATTTTGCATGTGTGTTCTTTTCACATACCACCTATGGATCCACCAGTGTCATTGCATGTGTTTTCTTTTCACAATCCACCCGATGATCCCACCAGTGTCATTTTGCATGTGTGTTCTTTTTAGTAACAACAACCAGAGTCATTTTGCATGTGTGATCTGTTCACATACCACCTATGGATCCACCAGTGTCATTGCATGTGTGTTCTTTTCACACCTATGGATCCACCAGTGTTATTGCATGTGTTCTTTTTAGTAACAACAACCAGTGTCATTGCATGTATACTCTCTTCAGAGACCACACATGGATCCACCAGTGTCATTGCATGTGTGTTCTTTTTACTAACAACAACAAGATTCATTGAAATGTGTGCTCTCTTCAGAGACCACACACGGATCCACCAGTCTCATTGCATGTGTGTTCTTTTAACTAACAACAACTAGAGTTATTGCATGTGTGTTCTTTTTACATACCACATATGGATCACCAGTGTCATTGCATGTGTGTTCTTTTCACAATCCACCCATGGATCCACCAGTGTCATTGCATGTGTGTTCTTTTTAGTAACAACCAGAGTCATTTTGCATGTGTCTTCTTTTCACATAACACCTATGGATCCACCAGTGTCATTGCATGTGTTTTCTTTTCACAATCCACCCATGGATCCCACCAGTATCATTTTGCATGTGTGTTCTTTTTAGTAACAACAACCAGAGTCATTTTGCATGTTTGTTCTCTTCACATACCACCTATGGATCCACCAGTGTCATTGCATGTGTGTTCTTCTCACTAACCACAACCAGAGTCATTGCATGTGTGTTCTTTGCACATACCACATATGGATCCACCTGTGTCATTGAAATGCGTGTTCTCTACAGAGACCGCACATGGATCCACCAGTGTCATTACTTATGTGTTTTCTTTAGTAACAACAACCAGTCATTTTGCATGTGTATTCTTTTCACATACCACCTATGGATTCACTAGTGTAATTGCATGTGTGTTCTCTTCACAATCCACCTATGGATCCACCAGTGTCATTGCATGTGTGTTCTTTTTAGTAACAACCAGAGTCATTGCATGTGTGTTCTTTTCACTAACAACAACCAGAGCCATTGCATGTGTGTTCTTTTCACATACCACATATGGATCACCAGTGTCATTGCATGTGTGTTCTTTTCACAATCCACCCATGGATCCACTAGTGTCATTGCATGTGTGTTCTTTTTAGTAACAATCAGAGTCATTTTGCATGTGTGTTCTTCTCACATACCACCTATGGATCCACCAGTGTCATTGCATGTGTTTTCTTTTCACAATCCACCCATGGATCCCACCAGTGTCATTTTGCATGTGTGTTCTTTTTAGTAACAACAATCAGAGTCATTTGCATGTGTGATCTCTTCACATACCACCTATGGATCCACCAGTGTCATTGCATGTGTGTTCTTTTCACAATCCACCTATGGATCCACCAGTGTCATTGCATGTGTTCTTTTAAGTAACAACAACCAGTGTCATTGCATGTATGCTCTCTTTAGAGACCACACATGGATCCACCAGTGTCATTGCATGTGTGTTCTTTTTACTATCAACAACCAGAGTCATTGAAATGAGTGCTCTCTTCAGAGAGCACTCATGGATCCACCAGTGTCATTGCATGTGTGTTCTTTTCACTAACAATAACCAGAGTCATTGCACGTGTGTTCTTTTCACATACCACATATGGATCACTAGTGTCATTGCATGTGTGTTCTTTTCACAATCCACCCATGGATCCACCAGTGTCATTGCATGTGTGGTCTTTTTAGTAACAACCAGAGTCATTTTGCATGTGTGTTCTTTTCACATACCACCTATGGATCCACTAGTGTCATTGCATGTGTTTTCTTTTCACAATCCACCCATGGATCCCACCAGTGTCATTTTGCATGTGTGTTCTTTTTAGTAACAACAACCAGAGTCATTTTGCATGTGTGTTCTCTTCACATACCACCTATGGATCCACCAGTGTCATTGCATGTGTGTTCTTCTCACATACCACCTATGGATCCACTAGTGTCATTGCATGTGTGTTCTTTTCACATACCACATATGGGTCCACCAGTGTGATTGAAATGTGTGTTCTCTAGAGAGACCACACATGGATCCACCAGTGTCATTGGATGTGTGTTCTTTTCACTAACAACAACCAGAGTCATTGCATGTGTGTTCTTTTCACATACCACATATGGATCACCAGTGTCATTGCATATGTGTTCTTTTCACAATCCACCCATGGATCCACCAGTCTCATTGCATGTGTGTTCTTTTTAGTAACAACAAGAGTCATTTTGCATGTGTGTTCTTTTCACATACCACCTATGGATCCACCAGTGTCATTGCATGCGTTTTCTTTTCAAAATCCACCCATTGATCCCACCAGTGTCATTTTGCATGTGTGTTCTTTTTAGTAACAACAACCAGAGTCATTTTGCATGTGTGTTCTCTTCACATAGCACCTATGGATCCACCACTGTCATTGCATGTGTGTTCTTCTCACATACCACCAATGGATCCACCAGTGTCATTGCATGTGTCTTCATTTCACTAACAACAACCAGAGTCATTGCATGTGTGTTCTTTTCACATACCACATATGGATCCACCAGTGTGATTGCAATGTGTTTTCTCTACAGAGACCACACATGGGTCCACCAGTGTCATTGCATGTGTGTTCTTTTTAGTAACAACCAGAGTCATTTTGCATGTGTGTTCTTTTCACATACCACATATGGATCCACTAGTGTCATTGCATGTGTGTTCTTTTCACAATCCACCGATGGATCCACCGGTGTCATTGCATGTGTGTTCTTTTCACATACCACCTATGGATCCACCAATGTCATTGCATGTGTTTTCTTTTCACAATCCACCCATGGATCCCACCAGTGTCATTTTGCATGTGTGTTCTTTTTAGTAACAACAACTAGAGTCATTTTGCATGTGTGTTCTCTTCACATACCACCTATGGATCCACTAGTGTCATTGCATGTGTGTTGTTTTCACTAACAACAACCAGAGTCATTGCATGTGTGTTCTTTTCACATACCACATATGGATCCACCAGTGTCATTGAAATGCGTGTTCTCTACAGAGACCGCACATGGATCCACCAGTGTCATTGCTTGTGTGTTCTTTTTAGTAACAACAACCAGTCATTTTGCATGTGTGTTCTTTTCACATACCACCTGTGGATCCACCAGTGTCATTGCATGTGTGTTCTCTTCACAATCCACCTATGGATCCACCAGTGTCATTGCATGTGTGTTCTTTTTAGTAACAACCAGAGTCATTGCATGTATGTTCTTTTCACTAACAACAACCATAGTAATTGCATGTGTGTTCTTTTCACATAGCACATATGGATCACCAGTGTCATTGCATGTGTGTTCTTTTCACAATCCACCCATGGATCCACTAGTGGCATTGCATGTGTGTTCTTTGTAGTAACAACCAGAGTCATTTTGCATGTGTATTCTTTTCACATACCACCTATGGATCCACCAGTGTCATTGCATGTGTTTTCTTTTCACAATCCACCCGATGATCCCACCAGTGTCATTTTGCATGTGTGTTCTTTTTAGTAACAACAACCAGAGTCATTTTGCATGTGTGATCTCTTCACATACCACCTATGGATCCACCAGTGTCATTGCATGTGTGTTCTTTTCACACCTATGGATCCACCAGTGTTATTGCATGTGTTCTTTTTAGTAACAACAACCAGTGTCATTGCATGTATACTCTCTTCAGAGACCACACATGGATCCACCAGTGTCATTGCATGTGTGTTCTTTTTACTAACAACAACAAGATTCATTGAAATGTGTGCTCTCTTCGGAGACCACACACGGATCCACCAGTCTCATTGCATGTGTGTTCTTTTAACTAACAACAACTAGAGTTATTGCATGTGTGTTCTTTTTACATACCACATATGGATCACCAGTGTCATTGCATGTGTGTTCTTTTCACAATCCACCCATGGATCCACCAGTGTCATTGCATGTGTGTTCTTTTTAGTAACAACTAGAGTCATTTTGCATGTGTCTTCTTTTCACATAACACCTATGGATCCACCAGTGTCATTGCATGTGGTTTCTTTTCACAATCCACCCATGGATCCCACCAGTATCATTTTGCATGTGTGTTCTTTTTAGTAACAACAACCAGAGTCATTTTGCATGTTTGTTCTCTTCACATACCACCTATGGATCCACCAGTGTCATTGCATGTGTGTTCTTCTCACATACCACCTATGGATCCACCAGTGTCATTGCATGTGTGTTCATTTCACTAACAACAACTAGATTCATTGCATGTGTGTTATTTTCACATACCACATATGGATCCACCAGTGTGATTGAAATGTGTGTTCTCTAAAGAGACCATACATGGATCCACCAGTGTCATTGCATGTGTGTTCTTTTTAGTAACAACAAGAGTCATTTTGCATGTGTGTTCTTTTCACATACCACATATGGATCCACCAGTGTCATTGCATGTGTGTTCTTTTCACAACACACCCATGGATCCACCAGTGTCATTGCATGTGTGTTCTTTTTTGTAACAACCAGAGTCATTTTGCATGTGTGTTCTTTTCACATACCACCTATGGATCCACCAGTGTCATTGCATGTGTGTTCTTTTCACTAACAACCAGAGTCATTGCATGTGTGTTCTTTTCACATACCACAAATGGATCACTGTGTCATTGTGTGTTCTTTTCACAATCCACCCATGGATCCACCAGTGTCATTGCATGTGTGTTGTTTTTAGTAACAACCAGAGTCATTTTGCATGTGTGTTCTTTTCACATACCACCTATGGATCCACCAGTTTCATTGCATGTGTTTTCTTTTCACAATCCACCCATGGATCCCACCAGTGTCATTTTTCATGTGTGTTCTTTTTAGTAACAACAACCAGAGTCATTTTGCATGTGTGTTCTCTTCACATACCACCTATGGATCCACCAGTGTCATTGCATGTGTGTTCTTTTCACTAACCACAACCAGAGTCATTGCATGTGTGTTCTTTGCACATACCACATATGGATCCACCTGTGTCATTGAAATGCGTGTTCTCTACAGAGACCGCACATGGATCCACCAGTGTCATTACTTATGTGTTTTCTTTAGTAACAACAACAAGTCATTTTGCATGTGTATTCTTTTCACATACCACCTATGGATTCACTAGTGTAATTGCATGTGTGTTCTCTTCACAATCCACCTATGGATCCACCAGTGTCATTGCATGTGTGTTCTTTTTAGTAACAACCAGAGTCATTGCATGTGTGTTCTTTTCACTAACAACAACCAGAGCCATTGCATGTGTGTTCTTTTCACATACCACATATGGATCACCAGTGTCATTGCATGTGTGTTCTTTTCACAATCCACCCATGGATCCACTAGTGTCATTGCATGTGTGTTCTTTTTAGTAACAATCAGAGTCATTTTGCATGTGTGTTCTTCTCACATACCACCTATGGATCCACCAGTGTCATTGCATGTGTTTTCTTTTCACAATCCACCCATGGATCCCACCAGTGTCATTTTGCATGTGTGTTCTTTTTAGTAACAACAATCAGAGTCATTTGCATGTGTGATCTCTTCACATACCACCTATGGATCCACCAGTGTCATTGCATGTGTGTTCTTTTCACAATCCACCTATGGATCCACAGGTGTCATTGCATGTGTTCTTTTTAGTAACAACAACCAGTGTCATTGCATGTATGCTCTCTTTAGAGACCACACATGGATCCACCAGTGTCATTGCATGTGTGTTCTTTTTACTATCAACAACCAGAGTCATTGAAATGAGTGCTCTCTTCAGAGAGCACTCATGGATCCACCAGTGTCATTGCATGTGTGTTCTTTTCACTAACAATAACCAGAGTCATTGCACGTGTGTTCTTTTCACATACCACATATGGATCACTAGTGTCATTGCATGTGTGTTCTTTTCACAATCCACCCATGGATCCACCAGTGTCATTGCATGTGTGTTCTTTTTAGTAACAACGAGAGTCATTTTGCATGTGTGTTCTTTTCACATACCACCTATGGATCCACTAGTGTCATTGCATGTGTTTTATTTTCACAATCCACCCATGGATCCCACCAGTGTCATTTTGCATGTGTGTTCTTTTTAGTAACAACAACCAGAGTCATTTTGCATGTGTGTTCTCTTCACATACCACCTATGGATCCACCAGTGTCATTGCATGTGTGTTCTTCTCGCATACCACCTTGGATCCACTAGTGTCATTGCATGTGTGTTCTTTTCACATACCACATATGGGTCCACCAGTGTGATTGAAATGTGTGTTCTCTACAGAGACCACACATGGATCCACCAGTGTCATTGGATGTGTGTTCTTTTCACTAACAACAACCAGAGTCATTGCATGTGTGTTCTTTTCACATACCACATATGGATCACCAGTGTCATTGCATATGTGTTCTTTTCACAATCCACCCATGGATCCACCAGTCTCATTGCATGTGTGTTCTTTTTAGTAACAACAAGAGTCATTTTGCATGTGTGTTCTTTTCACATACCACCTATGGATCCACCAGTGTCATTGCATGCGTTTTCTTTTCACAATCCACCCATTGATCCCACCAGTGTCATTTTGCATGTGTGTTCTTTTTAGTAACAACAACCAGAGTCATTTTGCATGTGTGTTCTCTTCACATAGCACCTATGGATCCACCACTGTCATTGCATGTGTGTTCTTCTCACATACCACCAATGGATCCACCAGTGTCATTGCATGTGTGTTCATTTCACTAACAACAACCAGAGTCATTGCATGTGTGTTCTTTTCACATACCACATATGGATCCACCAGTGTGATTGCAATGTGTGTTCTCTACAGAGACCACACATGGGTCCACCAGTGTCATTGCATGTGTGTTCTTTTTAGTAACAACCAGAGTCATTTTGCATGTGTGTTCTTTTCACATACCACATATGGATCCACTAGTGTCATTGCATGTGTGTTCTTTTCACAATCCACCGATGGATCCACCGGTGTCATTGCATGTGTTCTTTTCACATACCACCTATGGATCCACCAATGTCATTGCATGTGTTTTCTTTTCACAATCCACCCATGGATCCCACCAGTGTCATTTTGCATGTGTGTTCTTTTTAGTAACAACAACTAGAGTCATTTTGCATGTGTGTTCTCTTCACATACCACCTATGGATCCACTAGTGTCATTGCATGTGTGTTGTTTTCACTAACAACAACCAGAGTCATTGCATGTGTGTTCTTTTCACATACCACAGATGGATCCACCAGTGTCATTGAAATGCGTGTTCTCTCAGAGACCACATGGATCCACCAAAGTGTCATTGCTTGTGTGTTCTTTTTAGTAACAACAACCAGTCATTTTGCATGTGTGTTCTTTTCACATACCACCTATGGATCCACCAGTGTCATTGCATGTGTGTTCTCTTCACAATCCACCTATGGATCCACCAGTGTCATTGCATGTGTGTTCTTTTTAGTAACAACCAGAGTCATTGCATGTATGTTCTTTTCACTAACAACAACCATAGTAATTGCATGTGTGTTCTTTTCACATAGCACATATGGATCACCAGTGTCATTGCATGTGTGTTCTTTTCACAATCCACCCATGGATCCACTAGTGGCATTGCATGTGTGTTCTTTTTAGTAACAACCAGAGTCATTTTGCATGTGTGTTCTTTTCACATACCACCTATGGATCCACCAGTGTCATTGCATGTGTTTTATTTTCACAATCCACCCGATGATCCCACCAGTGTCATTTTGCATGTGTGTTCTTTTTAGTAACAACAACCAGAGTCATTTTGCATGTGTGATCTCTTCACATACCACCTATGGATCCACCAGTGTCATTTCATGTGTGTTCTTTTCACACCTATGGATCCACCAGTGTTATTGCATGTGTTCTTTTTAGTAACAACAACCAGTGTCATTGCATGTATGCTCTCTTCAGAGACCACACATGGATCCACCAGTGTCATTGCATGTGTGTTCTTTTTACTAACAACAACAAGATTCATTGAAATGTGTGCTCTCTTCAGAGACCACACACGGATCCACCAGTGTCATTGCATGTGTGTTCTTTTAACTAACAACAACTAGAGTTATTGCATGTGTGTTCTTTTTACATACCACATATGGATCACCAGTGTCATTGCATGTGTGTTCTTTTCACAATCCACCCATGGATCCACCAGTGTCATTGCATGTGTGTTCTTTTTAGTAACAACCAGAGTCTTTTTGCATGTGTCTTCTTTTCACATAACACCTATGGATCCACCAGTGTCATTGCATGTGTTTTCTTTTCACAATCCACCCATGGATCCCACCAGTATCATTTTGCATGTGTGTTCTTTTTAGTAACAACAACCAGAATCATTTTGCATGTTTGTTCTCTTCACATACCACCTATGGATCCACCAGTGTCATTGCATGTGTGTTCTTCTCACATACCATCTATGGATCCACCAGTGTCATTGCATGTGTGTTCATTTCACTAACAACAACTAGAGTCATTGCATGTGTGTTATTTTCACATACCACATATGGATCCACCAGTGTGATTGAAATGTGTGTTCTCTAAAGAGACCATACATGGATCCACCAGTGTCATTGCATGTGTGTTCTTTTTAGTAACAACCAGAGTCATTTTGAATGTGTGTTCTTTTCACATACCACATATGGATCCACCAGTGTCATTGCATGTGTGTTCTTTTCACAACCCACCCATGGATCCACCAGTGTCATTGCATGTGTGTTCTTTTTTGTAACAACCAGAGTCATTTTGCATGTGTGTTCTTTTCACATACCACCTATGGATCCACCAGTGTCATTGCATGTGTGTTCTTTTCACTAACAACCAGAGTCATTGCATGTGTGTTCTTTTCACATACCACATATGGATCACCCGTGTCATTGCATGTGTGTTCTTTTCACAATCCACCCATGGATCCACCAGTGGCATTGCATGTGTGTTCTTTTTAGTAACAACCAGAGTTATTTTGCGTGTGTGTTCTTTTCACATACCACCTATGGATCCACAAGTGTCATTGCATGTGTTTCGTTTTCATAATCCACCCATGGATCTCACCAGTGTCATTTTGCATGTGTGTTCTTTTTAGCAACAACAACCAGAGTCATTTTGCATGTGTGTTCTCTTCACATACCACCTATGGATCCACCAGTGTCATTGCATGTGTGTTCTTTTCACTAACCACAACCAGAGTCATTGCATGTGTGTTCTTTGCACATACCACATATGGATCCACCCGTGTCATTGAAATGCGTGTTCTCTACAGAGACCGCACATGGATCCACCAGTGTCCTTACTTATGTGTTTTCTTTAGTAACAACAACCAGTCATTTTGCATGTGTATTCTTTTCACATACCACCTAAGTATTCACTAGTGTAATTGCATGTGTGTTCTCTTCACAATCCACCTATGGATCCACCAGTGTCATTGCATGTGTGTTCTTTTTAGTAACAACCAGAGTCATTGCATGTGTGTTCTTTTCACTAACAACCAGAGCCATTGCATGTGTGTTCTTTTCACATACCACATATGGATCACCAGTGTCATTGCATGTGTGTTCTTTTCACAATCCACCCATGGATCCACTAGTGTCATTGCATGTGTGTTCTTTTTAGTAACAATCAGAGTCATTTTGCATGTGTGTTCTTCTCACATACCACCTATGGATCCACCAGTGTCATTGCATATGTTTTCTTTTCACAATCCACCCATGGATCCCACCAGTATCATTTTGCATGTGTGTTCTTTTTAGTAACAACAACCAGAGTCATTTTGCATGTTTGTTCTCTTCACATACCACCTATGGATCCACCAGTGTCATTGCATGTGTGTTCTTCTCACATACCACCTATGGATCCACCAGTGTCATTGCATGTGTGTTCATTTCACTAACAACAACTAGAGTCATTGCATGTGTGTTATTTTCACATACCACATATGGATCCACCAGTGTGATTGAAATGTGTGTTCTGTTAAGATTCCATACATGGATCCACCAGTGTCATTGCATGTGTGTTCTTTTTAGTAACAACCAGAGTCATTTTGCATGTGTGTTCTTTTCACATACCACATATGGATCCACCAGTGTCATTGCATGTGTGTTCTTTTCACAACCCACCCATGGATCCACCAGTGTCATTGCATGTGTGTTCTTTTTTGTAACAACCAGAGTCATTTTGCATGTGTGTTCTTTTCACATACCACCTATGGATCCACCAGTGTCATTGCATGTGTGTTCTTTTCACTAACAACCAGAGTCATTGCATGTGTGTTCTTTTCACATACCACATATGGATCACCTGTGTCATTGCATGTGTGTTCTTTTCACAATCCACCCATGGATCCACCAGTGTCATTGCATGTGTGTTCTTTTTAGTAACAACCAGAGTCATTTTGCATGTGTGTTCTTTTCACATACCACCTATGGATCCACCAGTGTCATTGCATGTGTTTTCTTTTCACAATCCACCCATGGATCCCACCAGTGTCATTTTTCATGTGTGTTCTTTTTAGTAACAACAACCAGAGTCATTTTGCATGTGTGTTCTCTTCACATACCACCTATGGATCCACCAGTGTCATTGCATGTGTGTTCTTTTCACTAACCACAACCAGAGTCATTGCATGTGTGTTCTTTTCACATACCACCTATGGATCCACTAGTGTCATTGCATGTGTGTTGTTTTCACTAACAACAACCAGAGTCATTGCATGTGTGTTCTTTTCACATACCACACATGGATCCACCAGTGTCATTGAAATGCGTGTTCTCTACAGAGACCGCACATGGATCCACCAGTGTCATTGCTTGTGTGTTCTTTTTAGTAACAACAACCAGTCATTTTGCATGTGTGTTCTTTTCACATACCACCTATGGATCCACCAGTGTCATTGCATGTGTGTTCTCTTCACAATCCACCTATGGATCCACCAGTGTCATTGCATGTGTGTTCTTTTTAGTAACAACCAGAGTCATTGCATGTATTTTCTTTTCACTAACAACAACCATAGTAATTGCATGTGTGTTCTTTTCACATAGCACATATGGATCACCAGTGTCATTGCATGTGTGTTCTTTTCACAATCCACCCATGGATCCACTAGTGGCATTGCATGTGTGTTCTTTTTAGTAACAACCAGAGTCATTTTGCATGTGTGTTCTTTTCACATACCACCTATGGATCCACCAGTGTCATTGCATGTGTTTTATTTTCACAATCCACCCGATGATCCCACCAGTGTCATTTTGCATGTGTGTTCTTTTTAGTAACAACAACCAGAGTCATTTTGCATGTGTGATCTCTTCACATACCACCTATGGATCCACCAGTGTCATTTCATGTGTGTTCTTTTCACACCTATGGATCCACCAGTGTTATTGCATGTGTTCTTTTTAGTAACAACAACCAGTGTCATTGCATGTATGCTCTCTTCAGAGACCACACATGGATCCACCAGTGTCATTGCATGTGTGTTCTTTTTACTAACAACAACAAGATTCATTGAAATGTGTGCTCTCTTCAGAGACCACACACGGATCCACCAGTGTCATTGCATGTGTGTTCTTTTAACTAACAACAACTAGAGTTATTGCATGTGTGTTCTTTTTACATACCACATATGGATCACCAGTGTCATTGCATGTGTGTTCTTTTCACAATCCACCCATGGATCCACCAGTGTCATTGCATGTGTGTTCTTTTTAGTAACAACCAGAGTCTTTTTGCATGTGTCTTCTTTTCACATAACACCTATGGATCCACCAGTGTCATTGCATGTGTTTTCTTTTCACAATCCACCCATGGATCCCACCAGTATCATTTTGCATGTGTGTTCTTTTTAGTAACAACAACCAGAATCATTTTGCATGTTTGTTCTCTTCACATACCACCTATGGATCCACCAGTGTCATTGCATGTGTGTTCTTCTCACATACCACCTATGGATCCACCAGTGTCATTGCATGTGTGTTCATTTCACTAACAACAACTAGAGTCATTGCATGTGTGTTATTTTCACATACCACATATGGATCCACCAGTGTGATTGAAATGTGTGTTCTCTAAAGAGACCATACATGGATCCACCAGTGTCATTGCATGTGTGTTCTTTTTAGTAACAACCAGAGTCATTTTGCATGTGTGTTCTTTTCACATACCACATATGGATCCACCAGTGTCATTGCATGTGTGTTCTTTTCACAACCCACCCATGGATCCACCAGTGTCATTGCATGTGTGTTCTTTTTTGTAACAACCAGAGTCATTTTGCATGTGTGTTCTTTTCACATACCACCTATGGATCCACCAGTGTCATTGCATGTGTGTTCTTTTCACTAACAACCAGAGTCATTGCATGTGTGTTCTTTTCACATACCACATATGGATCACCTGTGTCATTGCATGTGTGTTCTTTTCACAATCCACCCATGGATCCACCAGTGTCATTGCATGTGTGTTCTTTTTAGTAACAACCAGAGTCATTTTGCATGTGTGTTCTTTTCACATACCACCTATGGATCCACCAGTGTCATTGCATGTGTTTTCTTTTCACAATCCACCCATGGATCCCACCAGTGTCATTTTTCATGTGTGTTCTTTTTAGTAACAACAACCAGAGTCATTTTGCATGTGTGTTCTCTTCACATACCACCTATGGATCCACCAGTGTCATTGCATGTGTGTTCTTTTCACTAACCACAACCAGAGTCATTGCATGTGTGTTCTTTGCACATACCACATATGGATCCACCCGTGTCATTGAAATGCGTGTTCTCTACAGAGACCGCACATGGATCCACCAGTGTCATTACTTATGTGTTTTCTTTAGTAACAACAACCAGTCATTTTGCATGTGTATTCTTTTCACATACCACCTAAGTATTCACTAGTGTAATTGCATGTGTGTTCTCTTCACAATCCACCTATGGATCCACCAGTGTCATTGCATGTGTGTTCTTTTTAGTAACAACCAGAGTCATTGCATGTGTGTTCTTTTAACTAACAACAACTAGAGTTATTGCATGTGTGTTCTTTTTACATACCACATATGGATCACCAGTGTCATTGCATGTGTGTTCTTTTCACAATCCACCCATGGATCCACCAGTGTCATTGCATGTGTGTTCTTTTTAGTAACAACCAGAGTCTTTTTGCATGTGTCTTCTTTTCACATAACACCTATGGATCCACCAGTGTCATTGCATGTGTTTTATTTTCACAATCCACCCATGGATCCCACCAGTATCATTTTGCATGTGTGTTCTTTTTAGTAACAACAACCAGAATCATTTTGCATGTTTGTTCTCTTCACATACCACCTATGGATCCACCAGTGTCATTGCATGTGTGTTCTTCTCACATACCACCTATGGATCCACCAGTGTCATTGCATGTGTGTTCATTTCACTAACAACAACTAGAGTCATTGCATGTGTGTTATTTTCACATACCACATATGGATCCACCAGTGTGATTGAAATGTGTGTTCTCTAAAGAGACCATACATGGATCCACCAGTGTCATTGCATGTGTGTTCTTTTTAGTAACAACCAGAGTCATTTTGCATGTGTGTTCTTTTCACATACCACATATGGATCCACCAGTGTCATTGCATGTGTCCTCTTTTCACAACCCACCCATGGATCCACCAGTGTCATTGCATGTGTGTTCTTTTTTGTAACAACCAGAGTCATTTTGCATGTGTGTTCTTTTCACATACCACCTATGGATCCACCAGTGTCATTGCATGTGTGTTCTTTTCACTAACAACCAGAGTCATTGCATGTGTGTTCTTTTCACATACCACATATGGATCACCTGTGTCATTGCATGTGTGTTCTTTTCACAATCCACCCATGGATCCACCAGTGTCATTGCATGTGTGTTCTTTTTAGTAACAACCAGAGTCATTTTGCATGTGTGTTCTTTAACATACCACCTATGGATCCACCAGTGTCATTGCATGTGTTTTCTTTTCACAATCCACCCATGGATCCCACCAGTGTCATTTTTCATGTGTGTTCTTTTTAGTAACAACAACCAGAGTCATTTTGCATGTGTGTTCTCTTCACATACCACCTATGGATCCACCAGTGTCATTGCATGTGTGTTCTTTTCACTAACCACAACCAGAGTCATTGCATGTGTGTTCTTTGCACATACCACATATGGATCCACCCGTGTCATTGAAATGCGTGTTCTCTACAGAGACCGCACATGGATCCACCAGTGTCATTACTTATGTGTTTTCTTTAGTAACAACAACCAGTCATTTTGCATGTGTATTCTTTTCACATACCACCTAAGTATTCACTAGTGTAATTGCATGTGTGTTCTCTTCACAATCCACCTATGGATCCACCAGTGTCATTGCATGTGTGTTCTTTTTAGTAACAACCAGAGTCATTGCATGTGTGTTCTTTTAACTAACAACAACTAGAGTTATTGCATGTGTGTTCTTTTTACATACCACATATGGATCACCAGTGTCATTGCATGTGTGTTCTTTTCACAATCCACCCATGGATCCACCAGTGTCATTGCATGTGTGTTCTTTTTAGTAACAACCAGAGTCTTTTTGCATGTGTCTTCTTTTCACATAACACCTATGGATCCACCAGTGTCATTGCATGTGTTTTATTTTCACAATCCACCCATGGATCCCACCAGTATCATTTTGCATGTGTGTTCTTTTTAGTAACAACAACCAGAATCATTTTGCATGTTTGTTCTCTTCACATACCACCTATGGATCCACCAGTGTCATTGCATGTGTGTTCTTCTCACATACCACCTATGGATCCACCAGTGTCATTGCATGTGTGTTCATTTCACTAACAACAACTAGAGTCATTGCATGTGTGTTATTTTCACATACCACATATGGATCCACCAGTGTGATTGAAATGTGTGTTCTCTAAAGAGACCATACATGGATCCACCAGTGTCATTGCATGTGTGTTCTTTTTAGTAACAACCAGAGTCATTTTGCATGTGTGTTCTTTTCACATACCACATATGGATCCACCAGTGTCATTGCATGTGTGTTCTTTTCACAACCCACCCATGGATCCACCAGTGTCATTGCATGTGTGTTCTTTTTGTAACAACCAGTCATTTTGCATGTGTGTTCTTTTCACATACCACCTATGGATCCACAGTGTCATTGCATGTGTGTTCTTTTCACTAACAACCAGAGTCATTGCATGTGTGTTCTTTTCACATACCACATATGGATCACCTATGTCATTGCATGTGTGTTCTTTTCACAATCCACCCATGGATCCACCAGTGTCATTGCATGTGTGTTCTTTTTAGTAACAACCAGAGTCATTTTGCATGTGTGTTCTTTTCACATACCACCTATGGATCCACCAGTGTCATTGCATGTGTTTTCTTTTCACAATCCACCCATGGATCCCACCAGTGTCATTTTTCATGTGTGTTCTTTTTAGTAACAACAACCAGAGTCATTTTGCATGTGTGTTCTCTTCACATACCACCTATGGATCCACCAGTGTCATTGCATGTGTGTTCTTTTCACTAACCACAACCAGAGTCATTGCATGTGTGTTCTTTGCACATACCACATATGGATCCACCCGTGTCATTGAAATGCGTGTTCTCTACAGACCGCACATGGATCCACCAGTGTCATTACTTATGTGTTTTCTTTAGTAACAACAACCAGTCATTTTGCATGTGTATTCTTTTCACATACCACCTAAGTATTCACTAGTGTAATTGCATGTGTGTTCTCTTCACAATCCACCTATGGATCCACCAGTGTCATTGCATGTGTGTTCTTTTTAGTAACAACCAGAGTCATTGCATGTGTGTTCTTTTCACTAACAACAACCAGAGCCATTGCATGTGTGTTCTTTTCACATACCACATATGGATCACCAGTGTCATTGCATGTGTGTTCTTTTCACAATCCACCCATGGATCCACTAGTGTCATTGCATGTGTGTTCTTTTTAGTAACAATCAGAGTCATTTTGCATGTGTGTTCTTCTCACATACCACCTATGGATCCACCAGTGTCATTGCATATGTTTTCTTTTCACAATCCACCCATGGATCCCACCAGTATCATTTTGCATGTGTGTTCTTTTTAGTAACAACAACCAGAGTCATTTTGCATGTTTGTTCTCTTCACATACCACCTATGGATCCACCAGTGTCATTGCATGTGTGTTCTTCTCACATACCACCTATGGATCCACCAGTGTCATTGCATGTGTGTTCATTTCACTAACAACAACTAGAGTCATTGCATGTGTGTTATTTTCACATACCACATATGGATCCACCAGTGTGATTGAAATGTGTGTTCTCTAAAGAGACCATACATGGATCCACCAGTGTCATTGCATGTGTGTTCTTTTTAGTAACAACCAGAGTCATTTTGCATGTGTGTTCTTTTCACATACCACATATGGATCCACCAGTGTCATTGCATGTGTGTTCTTTTCACAATCCACCCATGGATCCACCAGTGTCATTGCATGTGTGTTCTTTTTTGTAACAACCAGAGTCATTTTGCATGTGTGTTCTTTTCACATACCACCTATGGATCCACCAGTGTCATTGCATGTGTGTTCTTTTCACTAACAACCAGAGTCATTGCATGTGTGTTCTTTTCACATACCACATATGGATCCACCAGTGTCATTGCATGTGTGTTCATTTCACAATCCACCCATGGATCCTACAGTGTCATTGCATGTGTGTTCTTTTTAGTAACAACCAGAGTCATTTTGCATGTGTGTTCTTTTCACATACCACCTATGGATCCACCAGTGTCATTGCATGTGTTTTCTTTTCACAATCCACCCATGGATCCCACCAGTGTCATTTTTCATGTGTGTTCTTTTTAGTAACAACAACCAGAGTCATTTTGCATGTGTGTTCTCTTCACATACCACCTATCGATCCACCAGTGTCATTGCATGTGTGTTCTTTTCACTAACCACAACCAGAGTCATTGCATGTGTGTTCTTTGCACATACCACATATGGATCCACCCGTGTCATTGAAATGCGTGTTCTCTACAGAGACCGCACATGGATCCACCGGTGTCATTACTTATGTGTTTTCTTTAGTAACAACAACCAGTCATTTTGCATGTGTATTCTTTTCACATACCACCTAAGGATTCACTAGTGTAATTGCATGTGTGTTCTCTTCACAATCCACCTATGGATCCACCAGTGTCATTGCATGTGTGTTCTTTTTAGTAACAACCAGAGTCATTGCATGTGTGTTCTTTTCACTAACAACAACCAGAGCCATTGCATGTGTGTTCTTTTCACATACCACATATGGATCACCAGTGTCATTGCATGTGTGTTCTTTTCACAATCCACCCATGGATCCACTAGTGTCATTGCATGTGTGTTCTTTTTAGTAACAATCAGAGTCATTTTGCATGTGTGTTCTTCTCACATACCACCTATGGATCCACCAGTGTCATTGCATGTGTTTTCTTTTCACAATCCACCCATGGATCCCACCAGTGTCATTTTGCATGTGTGTTCTTTTTAGTAACAACAATCAGAGTCATTTGCATGTGTGATCTCTTCACATACCACCTATGGATCCACCAGTGTCATTGCATGTGTGTTCTTTTCACAATCCACCTATGGATCCACCAGTGTCATTGCATGTGTTCTTTTTAGTAACAACAACCAGTGTCATTGCATGTATGCTCTCTTTAGAGACCACACATGGATCCACCAGTGTCATTGCATGTGTGTTCTTTTTACTATCAACAACCAGAGTCATTGAAATGAGTGCTCTCTTCAGAGAGCACTCATGGATCCACCAGTGTCATTGCATGTGTGTTCTTTTCACTAACAATAACCAGAGTCATTGCACGTGTGTTCTTTTCACATACCACATATGGATCACCAGTGTCATTGCATGTGTGTTCTTTTCACAATCCACCCATGGATCCACCAGTGTCATTGCATGTGTGTTCTTTTTAGTAACAACCAGAGTCATTTTGCATGTGTTCTTTTCACATACCACCTATGGATCCACTAGTGTCATTGCATGTGTTTTCTTTTCACAATCCACCCATGGATCCCACCAGTGTCATTTTGCATGTGTGTTCTTTTTAGTAACAACAACCAGAGTCATTTTGCATGTGTGTTCTCTTCACATACCACCTATGGATCCACCAGTGTCATTGCATGTGTGTTCTTCTCACATACCACCTATGGATCCACCAGTGTCATTGCATGTGTGTTCTTTTCACATACCACATATGGGTCCACCAGTGTGATTGAAATGTGTGTTCTCTACAGAGACCACACATGGATCCACTAGTGTCATTGCATGTGTGTTCTTTTTAGTAACAACCCGAGTCATTTTGCATGTGAGTTATTCTCACATACCACATATGGATCCACCAGTGTCATTGCATGTGTGTTCTTTTCACAATCCACCCATGAATCCACCAGTGTCATTGCATGTGTGTTCTTTTTAGTAACAACCAGAGTCATTTTGCATGTGTGCTCTTTTCACATACCACCTATGGATCCACCAGTGTAATTACATGTGTGTTCTTTTCACTAACAACAACCAGAGTCATTGCATGTGTGTTCTTTTCACATACCACATATTGTAAGACCCCTCCTTTGTAAAGGATAGGATCCCTGTGATTGCAATGCTAGTCCCTGGATCAAAGCTAGCATCCACAGTTTAAGATGAAGTACACAGATACAAAGGTCGTTTATTACAGTCATTGCAGAGATAAAACATAGTCTTTTACAACTCAGGGCCAAAGGCCTAATACAAGAGTTTATGGAATAAGTAAATAAACATAAGTCTTCATCTTCATGTGCCACAGGCAAGCATGTTGAGTGTAGACTCATGACTCCTAATCATCATCGGAGTAACCTGCAACATTACAAGTTATAGCCACAGAGGGTCAATACTTTGGAATAGTATTGGCAAGTGATACCTTAGTATATTTAAAGTGGACTAAAATACTATATGCATTTTTGCTAAGTGGAGCTTGGCTTGCTTTGCTCAAAATAGGTTTTTCCTTATCTTTTGAAAATACTAAGTTTTTGTTTGGCACAAATCTCCCAAGGCATCTACCAATCAAAGACTAAAGATCCACCTGTATGCCTACCAATCAATGACTGAAGATCCTTTTAACCCTTGTTCACCCACAAGTTTTATTTAGAAATTGGAGTGATGAGATTCTTGAAGCTTACATGTCTTGATGCTCACATTGTCCTTTACCAGGGACATGGCTAAGTACTTAGGTTTTTTACACTCTGCAGAGGTGGTGCACTTTCCCCACAAGACTTGGTTTCCCAAGACAAGATCCTTCAGAAGCCTTTCCTTAGTCAAATTGACGCGTTCCAACCTATCATTCCCTCTACCACCAACTGTCCAAGAGACTAAGTTCTAGCAACCTAAGATCATGGCAGAGCCCATATTGCCAAGTGGTTGCACTTGAAGCTTCTCAGCATTTGACATCTCAAATCTCTTTGTTCCTGGGTGGCCATCCACAAGTGAGATACACAAGCCAAGTCCATGGCCTTGTGAACCACTCAACATAAACCAATCCTTCCATTCCACCCAGGTGATTCATTACTTAGTTGTTTTGTTAAATAAAACACAAGTCCTCAGACTTAGTATATTTTTCCATAGTGTGAATATATAAACCACCCTTGTTTTCTAGTAGCTAGGCTAAGCATGGCATGGCAACTTATCCTTAGGAAATTTTCCTAGCAATTCCTACCATTCTATTCTACATAGGATTTCCCAACATAACCTTTGACAAAAGTGGCATGCAAGTCTTAACAAAAATACCTAATGCAAGTATAAAATATGGGAAAGGAATATTCATGAAGATATCACTTGCCTTGGTAATGTGGAGAGTAGCACTCGTCACAATCACAATCACTAGTAAAATCTACACACAAAGTTGTAGCACATAATTACACACAAATATATACAAACAAAAATAATATGAATGCATGCATGCATGAATCTACTAAGTGGTGATTTTGAAAATTCTACCAAGCAAGTGCAAGTTTACAGAAACTAAACAAGTCACAAAAAATAGCCAAGACAAACTTATTTAACCCTAAAACAAAATACTAAACTAAATCTATACTCAAAAAGGCCTCAAACAAGTTTCTGCAAATAAAGCCAATCTAATGGTTACTATTTGTTAAACAAATTGGATAGGCAGAAAGGTCTTGTTTTACTGAATCCAACGGTATAAAATTTGCAAAAATCTAACGTGGCATTCAAAAGTTATAAGCATTTGAATTTGGATCAAATTTCTGGTTTTAAATCTATTTTTAGATCTAACCTCAGCCACGCCATTATCGATGTATCGTACGGAACTCAATTGCCGCATCGCCCATTCTGCGGACAATGCATCATCTGGAAGCCGGCGTGCCCATCGCTTAAAAAAAAATTCTTTAAATTTTGCTCACGAAGCCGATCCCAAAACAACAAACACACAAGCCTAAATGGCGGCAGTCCGGCGCCAGCTGTGGCGGGCGGCGGTCGACGGCGGCGGCGCCGATGAATCGCTAGGAGGATGGGATGGAGGGAGGCGACCGCAAGGCAAGATAGAGCGTGGAGACGCGTGAAATGTGTGCAGATGGGGCATGGGTTTGGGGGCGGTCGCGGTGAATTTCTGCGCCATCTGGACGGACAGTGGTTACCTGAGCGCCGAGGGGCGACGTTGTAGATCTAGGATGCAAACAAAGCAGGCGCGGGATGGCGCGTATCGCCGATGCGTGGCATGCCATGAATGACAAGGCTGGGCGGTCTGGACTTACCACTAGAGCTCGCGGTTCGTGCAGAAGACGGTGGCGGCTACCATCGCCGCCGGGCTACGGGTCATGCGAAGGAAAACGGAGGGTGTCAGAAGAAGCATAGAGTCTCACTGAATCTAACAGCAAGAACGAGAGGTAGAGGAGAACACGAGGCTCACCGGAATCGATCGCCGGAGAAGGCTCTGTCTGCGGCGGTGCGAGGATGATTGAGAGCAGCCATGGCGGAGTGAGCGAGATGTTTGGGGAAAATGTTCGCAGGCGAGAGGGTCTTACAGCCCGAGGTTTCGACAGAAACGCCGCTTTTAATGCCCAATTACGCCGCCGCCATTACCGGGTAAGGATCGCAGCAGCGACGTGGTCGCAGCGCGGTTTGGGAAGATGAGGACGACGTGGACCGGCCCGCTTCGTCAAGTGTGCAAGGTGAAGGTGGTGTCGGCTGACTTGGTGTGGCCACAGTGAGAGAGGGAAAAAAATCCCGGTGGGCTTGTTGGGCTTGATCCACGCTGGGCTGGAGTTCAGCCATGGCCTTTTTCTTTTGTTTAACTCTTTTTCTTTTCTAGTTCTATTTTCTGGAATGATTTTGATATGAATTCAAATCCTTTTGAATTCAAACAAAACTGGGGATCTTTGCAGGGTTCTGTGGTTTCAAAAACAGTCATTTAACCAAGTGGTTACCTTGCAAGGGCCTGGTCAAGCTTGAGCTTTGAAATAAACAGAGACTTTGCCTCTAGTTTGAAAATGTTTGAAATAGGGTTTGAAGTTATTTCTAAATTGGAAACTTGGGTTAAAATGCTACACCTAAACTTTCCAACAATAGAGGCAAGCAAACAAGTTCCTAAACAATCCAATCTCAAAGGGTGAGGGCCAATTGAATCAAATTTGCTCACATGAAATCATAGCACCAATCTTCTGTTTCTGAAATGATTTTTGAGAAAACCCTAAATGAATGAATGATGCAAGGATGAAATGAATGAGTTTTGAAATATGATTTTAGGGATGTTACACATATGGATCATCAGTGTCATTGCATGTGTGTTCTTTTCACAATCCACCCATGGATCCACCAGTGTCATTGCATGTGTGTTCTTTTTAGTAAGAACCAGAGTCATTTTGCATGTGTGTTCTTTTCACATACCACCTATGGATCCAGCAGTGTCATTGCATGTGTTTTCTTTTCACAATCCACCCATGGATCCCACCAGTGTCATTTTGCATGTGTGTTCTTTTTAGTAACAACAACCAGATTCATTTTGCATGTGTGATCTCTTCACATACCACCTATGCATCCACCAGTGTCATTGCATGTGTGTTCTTTTTAGTAACAACAACCAGAGTCATTTTGCATGTGTGTTCTTCTCGCATACCACCTATGGATCCACCAGTGTCATTGCATGTGTGTTCTTTATAGTAACAACAACCAGTGTCATTGCATGTGTGTTCTCTTCAGAGACCACACATGGATCCACCAGTGTCATTGCATGTGTGTTCTTTTTACTAACAACAACAAGAGTCATTGAAATGTGTACTCTCTTCATAGACCACACATGGATCAACCAGTGTCATTGCATGTGTGTTCTTTTCACTAACAACAACCAGAGTCATTGCATGTGTGTTCTTTTCACATACCACATATGGATCCACCAGTGTCATTGCATGTGTGCTCTTTCCACAATCCACCCATGGATCCACCAGTGCCATTGCATGTGTGTTCTTTTTAGTAACAACCAGAGTCATTTTGCATGTGTGTTCTTTTCACATACCACCTATGGATCCACTAGTGTCATTGAAATCTGTATTATTTTCAACTACCACCCATAAATCCACCAGTGTGATTGCATGTGTGTTCTTTTTAGTAACAACAACCCGAGTCATTGAAATGTGTGTTCTTCTCACATACCACCTATGGATCCACCAGTGTCATTGCATGTGTGTTCATTTCACTAACAACAACCAGAGTCATTGCATGTGTGTTCTTTTCACATACCACATATGGATCCACCAGTGTGATTGAAATGTGTGTTCTCTACAGAGACCACACATGGATCCACCAGTGTCATTGCATGTGTGTTCTTTTTAGTAACATCAACCAAAGTCATTTTGCATGTGTGATCTCTTCACATACCACCTATGGATCCACCAGTGTCATTGCATGTGTGTTCTTTTTAGTAACAACAACTAGAGTCATTGAAATGTGTGTTCTTCTCACATACCACCTATGGATCCACCAGTGTCATTGCATGTGTGTTCATTTCACTAACAACAACCAGAGTCATTGCATGTGTGTTCTTTTCACATACCACATATGGATCCACCAGTGTGATTGAAATGTGTGTTCTCTATAGAGACCACACATGGATCCACCAGTGTCATTGCATGTGTGTTCTTTTTAGTAACAACCAGAGTCATTTTGCATGTGTGTTCTTTTCACATACCACATATGGATCCACCAGTGTCATTGCATGTGTGTTCTTTTCACAATCCACCCATGGATCCACCGGTGTCATTGCATGTGTGTTCTTTTAAGTAACAACCAGAGTCATTTTGCATGTGTGTTCTTTTCACATACCACCTATGGATCCACCAGTGTCATTGCATGTGTTTTCTTTTCACAATCCACCCATGGATCCCACCAGTGTCATTTTGCATGTGTGTTCTTTTTAGTAACAACAACCAGAGTCATTTTGCATGTGTGATCTCTTCACATACCACCTATGGATCCACAAGTGTCATTACATGTGTGTTCTCTTCACAATCCACCTATGGATCCACCAGTGTCATTGCATGTGTTCTTTTTAGTAACAATAACCAGTGTCATTGCATGTGTGCTCTCTTCAGAGACTACCTATGGATCAACCAGTGTCATTGCATGTGTGTTCTTTTTACTAACAACAACAAGAGTCGTTGAAATGTGTGCTCTCTTCAGAGACCACACATGGATCCACCAGTGTCATTGCATGTGTGTTCTTTTCACTAACAACAACCAGAGTCATTGCATGTGTGTTCTTTTCACATACCACATACACCAGTGTTATTGCATGTGTGTTCTTTTCACAATCCACCCATGGATCCACCAGTGTCATTGCATGTGTGTTGTTTTTAGTAACAACCAGAGTCATTTTGCATGTGTGTTCTTTTCACATACCACCTATGGATCCACCAGTGTGATTGCATGTGTTTTCTTTTCACAATCCACCCATGGATCCCACCAGTGTCATTTTGCATGTGTGTTCTTTTTAGTAACAACAACCAGAGTCATTTTGCATGTGTGTTCTCTTCACATACCACCTATGGATCCACCAGTGTCATTGCATGTGTGTTCTTTTCACTAACCACAACCAGAGTCATTGCATGTGTGTTCTTTGCACATACCACATATGGATCCACCCGTGTCATTGAAATGCGTGTTCTCTACAGAGACCGCACATGGATCCACCAGTGTCATTACTTATGTGTTTTCTTTAGTAACAACAACCAGTCATTTTGCATGTGTGTTCTTTTCACATACCACCTATGGATCCACCAGTGTAATTGCATGTGTGTTCTCTTCACAATCCACCTATGGATCCACCAGTGTCATTGCATGTGTGTTCTTTTTAGTAACAACCAGAGTCATTGCATGTGTATTCTTTTCACTAACAACAACCAGAGTCATTGCATGTGTGTTCTTTCCACATACCACATATGGATCACCAGTGTCATTGCATGTGTGTTCTTTTCACAATCCACCCATGGATCCACTAGTGTCATTGCATGTGTGTTCTTTTTAGTAACAACAACCAGAGTCATTTTGCATGTGTGTTCTTTTCAATACCACCTATGGATCCACCAGTGTCATTGCATGTGTTTTCTTTTCACAATCCACCCATGGATCCCACTAGTGTCATTTTGCATGTGTCTTCTTTTTAGTAACAACAATCAGAGTCATTTGCATGTGTGATCTCTTCACATACCACCTATGGATCCACCAGTGTCATTGCATGTGTGTTCTTTTCAAAATCCACCTATGGATCCACCAGTGTCATTGCATGTGTTCTTTTTAGTAACAACAACCAGTGTCATTGCATGTATGCTCTCTTCAGAGACCACACATGGATCCACCAGTGTCATTGCATGTGTGTTCTTTTTACTATCAACAACAAGAGTCATTGAAATGAGTGCTCTCTTCAGAGAGCACTCATGGATCCACCAGTGTCATTGCATGTGTGTTCTTTTCACTAACAATAACCAGAGTCATTGCACGTGTGTTCTTTTCACATACCACATATGGATCACCAGTGTCATTGCATGTGTGTTCTTTTCACAATCCACCCATGGATCCACCAGTGTCACTGCATCTATGTTCTTTTTAGTAACAACCAGAGTCATTTTCCATGTGTTTTCTTTTCACATACCACCTATGGATCCACCAGTGTCATTGCATGTGTTTTCTTTTCAAAATCCACCCATGGATCCCACCAGTGTTATTTTGCATGTGTGTTCTTCTTAGTAACAACAACCAGAGTCATTTTGCATGTGTGTTCTCTTCACATACCACCTGTGGATCCACTAGTGTCATTGCATGTGTGTTCTTCTCACATACCACCTATGGATCCACCAGTGTCATTGCATGTGTGTTCTTTTCACGTACCACATATGGGTCCACCAGTGTGATTGAAATGTGTGTTCTCTACAGAGACCACACAAGGATCCACTAGTGTCATTGCATGTGTGTTCTTTTTAGTAACAACCAGAGTCATTTTGCATGTGAGTTATTCTCACATACCACATATGGATCCACCAGTGTCATTGCATGTGTGTTCTTTTCACAATCCACCCATGAATCCACCAGTGTCATTGCATGTGTGTTCTTTTTAGTAACAACTAGAGTCATTTTGCATGTGTGCTCTTTTCACATACCACCTATGGATCCACCAGTATCATTGCATGTGTGTTCTTTTCACTAACAACAACCAGAGTCATTGCATGTGTGTTCTTTTCACATACCACATATGGATCATCAGTGTCATTACATGTGTGTTCTTTTCACAATCCACCCATGGATCCACCAATATCATTGCATGTGTGTTCTTTTTAGTAACAACCAGAGTCATTTTGCATGTGTGTTCTTTTCACATACCACCTATGGATCCACCAGTGTAATTGCATGTGTGTTCTCTTCACAATCCACCTATGGATCCACCAGTGTCATTGCATGTGTGTCTTTTTAGTAACAACCAGAGTCATTGCATGTGTATTCTTTTCACTAACAACAACCAGAGTCATTGCATGTGTGTTCTTTCCACATACCACATATGGATCACCAGTGTCATTGCATGTGTGTTCTTTTCACAATCCACCCATGGATCCACTAGTGTCATTGCATGTGTGTTCTTTTTAGTAACAACCAGAGTCATTTTGCATGTGTGTTCTTTTCACATACCACCTATGGATCCACCAGTGTCATTGCATGTGTTTTCTTTTCACAATCCACCCATGGATCCCACCAGTGTCATTTTGCATGTGTGTTCTTTTTAGTAACAACAATCAGAGTTATTTGCATGTGTGATCTCTTCACATACCACCTATGGATCCACCAGTGTCATTGCATGTGTGTTCTTTTCACAATCCACCTATGGATCCACCAGTGTCATTGCATGTGTTCTTTTTAGTAACAACAACCAGTGTCATTGCATGTATGCTCTCTTCAGAGACTACACATGGATCCACCAGTGTCATTGCATGTGTGTTCTTTTTACTATCAACAACAAGAGTCATTGAAATGCGTGCTCTCTTCAGAGAGCACTCATGGATCCACCAGTGTCATTGCATGTGTGTTCTTTTCACTAACAATAACCAGAGTCATTGCAGGTGTGTTCTTTTCACATACCACATATGGATCACCAGTGTCATTGCATGTGTGTTCTTTTCACAATCCACCCATGGATCCACCAGTGTAATTGCATGTGTGTTCTTTTTAGTAACAACCAGAGTCATTTTGCATGTGTGTTCTTTTCACATACCACCTATGGATCCACTAGTGTCATTGCATGTGTTTTCTTTTCACAATCCACCCATGGATCCCACCAGTGTCATTTTGCATGTGTGTTCTTTTTAGTAACAACAACCAGAGTCATTTTGCATGTGTGTTCTCTTCACATGCCACCTATGGATCCACCAGTGTCATTGCATGTGTGTTCTTTTCACATACCACATATGGGTCCACCAGTGTGATTGAAATGTGTGTTCTCTACAGAGACCACACAGGATCCACTAGTGTCATTGCATGTGTGTTCTTTTTACTAACAACCAGAGTCATTTTGCATGTGTGTTATTTTCACATACCACATATGGATCCACCAGTGTCCTTTCATGTGTGTTCTTTTAAGTAACAACCAGAGTAATTTTGCATGTGTGTTCTTTTCACATACCACCCATGGATCCACCAGTGTCATTGCATGTGTGTTCTTTTTAGTAACAACCAGAGTCATTTTGCATGTGTGCTCTTTTCACATACCACCTATGGATCCACCAGTGTCATTGCATGTGTGTTCTTTTCACTAACAACAACCAGAGTCATTGCATGTGTGTTCTTTTCACATACCACATATGGATCATCAGTGTCATTACATGTGTGTTCTTTTCACAATCCACCCATGGATCCACCAATGTCATTGCATGTGTGTTCTTTTTAGTAACAACCAGAGTCATTTTGCATGTGTGTTATTTTCACATACCACCTATGGATCCACCAGTGTCATTGCATGTGTTTTCTTTTCACAATCCACCCATGGATCCCACCAGTGTCATTTTGCATGTGTGTTCTTTTTAGTAACAACAACCAGATTCATTTTGCATGTGTGATCTCTTCACATACCAACTATGCATCCACCAGTGTCATTGCATGTGTGTTCTTTTTAGTAACAACAAACAGAGTCATTTTGCATGTGTGTTCTTCTCACATACCACCTATGGATCCACCAGTGTCATTGCGTGTGTGTTCTTTATAGTAACAACAACCAGTGCCATTGCATGTGTGTTCTCTTCAGAGACCACACATGGATCCACCAGTGTCATTGCATGTGTGTTATTTTTACTAACAACAACAAGAGTCATTGAAATGTGTGCTCTCTTCATAGACCACACATGGATCCACCAGTGTCATTGCATGTGTGTTGTTTTCACTAACAACAACTAGAGTCATTGCATGTGTGTTCTTTTCACTAACAACAACTAGAGTCATTGCATGTGTGTTCTTTTCACATACCACATATGGATCCACCAGTGTCATTGCATGTGTGCTCTTTCCACAATCCACCCATGGATCCACCAGTGCCATTGCATGTGTGTTCTTTTTAGTAACAACAACCAGAGTCATTTTGCATGTGTGTTCTTTTCATATACCACCTATGGATCCACTAGTGTCATTGAAATGTGTATTACTTTCAACTACCACCCATAAATCCACCAGTGTCATTGCATGTGTGTTCTTTTTAGTAATAACAACCCGAGTCATTGAAATGTGTGTTCTTCTCACATACCACCTATGGATCCACCAGTGTCATTGCATGTGTGTTCATTTCACTAACAACAACCAGAGTCATTGCATGTGTGTTCTTTTCACATAACACATATGGATCCACCAGTGTGATTGAAATGTGTGTTCTCTACAGAGACCACACATGGATCCACCAGTGTCATTGCATGTGTGTTCTTTTTAGTAACAACAACCAAAGTCATTTTGCATGTGTGATCTCTTCACATACCACCTATGGATCCACCAGTGTCATTGCATGTGTGTTCTTTCTAGTAACAACAACTAGAGTCATTGAAATGTGTGTTCTTCTCACATACCACCCATGGATCCACCAGTGTCATTGCATGTGTGTTCATTTCACTAACAAAAACCAAAGTCATTGCATGTGTGTTCTTTTCACATACCACATATGGATCCACCAGTGTGATTGAAATGTGTGTTCTCTATAGAGACCACACATGGATCCACCAGTGTCATTGCATGTGTGTTCTTTTCACAATCCACCCATGGATCCACCAGTGTCATTGCATGTGTGTTCTTTTTAGTAACAACAACCAGAGTCATTTTGCATGTGTGTTCTTCTCACATACCACCTATGGATCCACCAGTATCATTGCATGTGTGTTCTTTTCACATACCACATATGGATCCACCAGTGTCATTGAAATGCGTGTTCTCTACAGAGACCACACATGGATCCACCAGTGTCATTGCATGTGTGTTCTTTTTAGTAACAACAACCAGAGTCATTTTGAATGTGTGTTCTTCTCACATACCACCTATGGATCCACCAGTGTCATTGCATGTGTGTTCTTTTCACTAACAACAACCAGAGTCATTGCATGTGTGTTCTTTTCACATACCACATATGGATCCACCAGTGTGATTGAAATGTGTGTTCTCTACAAAGACCACACATGGATCCACCAGTGTCATTGCATGTGTGTTCCTTTTAGTAACAACTAGAGTCATTTTGCATGTGTGTTCTTTTCACATACCACATATGGATCCACCAGTGTCATTGCATGTGTGTTCTTTTCACATTCCACCCATGGATCCACCGGTGTCATTGCATGTGTGTTCTTTTAAGTAACAACTATAGTCATTTTGCATGTGTGTTCTTTTCACATACCACCTATGGATCCACCAGTGTCATTGCATGTGTTTTCTGTTCACAGTCCACCCATGGATCCCACCAGTGTCATTTTGCATGTGTGTTCTTTTTAGTAACAACAACCAGAGTCATTTTGCATTTGTGATCTCTTCACATACCACCTATGGATCCACCAGTGTCATTGCATGTGTGTTCTTTTTAGTAACAATAACCAGTGTCATTGCATGTGTGCTCTATTTAGTGACCACACATGGATCAACCAGTGTCATTGCATGTGTGTTCTTTTTACTAACAACAACAAGAGTCATTGAAATGTGTGCTCTCTTCAGAGACCACACATGGATCCACCAGTGTCATTGCATGTGTGTTCTTTTCACTAAAAACAACCAGAGTCATTGCATGTGTGTTCTTTCGACATACCACATACACCAGTGTTATTGCATGATTGTTATTTTCACAATCCACCCATGGATCCACCAGTGTGTAACATCCCAAAAATCATGTTTCAAAACTCATTCATATCATTCTTGCATCATTCATTCATATAGGGTTTTTCTCAAAATCATTTAGATGCATAAACTTAGGCTATGCTTTCATGTGTGCAAATTCAACTCAATTGGCCATCACCCTTTGAGATTTGAATGCTTAGGTACTTGTTTGCTTGCCTCCATTGATGGAAAAACTAGGAGAAGCTTTTAACCCAAGATTCCAAATTTAGAAATATTTTCTAAACCCTATTTCAAACTAGAGGCAAAGAGACAAAGTCTCTGTTTATTTCAAAGATCCAAGCTTGACCAAGCCTTGCAAGGTAACCACATGGTTATTTGACTGTTTTTGAACCCACAAGAACCCTGCAAAAATTCCCAAAACAGTTTGAATTCAAAAGAATTTGAATTCATATCAAAAATCAATTCAGAAAATGGAATTAGAAAAAGAAAAGGCATAGGCAAAGGAAAAAGGCCGAGCGCCAGGATTCTGGCCCAGCAGTGGATCAAGCCCATCAAGCCCACCCGGGGATTTTCTGTTCTTCTCTCACGCGCGAGCGCACGCGTTAAGTCGCTGACAGACAGACCCCACCGCCACCTCGCACTCTTCGCTGACGAAGCGGGCGGTCCCACGCCGCCTCGTCTTCCCAGACGCCTGCGACCACGTCGCCAGCAGTGATGATGGCGGTAATGGCGCGGCGTAATTGAGCATTTAACCGCGGCGTTTCGCCGATTCCCGGCTATAAGATCCTCTACGCCTCGCGATCTTTTTCTCCCAAACACTCGCTCACTCCGCCACCAGTTGTCCTCAATCAGCTTTGCACCGCCAGACAGAGCCTCTCCGGCGATCGATTCCGTGAGCCTAGTGTTCCTCCGCCTCTCGTTCTGCAATCTGACTCGCGTGTCTTTGCGCACCTCGACCTCACTAGTCCGTCTGTCGCCTCAGTGTCACCGGTTCCACTTGACACCGCAAGCACCGACGGCGACATCAACTCCGGACGAAGTTTTCCAGTAAGTCTGCATCACCACCTCGCCTTCCCGTTCATGCACACGACTTCGCCTTGACCACTGTGAACCTAACGCGTCGTTGTTTTGCCTTGGGGTGATCCATAGCTCCATCCTCGACGAGCACCAGGACCACCCGACGCCGCCACGAACTCCGGTGAGGAATTGCCACAGACCCCGAGCGCCCCTTGACCAACCACGAGTACCTTGAGCTTCGCCGTGACCCCCTGAGCCCGGTGAGCAACTCCTTTTTCTCCCTCTCCTCCTGCATCGTCGGCAACATCGTCGACCGACCGTTCCGCCGCCGGTAGCCACCGCTCCGCCGCCAGTTCTAGGTCATTAGATTAGGAAAGTTGGATCTCGATCCTGAGGCTTAGATAGAATCACTTATATGCGAAGAGGTATGCAATCTGACCCGTGCGATGTAACTTAAATCCAACGGCTGTCGTTGGTGATCCACACCGAACCGCACTGACCAATCCCAAGTGACGCGTGGCTAGGGTTAGAACTAAAAACAGAATTTAAACCAGATTTTGATCCAGATTTCAAATGCCTATAACTTTTGAATGCCACGTTGGAATTTTACAAATTTTATACCGTTGGATTCAGAAAAACAAGACCTTTCTGCCTATCCTTTTTGTTTAGAAAATAGTAACCATTAGTTTGGCTTAAATTTCAGAAACTTGTTTGAGGCCTTTTGAGTATAGATTTAGTTTAGTATTTTGTTTTAGGGTTAAGTAAATTGTCTTGGCTATTTTTGTGACTTGTTTAGTTTCTGTATTCATGCACTTGCTTGGTTGAGTTTTCAAAAATCACCACTTAGTAGATTCATGCATGCATGCATTCATAATATTTTTGTTTCTATATATTTGTGTGTAATTGTGTGCTATAACTTTGTGTGTAGATTTTGCTAGTGATTGTGATTGTGATGAGTGCTACTCTCCACACTACCAAGGCAAGTGATATCTCCATGAATATTCAATTCCTATATTTTATACATGCATTAGATATATTTTGTTAGGACTTGCATGCTACTTTTGTCAATTGATGATGGGAAATCCTATTTAGAATAGAATGCTAGAGTTGCTAGGAAAATTCCCTAAGGATAAGTTGCCATGCCATGCTTAGCCTAGCTACTAGAAAACAAGGGTGGTTTATTTATTCATACTATGGAAAAATTATTCTAAGTCTAAGGACTTGAGTTTTATTTAACAAAACAACTAAGTTAATGAATCTCCTAGGTGGAATGGGACTTGCTTGGTGGTTTTTGGTTGAGTGGTTCACAAGGCCCATGTTTATGGTTTACCTTAGTGTATCTCACTTGTGGATGGCCACCCAGGAAACAAAGAGATTTGAGATGTCAAATGTTGAGAAGCTTCAAGTGCAACCACTTGGCATTATGGGCTCTGCCATGATCTTAGGTTGCTAGAACTTAATCTCTTGGACAGTTGGTGGTAGAGGGAGTGATAGGTTGGAGCGCATCCATTTGACTAAGGAAAGGCTTCTGAAGGATCTTGTCTTGGGAAACCAAGTCTTGTGGGGAAAGTGCACCACCTCTGCAGAGTGTAAAACCTAAGTACTTAGCCATGTCCCTGGTAAAGGACAAATTGAGCATCAAGACATGGAAACTTCAAGAATCTCATCACTCCAATTTCTAAATAAAACTTGTGGGTGAACAAGGGTTAAAAGGATCTTCAGTCCTTGATTGGTAGATGCCCTGAGTGGATCTTCAGTCTTTGATTGGTAGATGCCTTGGGTGTTTTGTGCCAAGCAAAAACTTAGTGTTTTCAAAAGATAAGGAAAAATCTATTTTGAGCAATGCAAGCCTAAGCTCCACCAGCCAAATGCATATAGTATTATAGTCCACCTAAAATATACTAAGGTATCACTTGCCAATACTATTCCAAAGTATTGACCCTCTGTGGCTGTAACTTGTAATGTTGCAGGTTATTCCGATGATGATTAGGAGTCATGAGTCTACACTCAACATGCTTGCCTATGGCACATGAAGATGAAGACTTATGTTTATTTACTTATTCCATAAACTCTTGTATTAGGCCTTTGGCCCTGAGTTGTAAAAGACTATGTTTTATCTCTGGAATGACTGTAATAAATGACCTTTGTATCTGTGTACTTCATCTTAAACTGTGGATGCTAGCATTGATCCAGGGACTAGCATTGCAATCACAGGGATCTTTTCCTTTAATAAGGAGGGATCTTACAAGTGTCATTGCATGTGTGTTCTTTTTAGTAACAACCAGAGTCATTTTGCATGTGTGTTCTTTTCACATACCACCTATGGATCCACCAGTGTGATTGCATGTGTTTTCTTTTCACAATCCACCCATGGATCCCACCAGTGTCATTTTGCATGTGTGTTCTTTTTAGTAACAACAACCAGAGTCATTTTGCATGTGTGTTCTCTTCACATACCACCTGTGGATCCACCAGTGTCATTGCATGTGTGTTCTTTTTAGTAACAACAACTAGAGTCATTTTGCATGTGTGTTCTTTTCACATACCACCTATGGATCCACCTGTGTCATTGCATGTGTGTTCTTTTCACAATCCACCCATGGATCCACTAGTGTCATTGCATGTGTGTTCTTTTTAGTAACAACAACCAGAGTCATTGAAATGTGTGTTCTTCTCACATACCACCTATGGATCCACCAGTATCATTGCAAGTGTGTTCATTTCACTAACAACAACCAGAGTCATTGCATGTGTGTTCTTTTCACATACCACATATGGATCCACCAGTGTGATTGAAATGTGTGTTCTCTACAGAGACCACACATGGATCCACCAGTGTCATTGCATGTGTGTTCTTTTTAGTAACAACTAGAGTCATTTTGCATGTGTGTTCTTTTCACATACCACATATGGATCCACCAGTGTCATTGCATGTGTGTTCTTTTCACAATCCACCCATGGATCCACCGGTGTCATTGCATGTGTGTTCTTTTAAGTAACAACCATAGTCATTTTGCATGTGTGTTCTTTTCACATACCACCTATGGATCCACCAGTGTCATTGCATGTGTTTTCTGTTCACAATCCACCCATGGATCCCACCAGTGTCATTTTGCATGTGTGTTCTTTTTAGTAACAACAACCAGAGTCATTTTGCATTTGTGATCTCTTCACATACCACCTATGGATCCACCAGTGTCATTGCATGTGTGTTCTCTTCACAGTCCACCTATGGATCCACCAGTGTCATTGCATGTGTGTTCTTTTTAGTAACAATAACCAGTTTCATTGCATGTGTGCTCTCTTCAGTGACCACACATGGATCAACCAGTGTCATTGCATGTGTGTTCTTTTTACTAACAACAACAAGAGTCATTGAAATGTGTGCTCTCTTCAAATACCACACATGGATCCACCAGTGTCATTGCATGTGTGTTCTTTTCACTAACAATAACCAGAGTCATTGCATGTGTGTTCTTTTCACATACCACCTACACCAGTGTTATTGCATGTGTGTTCTTTTCGCAATCCACCCATGGATCCACCAGTGTCATTGCATGTGTGTTCTTTTTAGTAACAACGAGAGTCATTTTGCATGTGTGTTCTTTTCACATACCACCTATGGATCCACCAATGTGATTGCATGTGTTTTCTTTTCACAATCCACCCATGGATCCCACCAGTGTCATTTTGCATGTGTGTTCTTTTTAGTAACAACAACCAGAGTCATTTTGCATGTGTGTTCTCTTCACATACCACCTGTGGATCCACCAGTGTCATTGCATGTGTGTTCTTTTAGTAATAACAACCAGAGTCATTTTGCATGTGTGTTCTTTTCACATACCACCTATGGATCCACCTGTGTCATTGCATGTGTGTTCTTTTCACAATCCACCCATGGATCCACTAGTGTCATTGCATGTGTGTTCTTTTTAGTAACAACAACCAGAGTCATTTTGCATGTGTGTTCTTCTCACATACCACCTATGGATCCACCAGTGTCATTGCATGTGTGTTATTTTCACATACCACATATGGATCCACCAGTGTCATTGAAATGCGTGTTCTCTACAGAGACCACACATGGTTCCACCAGTGTCATTGCATGTGTGTTCTTTTTAGTAACAACAACCAGAGTCATTTTGCATGTGTGTTCTTTTCACATACCACCTATGGATCCACCGGTGTCATTGCCTGTGTGTTCTTTTCACTAACAACACCAGAGTTATTGCATGTGTGATCTCTTCACATACCACATATGGATCCACCAGTGTCATTGCATGTGTGTTCTTTTTAGTCACAGCAACTAGAGTCATTGAAATGTGTGTTCTTCTCACAGACTACCTATGGATCCACCAGTGTCATTGCATGTGTGTTCATTTCACTAACAACAACCAGAGTCATTGCATGTGTGTTCTTTTCACATACCACATATGGATCCACCAGTGTGATTGAAATGTGTGTTCTCTATAGAGACCACACATGGATCCAACAGTGTCATTGCATGTGTGTTCTTTTTAGTAACAACCAGAGTCATTTTGCATGTGTGTTCTTTTCACATACCACATATGGATCCACCAGAGTCATTTTGCATGTGTGTTCTTTTCACACACCACCTATGGATCCAACAATGTCATTGCATGTGTTTTCTTTTCACAATCCACCCATGGATCCCACAAGTGTCATTTTGCTTGTGTGTTCTTTTTAGTAACAACGACCAGAGTCATTTTGCATGTGTGATCTCTTCACATACCACCTATGGATCCACCAGTGTCATTACATGTGTGTTCTCTTCACAATCCACCTATGGATCCACCAGTGTCATTGCATGTGTTATTTTTAGTGACAACAACCAGTGTCATTGCATGTGTGCTCTCTTCAGAGACCACACATGGATCAACCAGTGTCATTGCATGTGTGTTCTTTTTACTAACAACAACAAGAGTCATTGAAATGTGAGCTCTCTTCAGAGACCACACATGGATCCACCAGTGTCATGCATGTGTGTTCTTTTCACTAACAACAACCAGAGTCATTGCATGTGTGTTCTTTTCACATACCACATACACCAGTGTTATTGCATGTGTGTTCTTTTCACAATCCACCCATGGATCCACCAGTGTCATTGCATGTGTGTTGTTTTTAGTAACAACCAGAGTCATTTTGCATGTGTGTTCTTTTCACATACCACCTATGGATCCACCAGTGTGATTGCATGTGTTTTCTTTTCACAATCCACCCATGGATCCCACCAGTGTCATTTTGCATGTGTGTTCTTTTTAGTAACAACAACCAGAGTCATTTTGCATGTGTGTTCTCTTCACATACCACCTATGGATCCACCAGTGTCATTGCATGTGTGTTCTTTTCACATACCACCTATGGATCCACCAGTGTCATTGCATGTGTGTTCATTTCACTAACAAAAACCAGAGTCATTGCATGTGTATTCTTTTCACATACCACATATGGATCCACCAGTGTGATTGAAATGTGTGTTCTCTACACAGACCACACATGGATCCACCAGTGTCATTGCATGTGTGTTCTTTTTAGTAACAACCAGAGTCATTTTGCATGTGTGTTCTTTTCACATACCACATATGGATCCACCAGTGTCATTGCATGTGTGTTCTTTTCACAATCCACCCATGGATCCACCAGTGTCATTGCATGTGTGTTCTTTTTCTAAGAACCAGAGTCATTTTGCATGTGTGTTCTTTTCACATACCACCTATGTATCCACCAGTGTCATTGCATGTGTTTTCTTTTCACAATCCACCCATGGATCCCACCAGTGTCATGTTACATGTGTGTTCTTTTTAGTAACAACAACCAGAGTCATTTTGCATGTGTGTTCTCTTCACATACCACCTATGGATCCACTAGTGTCATTGCATGTGTGTTCTTTTTAGTAACAACAGCTAGTCATTTTGCATGTGTGTTCTTTTCACATACCACCTATGGATCCACCAGTGTCATTGCATGTGTGTTATTTTCACAATCCACCCATGGATCCACCAGTGTCATTGCATGTGTGTTCTTTTTAGTAACAACAACCAGAGTCATTTTGCATGTGTGTTCTTCTCACATACCACCTATGGATCCACCAGTTTCATTGCATGTGTGTTCTTTTCACATACCACATATGGATCCACCAGTGTCATTGAAATGCGTGTTCTCTACAGAGACCACACATGGATCCACCAGTGTCATTGCATGTGTGTTCTTTTTAGTAACAACAACCAGAGTCATTTTGCATGTGTGTTCTTCTCACATACCACCTATGGATCCACAAGTGTCATTGCATGTGTGTTCTTTTCACTAACAACAACTAGAGTCATTGCATGTGTGTTCTTTTCACATACCACCTATGGATCCACCAGTGTCATTGCATGTGTGTTCTCTTCACAATCCACCTATGGATCCACCAGTGTCATTGCATGTGTGTTCTTTTTAGTAACAACAACCAGTGTCATTGCATGTCTGTTCTCTTCAGAGACCACCCATGGATCCACCAGTGTCATTGAAATGCGTGTTATTTTTAGTAACAACGAGAGTCATTTTGCATGTGTGTTCTTTTCACATACCACCTATGGATCCACCAGTGCCATTGCATGTGTGTTCTTTTCACAATCCACCCACGGATCCACCTGTGTCATTGCATGTGTGTTCTTTTTAGTAACAACAACCAGAGTCATTGAAATGTGTGTTCTTCTCACATACCACCTATGGATCCACCAGTGTCATTGCATGTGTGTTCATTTCACTAACAACAACCAGAGTCATTGCATGTGTGTTCTTTTCACATACCACATATGGATCCACCAGTGTGATTGAAATGTGTGTTCTCTACAGAGACCACACATGGATCCACCAGTGTCATTGCATGTGTGTTCTTTTTAGTAACAACAACCAAAGTCATTTTGCATGTGTGATCTCTTCACATACCACCTATGGATCCACCAGTGTCATTGCATGTGTGTTCTTTTTAGTCACAACAACTAGAGTCATTGAAATGTGTGTTCTTCTCACATACTACCTATGGATCCACCAGTGTCATTGCATGTGTGTTCATTTCACTAACAACAACCAGAGTCATTGCATGTGTGTTCTTTTCACATACCACATATGGATCCACCAGTGTGATTGAAATGTGTGTTCTCTACAGAGACCACACATGGATCTAACAGTGTCATTGCATGTGTGTTCTTTTTAGTAACAACCAGAGTCATTTTGCATGTGTGTTCTTTTCACATACCACATATGGATCCACCAGAGTCATTGCATGTGTGTTCTTTTCACAATCCACCCATGGATCCACCAGTGTCATTGCATGTATGTTCTTTTTAGTAACAACAAGAGTCATTTTGCATGTGTGTTCTTTTCACACACCACCTATGGATCCACCAATGTCATTGCATGTGTTTTCTTTTCACAATCCACCCATGGATCCCACCAGTGTCATTTTGCTTGTGTGTTCTTTTTAGTAACAACGACCAGAGTCATTTTGCATGTGTGATCTCTTCACATACCACCTATGGATCCACCAGTGTCATTACATGTGTGTTCTTTTCACAATCCACCTATGGATCCACCAGTGTTATTGCATGTGTTATTTTTAGTGACAACAACCAGTGTCATTGCATGTGTGCTCTCTTCAGAGACCACACATGGATCAACCAGTGTCATTGCATGTGTGTTCTTTTTACTAACAACAACAAGAGTCATTGAAATGTGTGCTCTCTTCAGAGACCACACATGGATCCACCAGTGTCATGCATGTGTGTTCTTTTCACTAACAACAACCAGAGTCATTGCATGTGTGTTCTTTTCACATAACACATACACCAGTGTTATTGCATGTGTGTTCTTTTCACAATCCACCCATGGATCCACCAGTGTCATTGCATGTGTGTTGTTTTTAGTAACAACCAGAGTCATTTTGCATGTGTGTTCTTTTCACATACCACCTATGGATCCACCAGTGTGATTGCATGTGTTTTCTTTTCACAATCCACCCATGGATCCCACCAGTGTCATTTTGCATGTGTGTTCTTTTTAGTAACAACAATCAGAGTCATTTGCATGTGTGATCTCTTCAAATACCAACTATGGATCCACCAGTGTCATTGTACGTGTGTTCTTCTCACATACCACCTATGGATCCACCAGTGTCATTGCATGTGTGTTCATTTCACTAACAACAACCAGAGTCATTGCATGTGTGTTCTTTTCACATACCACATATGGATCCACCAGTGTGATTGAAATGTGTGTTCTCTACACAGACCACACATGGATCCACCAGTTTCATTGCATGTGTGTTCTTTTTAGTAACCACCAGAGTCATTTTGCATGTGTGTTCTTTTCACATACCACATATGGATCCACCAGTGTCATTGCATGTGTGTTCTTTTCACAATCCACCCATGGATCCACCCGTGTCATTGCATGTGTGTTCTTTTTCTAACAACCAGAGTCATTTTGCATGTGTGTTCTTTTCACATACCACCTATGGATGCACCAGTGTCATTGCATGTGTTTTCTTTTCACAGTCCACCCATGGATCCCACCAGTGTCATTTTACATGTGTGTTCTTTTTAGTAACAACAACCAGAGTCATTTTGCATGTGTGTTCTCTTCACATACCACCTATGGATCCACCAGTGTCATTGCATGTGTGTTCTTTTTAGTAACAACAACTAGAGTCATTTTGCATGTGTGTTCTTTTCACATACCACCTATGGATCCACCAGTGTCATTGCATGTGTGTTCTTTTCACAATCCACCCATGGATCCACCAGTGTCATTGCATGTGTGTTCTTTTTAGTAACAACAACTAGAGTCATTTTGCATGTGTTATCTTCTCACATACCACCTATGGATCCACCAGTGTCATTGCATGTGTGTTCCTTTCACATACCACATATGGATCCACCAGTGTCATTGAAATGCGTGTTCTCTACAGAGACCACACATGGATCCACCAGTGTCATTGCACGTGTGTTCTTTTTAGTAACAACAACCAAAGTCATTTTGCATGTGTGTTCTTCTCACATACCACCTATGGATCCACCAGTGTCATTGCATGTGTGTTCTTTTCACTAACAACAACCAGAGTCATTGCATGTGTGTTCTTTTCACATACCACATATGGATCCACCAGTGTCATTGAAATGCGTGTTCTCTACAGAGACCACACATGGATCCACCAGTGTCATTGCATGTGTGTTCTTTTTAGTAACAACAACCAGTCATTTTGCATGTGTGTTCTTTTCACATACCACCTATGGATCCACCAGAGTCATTTTGCATGTGTGTTCTTTTCACACACCACCTATGGATCCACCAGTGTCATTGCATGTGTTTTCTTTTCACAATCCACCCATGGATCCCACCAGTGTCATTTTGCATGTGTGTTCTTTTTAGTAACAACGACCAGAGTCATTTTGCATGTGTGATCTCTTCACAGACCACCTATGGATCCACCAGTGTCATTACATGTGTGTTCTCTTCACAATCCACCTATGGATCCACCAGTGTCATTGCATGTGTTATTTTTAGTAACAACAACCAGTGTCATTGCATGTGTGCTCTCTTCAGAGACCACACATGGATCAACCAGTGTCATTGCATGTGTGTTCTTTTTACTAACAACAACTAGAATCATTGAAATGTGTGCTCTCTTTAGAGACCACACATGGATCCACCAGTGTCACTGCATGTGTGTTCTTTCCACTAACAACAACCAGAGTCATTGCATGTGTGTTCTTTTCACATACCACATATGGATCACCAGTTTGTTGCATGTGTGTTCTTTTCACAATCCACCCATGGATCCACCAGTGTCATTGCATGTGTGTTCTTTTTAATAACAACCAGAGTCATTTTGCATGTGTGTTCTTTTCACATACCACCTATGGATCCACCAGTGTGATTGCATGTGTTTTCTTTTCACAATCCACCCATGGATCCCACCAGTGTTATTTTGCATGTGTGTTCTTTTTAGTAACAACAACCAGAGTCATTTTGCATGTGTCTTCTCTTCACATACCACCTATTCATCCACCAGTGTCATTGCACGTGTGTTCTTCTCACATACCACCTATGGATCCACTAGTGTCATTGCATGTGTGTTTATTTCACTAACAACAACCAGAGTCATTGCATGTGTGTTCTTTTCACATACCTCATATGGATCCACCAGTGTGATTGAAATGTGTGTTCTCTACACAGACCACACATGGATCCACCAGTGTCATTGCATGTGTGTTCTTTTTAGTAACCACCAGAGTCATTTTGCATGTGTGTTCTTTTCACATACCACATATGGATCCACCAGTGTCATTGCATGTGTGTTCTTTTCACAATCCACCCATGGATCCACCAGTGTCATTGCATGTGTGTTCTTTTTCTAAGAACCAGAGTCATTTTGCATGTGTGTTCTTTTCACATACCACCTATGGTTGCACCAGTGTCATTGCATGTGTTTTCTTTTCACAGTCCACCCATGGATCCCACCAGTGTCATTTTACATGTGTGTTCTTTTTAGTAACAACAACCAGAGTCATTTTGCATGTGTGTTCTCTTCACATACCACCCATGGATCCACCAGTGTCATTGCATGTGTGTTCTTTTTAGTAACAACAACCAGAGTCATTCTGCATGTGTGTTCTTTTCACATACCACCTATGGATCCACCAGTGTCATTGCGTGTGTGTTCTTTTCACAATCCACCCATGGATCCACCAGTGTCATTGCATGTGTGTTCTTTTTAGTAACAACAACCAGAGTCATTTTGCATGTGTGTTCTTCTCACATACCACCTATGGATCCACCAGTGTCATTGCATGTGTGTTCCTTTCACATACCACATATGGATCCACCAGTGTCATTGAAATGCGTGTTCTCTACAGAGACCACACATGGATCCACCAGTGTCATTGCACGTGTGTTCTTTTTGTAACAATAACCAGAGTCATTTTGCATGTGTGTTCTTCTCACATACCACCTATGGATCCACCAGTGTCATTGCATGTGTGTTCTTTTCACTAACAACAACTAGAGTCATTGCATGTGTGTTCTTTTCACATACCACCTATGGATCCACCAGTGTCATTGCATGTGTGTTCTCTTCACAATCCACCTATGGATCCACCAGTGTCATTGCATGTGTGTTCTTTTTAGTAACAACAACCAGTGTCATTGCATGTCTGTTCTCTTCAGAGACCACCCATGGATCCACCAGTGTCATTGAAATGCGTGTTATTTTTAGTAACAACGAGAGTCATTTTGCATGTGTGTTCTTTTCACATACCACCTATGGATCCACCAGTGCCATTGCATGTGTGTTCTTTTCACAATCCACCCACGGATCCACCTGTGTCATTGCATGTGTGTTCTTTTTAGTAACAACAACCAGAGTCATTGAAATGTGTGTTCTTCTCACATACCACCTATGGATCCACCAGTGTCATTGCATGTGTGTTCATTTCACTAACAACAACCAGAGTCATTGCATGTGTGTTCTTTTCACATACCACATATGGATCCACCAGTGTGATTGAAATGTGTGTTCTCTACAGAGACCACACATGGATCCACCAGTGTCATTGCATGTGTGTTCTTTTTAGTAACAACAACCAAAGTCATTTTGCATGTGCGATCTCTTCACATACCACCTATGGATCCACCAGTGTCATTGCATGTGTGTTCTTTTTAGTAACAACAACTAGAGTCATTGAAATGTGTGTTCTTCTATCATACCACCTATGGATCCACCAGTGTCATTGCATCTGTGTTCATTTCACTAACAAAAACAAGAGTCATTGCATGTGTTCTTTTCACATACCACATATGGATCCACCAGTGTAATTGAAATGTGTGTTTCTCTGAGACCACACATGGATCCATGATGTCATTGCATGTGTGTTCTTTTTAGTAACAACCAGAGTCATTTTGCATGTGTGTTCTTTTCACATACCACATATGGATCCACCAGAGTCATTGCATGTGTGTTCTTTTCACAATCCACCCATGGATCCACCAGTGTCATTGCATGTGTGTTCTTTTTAGTAACAACCAGAGTCATTTTGCATGTGTGTTCTTTTCACACACCACCTATGGATCCACCAGTGTCATTGCATGTGTTTTCTTTTCACAATCCACCCATGGATCCCACCAGTGTCATTTTGCATGTGTGTTCTTTTTAGTAACAACGACCAGAGTCATTTTGCATGTGTGATCTCTTCACATACCACCTATGGATCCACCAGTGTCATTACATGTGTGTTCTCTTCACAATCCACCTATGGATCCACCAGTGTCATTGCATGTGTTATTTTTAGTGACAACAACCAGTGTCATTGCATGTGTGCTCTCTTCAGAGACCACACATGGATCAACCAGTGTCATTGCATGTGTGTTCTTTTTACTAACAACAACAAGAGTCATTGAAATGTGTGCTCTCTTCAGAGACCACACATGGATCCACCAGTGTCATGCATGTGTGTTCTTTTCACTAACAACAACCAGAGTCATTGCATGTGTGTTCTTTTCACATACCACATATGGATCACCAGTGTTATTGCATGTGTGTTCTTTTCACAATCCACCCATGGATCCACCAGTGTCATTGCATGTGTGTTCTTTTTAGTAACAACCAGCGTCATTTTGCATGTGTGTTCTTTTCACATACCACCTATGGATCCACCAGTGTGATTGCATGTGTTTTCTTTTCACAATCCACCCATGGATCCCACTAGTGTCATTTTGCATGTGTGTTCTTTTTAGTAACAACAATCAGAGTCATTTGCATGTGTGATCTCTTCAAATACCAACTATGGATCCACCAGTGTCATTGCACGTGTGTTCTTCTCACATACCACCTATGGATCCACCAGTGTCATTGCATGTGTGTTCACTTCACTAACAACAACCAGAGTCATTGCATGTGTGTTCTTTTCACATACCACATATGGATCCACCAGTGTGATTGAAATGTGTGTTCTCTACACAAACTACACATGGATCCACCAGTGTCATTGCATGTGTGTTCTTTTTAGTAACCACCAGAGTCATTTTGCATGTGTGTTCTTTTCACATACCACATATGGATCCACCAGTGTCATTGCATGTGTGTTCTTTTCACAATCCACCCATGGATCCACCCGTGTCATTGCATGTGTGTTCTTTTTCTAACAACCAGAGTCATTTTGCATGTGTGTTCTTTTCACATACCACCTATGGATGCACCAGTGTCATTGCATGTGTTTTCTTTTCACAGTCCACCCATGGATCCCACCAGTGTCATTTTACATGTGTGTTCTTTTTAGTAACAACAACCAGAGTCATTTTGCATGTGTGTTCTCTTCACATACCACCTATGGATCCACCAGTGTCATTGCATGTGTGTTCTTTTTAGTAACAACAACCAGAGTCATTTTGCATGTGTGTTCTTTTCACATACCACCTATGGATCCACCAGTGTCATTGCATGTGTGTTCTTTTCACAATCCACCCATGGATCCACCAGTGTCATTGCATGTGTGTTCTTTTTACATACCACATATGGATCCACCAGTGTCATTGAAATGCGTGTTCTCTACAGAGACCACACATGGATCCACCAGTGTCATTGCACGTGTGTTCTTTTTAGTAACAACAACCAAAGTCATTTTGCATGTGTGTTCTTCTCACATACCACCTATGGATCCACCAGTGTCATTGCATGTGTGTTCCTTTCACATACCACATATGGATCCACCAGTGTCATTGAAATGCGTGTTCTCTCTGAGACCACACATGGATCCACAGTGTCATTGCCGTGTGTTCTTTTAGTAACAACAACCAAAGTCATTTTGCATGTGTGTTATCCTCACATACCACCTATGGATCCACCAGTGTCATTGCATGTGTGTTCTGTTCACTAACAACAACCAGATACAAGGCATGTTTGTTCTTTTCACATACCACATATGGATCCACAGTGTCATTGAAATGTGTGTTCTCAGAGACCACACATGGATCCACCAGTGTCATTGCATGTGTGTTCTTTTTAGTAACAACAACCAGTCATTTTGCATGTGTGTTCTTTTCACATACCACCTATGGATCCACCAGTGTCATTGCATGTGTGTTCTCTTCACGATCCACCTATGGATCCACCTGTGTCATTGCATGTGTGTTATTTTTAGTAACAACAAACAGTGTCATTGCATGTGTGTTCTCTTCAGAGAGCACACATGGATCCACCAGTGTCATTGCATGTGTGTTCCTTTTACTAACAACAACAAGAGTCATTGAAATGTGTGCTCTCTTCAGAGACCACACATGGATCCACCAGTGTCATTGCATGTGTGTTGTTTTTAGTAACAACAACCAGAGTCATTTTGCAGGTGTGTTCTTCTCACATACCACCTATGGATCCACCAGTGTCATTGCATGTGTGTTCTCTTCACAATCCACCTATGGATCCACCAGTGTCATTGCATGTGTGTTCTTTTTAGTAACAACAACCAGAGTCATTTTGCATATGTATTCTTTTCACAAACCACCTATGGATCCACCAGTGTCATTGCATGTGTGTTCTTTTCACAATCCACCCATGTATCCACCAGTGTCATTGCTTGTGTGTTCTTTTTAGTAACAACAACTAGAGTCATTTTGCATGTGTGATCTCTTCACATACCACCTATGGATCCACCAGTGTCATTGCATGTGTGTTCTTTTTAGTAACAACAACCAGAGTCATTGGAATGTGTGTTCTTCTTACATACCATCTATTGATCCACCAGTGTCATTGCATGTGTGTTCATTTCACTAACAACAACCAGAGTCATTGCATGTGTGTTCTTTTCACATACCACATATGGATCCACCAGTGTGATTGAAATGTGTGTTCTCTACAGAGACCACAAATGGATCCACCAGTGTCATTGCATGCGTGTTTTTTAGTAACAACCAGAGTCATTTTGCATGTGTGTTCTTTTCACATACCACATATGGATCCACCAGTGTCATTGCATGTGTGTTCTTTTCACAATCCACCCATGGATCCACCGGTGTCATTGCATGTGTGTTCTTTTTAGTAACAACCAGAGTCATTTTGCATGTGTGTTCTTTTCACATACCACCTATTGATCCACCAGTGTCATTGCATGTGTTTTGTTTTCAAAATCCACCCATGGATCCCACCAGTTTCATTTTGCATGTGTGTTCTTTTTAGTAACAACAACCAGTGTCATTGCATGTGTGTTCTCTTCAGAGACCACCCATGGATCCACCAGAGTCATTGCATGTGTGTTCTTTTCACATACCACATATGGATCACCAGTGTCATTGCATGTGTGTTCTTTTCACAATCCACCCATGGATCCACCAGTGTCATTGCATGTGTGTTCTTTTTAGTAACAACCAGAGTCATTTTGCATGTGTGTTCTTTTCAAATACCACCTATGGATCCACCAGTGTAATTGCATGTGTGTTCTTTTCACAATCCACCCATGGATCCACCAGTGTCATTCCATGTGTGTTCTTTTTAGTAACAACAACCAGAGTCATTTTGCATGTGTGTTCTCTTCACATACCACCTATGGATCCACCAGTGTCATTGCATGTGTGTTCTTTTTAGTAACAACAACCAGAGTCATTTTGCATGTGTGTTCTTTTCACATACCACCTATGGATCCACCAGTGTCATTCCATGTGTGTTCTTTTCACAATCCACCCATGGATCCACCAGTGTCATTGCATGTGTGTTCTTTTTACATACCACATATGGATCCACCAGTGTCATTGAAATGCGTGTTCTCTCTGAAGACCACATGGATCCACCAGTGTCATTCCATGTGTGTTCTTTTTAGTAACAACAACCAAAGTCATTTTGCATGTGTGTTCTTCTCACATACCACCTATGGATCCACCAGTGTCATTGCATGTGTGTTCCTTTCACATACCACATATGGATCCACCAGTGTCATTGAAATGCGTGTTCTCTACAGAGACCACACATGGATCCACCAGTGTCATTGCACGTGTGTTCTTTTTAGTAACAACAACCAAAGTCATTTTGCATGTGTGTTCTTCTCACATACCACCTATGGATCCACCAGTGTCATTGCATGTGTGTTCTTTTCACTAACAACAACCAGAGTCATTGCATGTGTGTTCTTTTCACATACCACATATGGATCCACAGTCATTGAAATGTGTTCTCTACAGAGACCACACATGGATCCACCAGTGTCATTGCATGTGTGTTCTTTTTAGTAACAACAACCAGTCATTTTGCATGTGTGTTCTTTTCACATACCACCTATGGATCCACCAGTGTCATTGCATGTGTGTTCTCTTCACGATCCACCTATGGATCCACCTGTGTCATTGCATGTGTGTTATTTTTAGTAACAACAAACAGTGTCATTGCATGTGTGTTCTCTTCAGAGAGCACACATGGATCCTGATGTCATTGCATGTGTGTTCCTTTTACTAACAACAACAAGAGTCATTGAAATGTGTGCTCTCTTGAGAGACCACATGGATCCACATGTCAGATTGCATGTGTGTTGTTTTTAGTAACAACAACCAGATTCATTTTGCATGTGTGTTCTTGTCACATACCACCTATGGATCCACCAGTGTCATTGCATGTGTGTTCTCTTCACAATCCACCTATGGATCCACCAGTGTCATTGCATGTGTGTTCTTTTTAGTAACAACAATCAGAGTCATTTTGCATATGTATTCTTTTCACAAACCACCTATGGATCCACAGGTCATTGCATGTGTGTTCTTTTCACAATCCACCCATGTATCCACCGTGTCATTGCTTGTGTGTTCTTTTAGTAACAACAACTAGAGTCATTTTGCATGTGTGATCTTCACATACCACCTATGGATCCACGGTGTCATTGCTTGTGTGTTCTTTTTAGTAACAACAACCATATTCATTGGAATGTGTGTTCTTCTTACATACCATCTATTGATCCACCAGTGTCATTGCATGTGTGTTCATTTCACTAACAACAACGAGTCATTGCATGTGTGTTCTTTTCACATACCACATATGGATCCCCAGTGAGGTGAATGATGTGTCTCTCAGTCTCCACCAAAAAACACCACCCAGGTCATGTCAGATGCGTTTTTTTTAGTAACAACAGACAGTTTTTTGCATGTGTGTTCTTTCACATACCACATATGGATCCACAGTGTCATTGCATGTGTGTTCTTTCACAATCCACCCATGGATCCACCGTGTCATTGCATGTGTGTTCTTTTTTAGTAACAACGAGTCATTTTGCATGTGTGTTCTTTTCACATACCACCTATTGATCCACAGTGTCATTGCATGTGTTTTGTTTTCAAAATCCACCCATGGATCCCACGATTTCATTTTGCATGTGTGTTCTTTTAGTAACAACAACAGTGTCATTGCATGTGTGTTCTCTTGAGAGACCACCCATGGATCCACAGTGTCATTGCATGTGTGTTCTTTCACATACATATGGATCACCAGTGTCATTGCATGTGTGTTCTTTTCACAATCCACCCATGGATCCACCGGTGTCATTGCATGTGTGGTCTATTTATTAACAACCAGAGTCATGTTGCATGTGTGTTCTTTTCACATACCACCTATGGATCCACAGTGTAATTGCATGTGTGTTCTTTTCACAATCCACCCATGGATCCACAGTGTCATTCCATGTGTGTTCTTTTAGTAACAACAACCAGAGTCATTTTGCATGTGTGTTCTTCTCACATACCACCTATGGATCCACAGTGTCATTGCATGTGTGTTCCTTTCACATACCACATATGGATCCACAGTGTCATTGAAATCGTGTTCTCTGATACCACACATGGATCCACAGTGTCATTGCACGTGTGTTCTTTTTAGTAACAACAACCAGTCATTTTGCATGTGTGTTCTTCTCACATACCACCTATGGATCCACAGTGTCATTGCATGTGTGTTCTTTTCACTAACAACAACGAGTCATTGCATGTGTGTTCTTTTCACATACCACATATGGATCCACAGGTGTCATTCAAATGTGTTTTCTCTAGAGACCACACATGGATCCACCAGTGTCATTGCATGTGTGTTCTTTTTAGTAACAACAACCAGTCATTTTGCATGTGTGTTCTTTTCACATACCACCTATGGATCCACCAGTGTCATTGCATGTGTGTTCTCTTCACGATCCACCTATGGATCCACCAGTGTCATTGCATGTGTGTTCTTTTTAGTAACAACAACCAGTGTCATTGCATGTGTGTTCTTCAGAGAGCACACATGGATCCTGATGTCATTGCATGTGTTCTTTTAACTAACAACAACAAAGGTCATTGAAATGTGTGCTCTCTTTAGAGACCACACATGGATCCACCAGTGTCATTGCATGTGTGTTGTTTTTAGTAACAACAACTAGGGTCATTTTGCAGGTGTGTTCTTCTCACATACCACCTATGGATCCACCAGTGTAATTGCATGTGTGTTCTTTTTAGTAACAACAACCAGAGTCATTTTGCATATGTATTCTTTTCACAAACCACCTATGGATCCACCAGTGTCATTGCATGTGTGTTCTTTTCACAATCCACCCATGTATCCACCAGTGTCATTGCTTGTGTGTTCTTTTTAGTAACAACAACTAGAGTCATTTTGCGTG